>WEIT01039414.1:850758-876424 GCA_013389985.1 Dryoscopus gambensis | reverse complement strand
TTTTTTTTTTTTTTTTGGTACAGGGAAAAAGGGTAACTAATGGAACTTCACGTAGATCAGAAAACTTGATTCTTAACCAGCTTAAATCTAGGCTATGTAACACCTTATTATGGAGACTAGACTGGAAAAATCAAAGACAGACATGCTGAAGAAAGGAAAATAACCACAGGTTTGAAGATTATTAATAGTCATATTGCCCAGGGACTGGGAGAAGAAAGCCCATCTCTACACACACATTCCTTTTATCAGTGCTCTTGTTCTCTGCTCTGGATGTGAGTGTCGGATCTGTCCAGATGGGACAGGAATCTGGAGCCAGACCAAGGATTTCAGCCATCAAAAATCAGTTTTGCAGATGTAATTTTGCCACATGTTAGTTCGTATCTGCCACTCCAGCGCAGCGTGGGCAGTGAGCTTGGCCCAGCCAGGCTAGCTCCTGTTTCCCCAGCAGCAGCTCAGGGGGGCCCAGCAAGGCTGCAGCAGCTCAGGACTGAATTCCAGTCAGCAGAGAAACCACCTGCAATGAAAGCAAAGGTCATGGTAATGAACTGTTGATCAAATCTTGGGAAATTCCATCAGGTCTTCTGCCTGATCATAACTGCCAGGAATGTGTTTTCAGCAGAATTACCTTTACCTTTTAGGGGTATATCTGTGATGACCTTGTAAAAGTGCTGTTTGGGGAGTGCAATCACAGTTTGGATATCTTTAATGAGCATTCAAACTTATTTCAAAAGCACTAAAGAGTAAATTCATCCAGTGGGAGAGTCAGTGCCCCCCAAATCACAGCGTTGGCTTTCAGAGCAGGTCCCTGGATGCTGCTTCCCCAGCACTAAGGACAGTGCCACCTTCAGAATGGCACCAGCTCTGCTCCCTTCATCTCATCTCTGTTAACAAGATTTGGAATGAATTTTTGTGCTAGGAAATGTAGAAGGAATCTTTGTGCTGCCCAGGCGGCAGCCCCGGAGGAGCAGAGCGTCTGCAAGGCTGGCGTGTCCCGGCCCAGGCTGGGGGAGCCTCCCTTCCCTCATCCCTTCCCTCATCCCACGGGTGTGCCCTGGGAACGCGCGGAGGGGGTCCCGGGGAGCAGGGGGGGCTCGGGAGGGGTCCCTGCTGCGGTGGGGGGTGGGGGGGTCTGCCCGGCCCCGCACGGCTCCCGTGGCACGAGCGGCTCTGTGCCCCGCGCCGTGGCACCGGCACCTTTCCCGGCCTGGGCAGAGTCCCGGGCTCCCGACAGCGGAATTCTGACAGGCACTGCCATCTGCCGGCACCGCGGCCATCCCTCCAAACCAGTCCCAGAACCACGACACGAGCGGGGTTACGCCTGGGGTTAAACGGGGGTCTGGATTTTCACAGCGCCCCCAGCCCCTGAGGCTGCAGAAATCCCAGCTCCCCAGCATCCCACATGCATTCTCCAGCTGGGAAAGGAGGCTTCTGCTCACGAGCAGGTGGATGACTCTGACCCTTCCCCACCTCGTGGGATCACACAGCACCGTGCCTACCCCTCTGCCCGGGTGTCAGCTCGGAGCAAAGCGGAATTCCCGACCCCCAGATCTGCCCAGAACACTCTGGCAGTGCCTTTTGTGCCTTTCGGTGCCTTTTGTGCCTTTCTGTGCCTTTCTGTGCCTGTCACAGGGGCTGAGGCACCAAACCCACAAAACAGGGCTCTCTAGAGGCACTGCTTCAATCAGCACTAAAGGCCTTTGAGGAGCATTCCTTTAATCCCCAGGCAGGAAGCACCTTCTCCCTGGTCCCTGTGAGTCCCTGCTTTCCTTCCCCATCCCTCCACTGCAAACTCTGCTTTGTTTCACGTGTTATTTCAGCAGACATCTCCAATTTGTGCTGATTAAAGACCAGCCAGACCCAAGAGCAGCTTTTCAGCTGCAAACCAACTCCAGTGACATCACCATGCCCCCGCTGAGGTGGTGAAAAAGTTGTCAATGGCCTCACAGGTTTGAAATATGTTCCAGACCTGCAGGGATCAGTGGGCTGCAGAAGGGCTGATTTAACACCAAATGGCAGCACAGTTTGGGTATTTTTGGGCTGGGATGGAAACACAGAAATGCAGAGGGATTGATTTTCTGTTCAGGATGGGATTCACCTCAGGCAGTGGCATTCAGGATGTACTGGTCAGAGTCTGAACAGCCCTGCTCTTTCCTTTCCAGCTGATGCAGAGAGACAGGTAGGAGCAGGAGGCAGCCAAATTGGACCTTTTGCTGGAATGGGATGAATGATACAATTCCAGAGCACGGAGGTGCAGATTTCACATCAGTGCAGCATCTTGATTTTCCTGGGGGTGCTCATAGGCTCTAACAGCTGTACTGTTCAAAGGACATCCCAGGCTGTTTACGGGGGGATTTATGGCAACTCTGGAATATTCAGTTCCTGGAACTGCAAGCAGAACAACACGATGTGGAAGAACAAGCTCTAATCTCATTTTGGTATAACTAAATTGCTCTCTGAGGATGTTACCTATATCAAAAGCTTTCCTAAAATGAAGAGTTTGGATTTTTGCAGGGCAGCCCCATTTTTGAGCTGTCAGGGACCTGCATTTCCCTGAGGTTTCACGGGATATAAATGAGCCACCGTCCCTGCTGAGCCCAGACTGGCCCTGACACTCGTCACCCAAAGGGACAGTGAGCCCCGGTGAGAGGGGGTACCTGCTCTGCAGTCAGGGCAGGCTTTGGCTTTGAGAGGAGAGGGAGCAGCGGTGCCTCCA
This sequence comes from Dryoscopus gambensis, assembly GCA_013389985.1. NCBI lineage: Eukaryota > Metazoa > Chordata > Aves > Passeriformes > Malaconotidae > Dryoscopus > Dryoscopus gambensis. The sequence continues at coordinate 873,711 of WEIT01039414.1, read as the reverse complement.
GGGAGCGTTTTAATTCGTTGTGCAATTTGATCTCTGGAATGAGAGATGTCTGTTCGCGTTTGTCAGCCGTGAACCGACCACCCCACTAGAAGAAAACAGAGTTGTAAGAGCCAGTGCTGGAAACAGTTCCTAAGATTGCTCATCCACCTCCAGCCTTCCCTGAACGGGAGCTGATGCTCTGAGAATCCTGACGTGACAGTCACCCACTCTGTCTCGGCTTCCTTTTGTGTTTGGGGCTTATCCAGCCCCCAAAATCAAAATGAAACTCGGGAAGCAGGCGAGGGGAAGTTTCCTCGGTGAACTCCCCCGCTCGGCGAGGCGCTGTGGAGGAGGCAGCCGGGATGTGCTTTGATGTGCTAATGAGGATCCCATCCCGAGCCGGGAACGATCGCTCCTCTCCCGGCTGCGCCGGGCCGGGGCCGGGCACGGATTCCCCCAGCCGGCACCTCCCGAGCCCTTGGATCTTGGAACTTCGGGCTGGCCCGCGAGTAGTCTGTTCTGAGCGAGCTGCTGTGGTAATTAACGCTAATTAAGCTCTTGTTTTGCAGGTGCAGCAGCAGCACCCAAGGCTGAAGGGCGCCCAGAGACTGAACTTGCACGGTGGCTGCAGGGCGAGGAACCCCTGGGAGGGGCACGGTGTGAACCGGGACACTGTGACACCTCCTGTGTGACACCTCCTCTGGGAATGAGCCACCGCTCCCGAGCCCAGGAACTTCAAAATACACCAGCCAGAGCACATCTGATGATGGCAAATCTGGGAAGACAATTTTCTTGTTAGGCTGTCAGAATTCAAAGAGGTTTCTGACAAAAGCAAACGCCCGGGTTCTTTCAGGTGGGAATCTTGTTGCATTTACTCCTTCCTAAAAGACGCAGCCCTCCCTCTGCAGAGCGGGATGGGATGGGGGGGTAGGGGGTGTACCAGGAATGTGCAGCCCAGTTCTCAAATCAGCCAGTAATTAACCTCTTAATTGAAAACGGATCTCGCCTCTAGCTGGTGGCTTTCCCAGCAGTGGCAGGAGAGAGGCAGGAGGCAGAGCCAGCAATTCCTGCATTTGCCCGTGAGGAATCTTCCTGGGGATTTAGGTGATTCAGACAGATCCCACAAATGTCTCTGCATGAGAGTGTCACACACTGAACGTCGCCTTTGGGCTCTGGAAGCAGCTCAGCCAAAGCCCTGTGTGCTCCTTCCAGGCTGGGATTGAGTCCCCTGTGAACCAAGGGTCCCCGGGGCAGGGATCAGGGCACCATAACCAGCCCTTCCAGCACATGCTGTGGTCACTGAGCAGAAAGCACAATCCATGGAGCAAAAGCAGCAGTGAGAGGCCCTGCAGCACCAGTTTGTGTAAATGACAGGTTTTGATGCTCTTCGCAATCCGTTCTCAGGCATTAAAAGCAGCTTGGCCCTTGCAGCCGGTCTCACCCACCCTTGCTCCCAGTTCAGCCTTGCCCTGGGATCCTTTAGGTGGGAGAAGGGTCCACACCAGAACCAAAATGTGAATTCCTGCTGGCCACACCTGGCCCAGCGTTCCTGGCTGCACTCTCTTTCCCCTGCATTGGCTGGAAATGCTCTCCAGGGGAATTTTCTGCTTTGTCACAATTCCAGCCCTTGGGCTGGGCACTGGATCTCCTCTGCAATTAAGTTTTATTCTTTTACACTCAATAGACCTTCAAGCCAGTTTCTGAGATGCATCCACACCTTCAAGGGAGCCTTACAGAGAGAAACCAATCATTCCATTCGTCCCCAAAGTGTCTGTGTCCAGTGAGGAATCTGCATGCACTGCTTGAATTCAAAACCTATCGCTGTTCATTAGAAAATCCCAGAAACAGTTACGCAACTTGGATTTCCACACAGTTTACTAAAATTAGCTAGATTTTCAGCAGTTTTTGAGTCATTTGGGAGCTTGAGAGAACCATCTCTAAAACTTTATTTGCAGACCTTGTAGCAGCATTCAATATTTATAAGGAATTCCCTGTCTTGGTAGCAGCGACTGACAGTTACGAAAAATAAGTACATTATAAAATGCATTAATATTTTAAGTCTGCCTGAGACTGCTGGAGGAAGATATTGCCAGCTCTTGCCTGACTGGCTGATATTTAGTTCACACAAGTAACTGACAAAAGGAGACATATCTAGGAGGGAAAAGAGAGGGTGTATAAGAAACTGCCACAGCTACAGTGGAAGATTTGTCTGTGTTTACACAATAAATCAGCAGCAGAATCAGGAAAAAACCCATTTTTCTCTGTTTTTGTTCCAGCCACTCATTCAGTGCTGTTATGCACTCAGATATTGCCTTTGGGTTCTGAATAAAATCCTTCCTCATCCTCCAAATAAAATGTTGAGGTTGTGCTGAATCCAGGTTTCCCCACAAAAATACTAATAACTCACATTTAATGATGCAGCTGAGAGAAAAGATAAATCCTGAGCTGGCTGTAATAAAGTGCTTTTTCCTGAACCCTCCTGCCTGCTGGGTGCAGGCAGTGCTGGCCGCGAGCCAGGGCTGTTTACGGTGCCAGCGTGGCTGTCCCACACTCCTGAGCATCTGCACATTTTGTTCCTGGCATATTTGTGTCTGTGGAGCCAGCTGACCTTGAAACTCTCATCAGAGGGAGAAAAAGAAAGAAAAAAATCAGCAGCCAGGAGCTACCACCCTCCATATATTCCAGTTATTATCAGAATATTTTTCCTCTGTTCAGTTTGTACAGAAATGACATTCAATAACACCGAAAATGTTCCCTCTGTCCCGAGAGAGGCATGTTCAGAGCGAAACCAGAGGAAATTAAAGACCTCTCCAGCAATCCCCAGGCACGGGTTCATAAATATAAAACTGCAGCAGTGACTGGCTCAAGCACTGAGGACAGAACGTGCAAAAGCTTGGGGTGCCCCTGCTCCTGCCTCCCCCGAATTCCCGGCTCTGCGCGGGCTGGGAGGCTCCGTGTCCCTCGCTGCTCGCACAGGACAGGGAGCACGGAGCCTCTGCTGTGGGACTCAGGTGCCTCAGAGCCCCTCCTGCGGCAGCAGGGCCTGGCAGCCCTCTCCAAACACACCCTGCTGTCCTCCAGGCCGGGCTGCAGGGGGGCACCCTCCGGAGCGCACTGGTGTGCCCAGGAGAAGGGTGCTGCCCTGTGGGATCTGAATTCCCTGCAACAAGGAGGGATGCAGGCACCCACTGCTCAGGGTGTCCCACCTGCCCCTCTCAGGTGGGACAGCTGGCTGCTCCTCCTGGAGCTGAGCTGCAGAACGGCTTTTCATGGAATCATGGAATATCCCGAGTGGGAGGGACCACCAGGATCACCCAGTCCAGCCCCTGGCCCTGCACAGACCCCCCAACAACCCCACCCTGGGCACCCCTGGCAGCGCTGCCCAAACGCCCGTGGAGCTCTGGCAGCCTCGGGGCCGGGCCCATTCCCTGGGGGCCTGTTCCAGTGCCCCGACACTTTTGGGGAACCCTTAATTGGCAGACCTCCCTCAAAGTGTTTCCAGTCCTCCTGAGGAGTGAACAGGTGAGTTCTGCTGGGACCTGTGTGGAACCTGCTGCAGGTCAGAGCCAGGGACCTTTCAGGGAGTCCTGGGAACGGGGCTGTGCTGCTGGGAGACAAACCGGGTCCTCTGCAACCTCCCCCCCTCCCTGGAATTCAGCAGGATTCAGTGACACTGGAGGGCTCCCTCCCCTGCTGCCACTGTGCAGCGACACCTCTCTAAAGCTGCAGCAAAACTGTTGGATTCACTCCACAGCCCCTCAGTGGAACTTTCCTTTCTGCTTGGATCTGCCTGGGGCCTCTTCCTGTGCCACTCCACGCACCAACTCCAAATTTTAGTGCTGCTCAGTGCTAAAATTGAACGAGAAAATATGCTTCACCCAGATGAATGAAATTTACTTTACTTTCTGGTTAGTCATGAATTTCATCCTCTGTTTGATGTATCTGAGCCCAAGATGAAGGAGATCAGTGTAATCTCAGCTTTATAAAACCTCAGTGTGGAACACAACCACAGCCATAACTCAGCCAGCTCCAGGGTCCCTCTGCTCCGTGCAGGAACAGACACGAGGAATTATTGACTGGATTTCCCAGGAGGTACCAGTGTAAATGAGGCATAACACCAGAACTGTAGACATGTCAAAAAGCATAAAAATAAGCTTTCCCAGGAAATATGATGCCATATGGACATGGTCTTTGTTCTGGTGAGGCTTCTCGCAGCTCCCCAGGCGTTTCCATGTCAGAACGTTTCCGAGCAAGAGCACTGGGTTATGTCAGCTCAGCACGGAAATTGCCTTGGGCTGCGGTGTTTCCACACTGACAAAACCACTGGAACTTGTGGATTCTGCACTGTCCCGTTCGTGGAGAATTGATTCATCTGTGCTGACAGCCTGCACACACCTTGTCACCCAATAAAGTCCCTGAGTTGCCAGAAAGGCTCTGATTGTTGCTTTGGGTGATTTATCCAAGACTTATGCAGCACTCTGAGCCAAGGCCAAGAAAATTCCCTGCTGTGCCTGAACCAGATGCTGCTCTCATCTGAGCTGTGTTAAATCGGAGATAAAACTGCTCAAGCCAACAGACAGGGAGTGCTACCACCACCCTTACTTCAGCCCCGACATGTGGCCACCCATTCCCCAAAACATCAGCAGGACAACCACAGCTGCACAGAGAGTTCAGCCTCTCTGATCCCACCATTGCTGTGCAGGAGGGTTTTGCCATCTAAGAAAGGGCTGAGTGGTTTTTTCATTGACGACACCGGCCCTGTTTTGAGGAGCATGATGGATCTTTGTAGGGCTCAGGCAGGTACGGCAGGAAAATGCTAAAACCTTTCCTGCCCAAAGCTTCACCTTCCCTCCACCTTTATTTCATGTTTTCCAGAGGTTTTCCCACCACAAGCAGGCAGTGTTGCCTCCAGCAGTGCCTGCACAGCCCAGCAGAGGGGAGTGGGCCACCACACTGGTTTTTCCTCTCCTGCCCAGTCTCGGGGTAAAGCCACACATCTCTAGGACATTATTTAACCACACACCCTGTTTGCAAGGAAAGATTAAGCATTTTTATTCTCGTTAAGCATAAGTTTTCTAGTGGAAGGTGCTCCTGCCCATGGCAGGGGTTGGAACCAGATGATCCTTAAGGTCCCTTCCAAACCAAACTGTTCCATGGTTCTAAGCAGGAAGCAGAGGCTTTACTGAAGTAAAGTCTCTGTCCATAGTTTGACGGCAAAGACACGCTGATTTTAAGCTCTTTACCCATATATGAGGCCTAGATAAGAGTTCACAGTTTTAGAAAGTCCTGTGCAGGACAAACATGCTTTGGCAGGTCTGCCATTGACAGAAAAGGTTGTGCAGAGTCACGTTTCACCTCAGTGTGAGTGATGGAGACCTCCCAAAGATCTTGGTACAAGAGCTGGAGGTGCCAACTGGGCAAAAATCAAGTACAGAAAGTTCAAGTTCTTCAGAAAGAGTCTCTGTGGATTAAAAACTTTGTAAAGGGGAAACTTTGGCACAAAGAGACCTCCCGGTATGGACACACTGTAAGAGGAAGGGCAGAGGAGTGTCTCATCTACCCAGCCTGGTAGGCTTTTATCAGTTTGAGAGAGATAGAGCCAACCTGGCTCAGAGCTGGCTGAATTCCTGCTCCCTATCCCAGCAGGAAGGCAGAGGCTCTGGAGCCAGCTGCCTCCTGAGGGAAGCTGTGTGGCACCCAGAGCGACTTGGCCAAAACTGAACCAGGAAGAGCCACTCTGTCACTGCCCCCGTGGTTTTTCCAGCCTTCTTTTCCAGCCCCATGCCAGTGCTGAGGCAAATGGAGCAGGGTCCAGCTGGTCCCCGAGGCTGCTTTCTCTTACCCTGGGTGGCAACAGCTCCCTGCCTGTTCCCAGTGCCCCCCGGGGTCACTGCCTGGATGGGCTCACTCCTCTGGAAAACAGCCATCCTTTATTCCTCAAGTGCTGGCCTTCCAAAGCAAGGCCTGGGAAATGTGCTCCTGCGAAGGGAGCCCTGAACTGAGGCACCAGGTCTCAGCTGAGGGGAAATCCTGCCGGATGCTCCACGCTCTTTTCTTCTGATAGCAGCAACCACACACAAAAGGAATGGCAGCTTTCCTGGGAGCAGTGTGGGACTGCCAGCCCGCTCTGCTGCCCTGAGGAGCAAGGACAAAGCTGCCACCCAGTGCTGCTGTTCCCAGGGTAAAGGTCTGGGCTGTTCCTGAGGGAGGCAGGAACCCAGGGGCTCCAGTTCCCCTTGGCACTGCCGTTGTGGAGCACAGACTCCCGCAGCTGCTCAGGAGTGCAGACTCGGCTCCCGGATCCGCTCTTCCGACAGAGGCTGTGCCTCAGTCTCCCAGCGCCAGGCTCCACAGGCCTGTGAACTACACCCAGACACCAGTCAGAAAGAACCCTTCTCCCAGGGAAAGAGCAGAACAAAGAGCATAATACATGTGAAGGGGATGCGCTGATTGCCTCACTACCCTGTCATGTGTCTTTGCAGCCTCTGGGACCTCTCTTCTCGCCTTGGGAGATGACTAAATAAACAATCATTCCACACAACTTGTTCACTTCCTCCCTCTGCCCATCACCGTGGGCTCCATCCCAGCCATTATCTGCAGAGGGAATTCAGCAGGGCTGTAATTCCTTCACACAGTGTGCTCTCACTTTCTTCACGGCTCCCAGGAGAGCTCAGTGCCTGACTTCAGTGGGGCAGGATATCAAACCAGGCTTTCTACCTTGCCTTGCCTCTCACTGCCTTGGTTATCCTCTGTGAAAAATGGGATGGTGACTGCTTCCTGCCTCTTTCTCTTCCTCACCTGCACTCCCAAAGAGAGGGTGTTTCATTTATTAATGCTGATGGAGCCCTTGGGGACCTGCAGATAAAGAGACTCAGCGTGGAGCACAACAGAACGTTCCACCTTGCAGAAGGATTGTACTGCTCTGTTTCTTCTCAAAGCACCCACTGGCACTGTCCAAAGTAAAACCAGCAATAACAATCACACCCAAGTAAAACCCAAGTCTCACAGTCTGTGAAATGCAGCTGAGGCCTGCCAGGCAGGCTGTTGGGGAACAGATGGAATGAACTCCTGAAGGTGGAAGGAAGGGAAGTCTAAAATGGTCAGTTGGACATTGACCCAAAAAGTGACCTTAGAGGGGGACAACGACCACCATCGGCGGGTCCTGCTGCAGAGGAAACCAGAGGCAGGACAATACCTGGGAAGTCCTGAGGAGCAGCAAGATCAACTCATTGGATTGTTGGGGGGCTTGGGGAGCAGCAGTGCGAGGAGTGGCCGCTGCTGAGCAGAGTGAGGCAGGGCTGTAGCTGCTTTCCTCACCTGGGAAGTACAAGGGGTTGAAAAACTGAGGCGCAGACAGCAGATTTACCAGGAGTCTGTATCTGGTTCTCCAGAACTCGTTCTCCAGAACTAGAGATTGTATTCTATTCCCAGCTGAATTTTGCTGGTGATGTTGAACACAGCCCCAGGAAGACAACTGAAGTAAGCCAAATGCACCCTAATCTGCTCTTTTCCTGTTTGGATATTCTCCTTCTGGCAGACAGGAGACAGTCCCATGCCTGGCTGTGCCACCCTGCTCCTTATCCAGCTCCCAGGCTGGCTCAGGCAAGCAGGATACCCCATGCTCCAGAAGAAAACCTTTGTGGAGACACCTCTGTGCTCCCAGCAAAGCTGGATCTGACAGCCCTGGGGCTCTCAGGGGTCAGTGTGGGGACAACACCTCACAAACGGCATTTTAGAAACATCTCAGGCCCTTGGGAACAACTTAAACTTCCCTAAATGCCCTTTCTAGAGCTTCCAGAAGTGTGTTTATTTGGAAACCAGTGTGAGAGGAAACATGCAGAGGATGAAATGAAGTGTGAGCTCATTTTAAGGCTTCAGAGTATTTGATCAATTGCTGCTCAGAAAGACCTTGGTAGGTTGTGTGTACCTGGGACATCTGTGCTCCTTCTTCTACCCAATTAATTAACTTTGTCACTGAGTTGCAGCTACTAATTAACACTTTTAATACCATCATGGACACCAGAAGGGTGAGAGCTGCAATGGCCCAGAGAAACCTGGTGGGACCAGACAAACCCAGCTGAAAATCTGGAAACGAAACTTCAGCAGGTGTTACCTGCTGACCAGTTCTTCAGTGGCTTCAAACACTTTCCTACACAGAGGGTTTCAAACTTCTGTTTTTCGCTTCAAGCAGAAGAAGAGATTTCAGATACCTCTGAGTCAGATGCCAGTGCTGCTGTTGAGAGCACTCCCTCATTTTTTCCATCACGGATTCATTTGCTTAGGAGCACAGGGCAGGTGACAAGGACGTGGCTGCCAATGCAGGAACATGGCTCTTTATCAATACAAGCCTCATCTTTTATTCTGTAGGCTTGGCTTAACTCTCTGAAAGGAGGATTCAGAGACTAAAAAAGGGAAGTGACTGAGCTGTTTGTGCAGGGGGGATTGCACACACTCCACCCACGGGAGTGTGGGCCACGAGCCCCTGATCCCGCTCCCTGCTCCGGTCCCACTCCCTGCTCTGTGCCCCATCCCACGCTGATGGATTTGCCAAACCCCCGTGCTGAACTCCAGCTGAGTCCAGCCAGGATGGAGAGAAGTACCTTTGTGCAGTGCACCTGTGCCCTACATTTTCAGGGGAAGTAAGGACTTCCCTGGCACCCCCTGCTCTGCCAAGCAGCTGAGTTACAAGTAAATGCAGGTAAGGAGCTTTGCTCCTTCCAGCAGAAGTTGGGATAATTCCTTCCATCAGCAGAGTTGCATAAGCCCCACTTTCCCCACACGGCACTGCCAGCAGAGGCGTTGTCTCCCGAGGCCTTGCCAGGGACCTGGGGCATTCCAGATCCCACAGTTTAGGAATTCTTTATGGCAGCTGTGCTGCTCCAGTGTAACAACTTAAAGAGAGTGCTAAATTCTCATCATCAGTTCTCTGCAAAGTCACAGAACAATGAAGTGTGTGAACGTGTCAGAAAGACACAAAACAACTTGGTTTGTTGAGCCTGGAGAGGAGGAGGCTAAGGGGAGACCTCAGGGTGATCTGCAGCATCCTCACAAGGGGCAGTGGCGGGACAGGTTTGGACAACAGTCTCAGGCACAGGGTGGGATGGTTGGGGTGTCTGTGCAGGGCCAGGAGCTGGGCTGAATGATCCTGCTGGGTCCCTCCCAGCTCAGGATATTCCATGGTTCTGTGATTCCATGATAACTCACCAGGGCATCTCTCATGCTGTCGAGTCTGAGGAGGGATTTGCCCTCTCCGAGCCCACCCTCAGTGCTCCATAAAGAACAGGGCAGAGAACACAAGGGCCCTGCTGCTGTTTCTGACCTCGAGGCGTCAACTCCCACTGGTCTCTGCCTTTCTGGGTTCCCACATGCACGGCCAGCACTACAAACCAGCATTTAAACAGCTTATGCATTGAAATTTTGTCACTGGACTCAGCAGAGGAGGACAAGGCTTCGCCAACCTGCTGCCTGAGAAGACACGAGGCTGAAGTGATCACAAACCCTGTACTTTCATTACTAGCAAGGCTTGAAGGTGCTGGGAAGGACGAGGGGTGTAATTTACCCCATCTGTAAGACCGCTCTCCCATCGCAGGCGCCCAGGGATTCACTCTCCCTGCCTGTGTGCTCGCTTTCTTTAGGGCAGGCTGGCGGGGAAGCCAAGAGGAGCCAAAACGCCGCTCTCCCATTTCGCCGGGCTGTGACGGCGCTCGCTCCCGGAGAAGGAAGCCCGGGAGCGGCTCCGAGGCGCTCGGAGCGCAGCGAGCGCTCGGCCCCCAGCGCGGCTCCCGGCGCTCGCCGCGGGCGGAGCGCGCCCAGCGCGGGCTCGGCCCCGCCGGGATGGAATCGTCTCTGCCGGGATGGAATCGTCTCCGCCGGGATGGAATCATCTCTGCCGGGATGGAATCGTCTCTGCCGGGACTGCGCTGGAGCTCGCATCCCTCCCGTGCTCAGCGCTCGGTAAATAAGGACTGGGAGCCTGCCAGGATTCCTGCACCGAGGTTAATGAATAAACAACCGCCCGCAGGACTCACTCGCCTCCTATTTATAACATCTATATCTTTGATTGCATCTTCGAGAGACCTCTCCATAAATAACCATTCCAAGAGATAAAAGCATGGGATGTTTCCTTTGACAGAACAGAGATTATCAGCATTTAGACAGAAAAACTGCTGGTAGGCAAGGAGGCTATTGCTTTTTATAGAAAATGTTGCCTTTATCGTGGCAAACAGAACACTGAGAGACAAGAAAATGCAAATATAGCAAGGGACATTCTGGAAATGGGAGCTCAGTCATGCCTTGTTCTCCCCATTTCTTCCTGGTGGGAGATGCTCTCGTGAGTCACATTTCCAGGAAAACAATGGAGGAAGCTCAGAGATGTGGGCAGTGTTGGGAATTAGGAGAGCTGCCAGCACACCAAGGTCGTTGCTGAAAATGAGATTTAATTGCTTGGTTATGGATGCAGTTTTGGGAATATTACCCAAGGTGAATAAAATAAACAGTTTCACAAACACGGCCCCTTGGATTTCCAAGAGTGCCTTGGAATGTGGAAAGTGGTTTGGAATGTCCAACATGAGAGACAAGGAGGAGGAATCCTTCTGCACTTTGTGGGAATCCCTGCCATCCAAGGGGGCTCTGAGCACCTTGGAGTCATTTGTCACTTGTGAAAATCTAGGTCATTTACTCCCCTCCTCCTGCTCTGCTTTTTTCCATGCTAAATATAGAATGTATTTTCTGGCTCCAGACTGAATAAAGTTGTTAATTACACTCTTTCCTAAAAACCTGCAATTGAAATTCACTTGGGGACTCTCTGAAAGCTGGGGAAGGCTATTCTTTTTTATAATATTCTTTTGACATGTCTTAGAGGAAAAAGGAATAAAGCCCATTTGCTTTTAATTTCTCAGTTTTGAGGATAATATTTAACAGAAGTAAATCCCTTTAAGGGCTCAGCTATGCTCTTTGAAGCTAGAGGGGAAAATCCCATTGAGTTTCAGTGCAGGAAAACCAGCCAGATGCTTTGGAAAATTATGTTAAACAATCTGCAGTGTGTTAGGTGATGCAAGAAAATTAATTTGTGCCATGGTGAACTGCCAATAGGCGAAAAAGATGGGAATCCTGAGTGTAGTAGGTTAAGTATAAAAATAACCAGGTTCTTTCAGGGTGTACCTCATCAATCAGCTCCTGGTAAAGGGTCTGGAGCAATTCCATGCTCAGCTCCTGGTGCTGGAAAAGCCCAAAGGGGCTGATGTGACACACCTGCCTGCTAGGAGTGTCAGGAGGTGGAACAGATGGATTGACATGCTCTGCAGATGAAAAGGGCTGCCTGGGTGTGATCAAATTTGTTATTAATGATGGAGCTATTAAAACAAAGGGGTGTCTAATAACAGAGTTAATTCCTTGTTCCAGGGCTTTTGTCCTCGGAGCGCTGTGAGCCAAACGCTGCCTCCCTGAGCCACAAAGCTCCCCTGCTTCGACTCTGAGTACACCTGGCTCTGCCCAAGTGCTAAAGAACGTTTTTTGAACATACAAATCCTGTTCCCAGCTTCCTCAAGCCTTGGAGGATCCCATCTCCAGTCCCTGGTGGTGGCCAGAGGCACCGGGTGCTTGTTGCTCCATCCCCGGGGGAAGAGCAGCTTCCAGGCTGGGGGTTGGTGAGGGAAGAACTCATTTAGTTACAGCAGGGCCTCCAGAACTCAGGGATACAACCTGCCCCAGCCATCCACACCCTCTCTCTGCTCATGGAGAGGGACGGGCACCTCCTCAAAGCTGTGCAGCCTTGGGCACCTGTCTGAGAGTGAGGAGATGCCTCCTGAGCATGAGGGGAACCAGAACTGCCTTTATCAGACACCATTTCTGTGTGCCTGTGTGCCTGCAGGTGAGTGGGGTGATCCCAGGCCTCGGTCACTTGGTCCCTGAGGATGCAGAGGATTGAGAACTGCAAGAGATGGACATTTCTTTAAGCTCCAAGGTGACAGCAGTGCAGAGAGAGAGACAGCAGCCTGAGTGGGGTCACTCCTGCAGCCCCCCAGCAGGGGGGTCCCTCCTGCAGCCTCAGAGGGGTCACTCCTGCAGCCCCACAGCAGGGGGGTCACTCCTGCAGCCCCCCAGCAGCGGGGTCCCTCCTGCAGCCTCAGAGGGGTCACTCCTGCAGCCCCACAGCAGGGGGGTCACTCCTGCAGCCCCACAGCACTGAGTTCATGCCTGCAGCCCCACAGCAGGAGGGTCACTCCTGCAGTCCCCCCTCTGGAAAGGGCTCAGATGGACTCAGAGGTTCAGCTCAGATCTGGGGGGGAAGTCAGAGCAGGAGTGGGGCAAGGGCACACCCAGCTCCCAGAGCACAGCCCCATTCAATCGGGCTGCAGAGGGTTCTGCAGCACAGGGTTCACCGCAGCAAGAACCTCACCTGGTTCTGGCCCAAACCATCTCCCCATGCAGAGGAAAGGCCTGATGCTCACAGGTGGCCAAGGCACTCACGCTGTGCCTGTGCTGGTGGGATGGGGCACGAGACTCAGGTGCTGGTGACAGCAGGAGTAGCGGCAGCTCCTGCAGGTAGCCCTGCGTTACGTTTTACCCCGGCAGCCCCACTCCCCGCTGACGTTCCCTCCGTCGGGCAGCCCCTTCCCCTGACTCGCACATGCCCTGTGCAAACGAGGCCCAGCATTAATGAGCCATTGCATACAGATGAGCTGGCAGCCGGTCCGAGCTGCCACAGCCACGCATAAAAGCCAAGCAGGGCCTGGGGCTCTCTTCCTTTGATGCAGGAGCTGCTGGACCCAAGTTCTGTGGAAGTTCCCTGGTCTGGGGGACACGGGCAGCTCCTCCCCTCCGCAGGCACCTGCACTGGGTAAGGCACAAGGTAAGGGGCTCGGTTCTACTGTTTTCCCACCATATTTCCCTAGAGACTGTCCCTTCGGTCTCCTTGCATAGATTTGCCATGTCAGGACTACAGCAAGGGAGCCAAAAAATCCTGTTTTTTGTGGAATAGCATGTGTGGGTTCTAGTCTGCCTTGTCACTGGCTCACCTCTCCTTAGGCAGCCCTTTGCCAGTTCTCTGCCTCCATTTCTGTTCCCACTAAACAGCTACTGAGGAGAACACTGCCAAAGAAAATCTCTGCATCTGCTGGAGTCACCTCAGACACCGAATGCAGATGATGGCAGTTCAGGCATTGCTCCTCTCTGGGAATGCTGAGGGGATTTCTGACAGTGACGTGGGGCTGGAAGGGCCTTGAACCTCAGCTCTGTGAAAAACTGGGGTGGGATAAGCTGGTACAAGCTCAGAGCACGTTAGATTTGGGTGGGAACTGCCAGCACTGCTGTTTAACCCTGTGCTAGCAGCAGCCACCTGGGCTTCAGAGTGACTGAAGTAACTTCAGAGTAATCGAAGGGCCAGTTAAGTGTGTGTAAGAGGACAGTTAACGAGCATCAGCTCAGGGTTTTCACAGCCCTACCTGAGCTGGGAGGTGTTTCAGTTCCGCAGAACCAACGGCTCAGAGCAGAAGTTCCCCCAGCTCAGCTGCAGGAGATGCTCAGAGCTCCAGGAACAAGCTTCTCAAAACTTCTGAAGTTAAAAAAAGTAACCGCCCTTAAATTCTCTTCCATTTTGGGCATGACAACGTGTAGTGCATGGTTCAGTTCCTTAATCTCACAGTCAATTGCTTTTCTCAACCCCTATAAACATCAGCAGGGAAAGAGAAAAATCTGCATATGTGTTAGTAATAAATTTAAAAATCAGGGCATACCACTTAAGGGTTGACTTGTCAGAAAATGGTAATTAAAAGTGTTCCAGCTGACAGTGCTGCTTTAATGAATTATTAGTAATGTTCTCGGAGAACATTTGATGAAAGACACCGTAAGAGCTCTTACTTAAACAAACCAATTTTCTGCATCATGCAACTTCAGTGTGCAAGAGGGGGAAAATCTCCATTATAGAATTACAAAAATAACCAGGTAAGGGTTGGAATGATCATGAAGGAAGAAGTGGACGTTCGTACTTGGCCTGTATTTCCTCTACCACAGCCTTTTTCCATAGGTGCTGATCTGAGAGCTGCCACTCTTGTGTTAAACCCTGTCCCAAAGCCCAGTGAGGTGCAGTGTAAGAGCTTCTCACAGTTACCAGGTGTTCTCCATGTTCCTGAGACAGGGATGGAGCCTTTGGCTCTGGATCCCTGATCACAGCTGGGGCTGCTGGATCCCACCAGGCTTTGCCTGGCAGAGTGGAGGGGAGCTGGACAGGGCAGCACAGAGCACGTGAGTGAGGAGCTGGATGCAGAGGGCATGGAACTCTAGGGATGGGCTCTCTGAGTACTTAAATTAATTGTCCAGGGGCTCTTTGTGCCTTTTACTGCTCGGCATCTCCCACAGCTCCTGCAGGAGGTCCTTAATTCCAGACAGAATGAAGGTTGGCAAGGAGACAGCGAGGGGAGAGCCTGTGGAGACTTGGAAACACAGCCCTGCTCAGTGGGAGCCATGTGTGGAGTGGGGATGGATGAGGGCAAAGGGCACTAAGCCTTAATCATGGATTTGTGTTTGGGTGTGAAGGAGACGGCGGTGGGAGGTGGGGAGACAGCTCAGGGAAAGAGGCTCTCATGCCTCATTTCCTGCCATGGGATTCTTACTGGGTTCCAGCTCCATCCAGATTTGTTGTTTGTCCTCGACTGTTCCAGGAGAAATGTAAGAGTGCAGCTCTGGGAATTCACCTCTCTGGCAGCAGTCCCGTGGACCCACCCCAGCACTGGTGAGCAGCACATCCCAGGGAACTGGGGGGTTCTGGCAGGGGTGGTGGTGGGAAAGGCACTTCCCAGGAGAAGTTCAGAGCTCCAGAGGGCTGTTCTGCCTTCAGCTCTTAGCAGCAGCTCACCTCAGCCCCCTGTGACCAAGGCACATCCCTAAATCTCTGGATTACAGCGGGAATGAGGACAGTTTGACATGGGAATGGGACTTCACCTTCCCAGCCAGGCTGCCCCAGGAGTGCCCGCTGTGTGTTCCCTGGGCACGCAGTCCCAAAGCTGCTCCAGCACCACACGCCCTGCCTGGGCTGCAGCTCAGCCTGCCCGCAGAGAAAAGGAGCTTTAGAGCTCAGTCCCAGCACTCTGGGTGCCTCCAGAGATCTTCAGGAGCCCTGTCCCAGAGCAGGAGCCGGGAGCAGTGCGGGGCCGATGAGGGCACAGCCTCCCTGCTGAGCCTCACTCAGGTAAGGGTTTGTTCCCTTCTTGCTCTCCCCACGCAGGGCTGGGATGTAGGAACCTGCTTCCTCTGCAACATTCCATGAGAAAGGCATGGGAATTTAGCTTGGCTCAGGCTTTCATAAACTCTCCCAACCACCTTCTGCGCTGTGGGCAGAAATGTGCCAGAGGAGCCCAGAATGGGTAAAAAGCAGCCAGATACTGCTGGAAGCTCTTGGAATGCCCATCCCAAAGGGAAAACAAGCAGTTACACAGTGACGTGTGCATCACAGGGCAGAGCTGCTGCGACCTGAATGGCCACCCTGTGTGTGGATGTTTGTTCATATCGAGAGGAGTCCATCTCACTTCCCTTTCTCGTTTAAATTTGGGGGCTGTGTCTAATCTTGTCACGCAGGGTGAGAGGAGACGCCCTGCAGAACTGCTCCTTCAGCCCTCAAATATAAATTGCAGCTCTGGTGCCTCTCTTAAATGAGCTGCCTGGGCTCTTCAAACATTTGAAGGGGTAAAGTGAGGTGAGAGTAAATCCTTCATGGGTTTTACAGCACTTTAGTAGGACTCTGGAAAGCTCAACATCCCGAGGTTTGCTGCATAATTGAATCCTACATGAAGTGGCACAACTGATACAAAATTTTTAAAAGCTCATTAATGGCTGAGGTCAGAGCTTCACTTCTGGAAGTAATTTAGTCCCAGTTTCAACTTAGGCACTTAACAGAAGCAGAACCTTAAAACAGGAGTCTTGGTACCTAGAACTGCTTGTGTAGCTGACGATCCCGGGAAGTTTGAAGCAATTCACTTTGAGATGCCATTTTCAGAGAACTGAGAGGAATTCCAAGCCACATGAGCCACTTGAGTAAGTTCCCTCAGGTTGGTGGAATGAATCACCACCGTAGAAAATTCCATCAAGATTTAAGCTCCTAAATGAACGGGGAGGATGTGAGATGCCTGGGCAGGTTAAGCTGTTTTCCCCCGGAAAGGAAACAGTGGGATATACATAGAGGGAGTCCAAGAATTCAACATCACTCTCGCTCTTCTCTCTGGTTCTGTCTGGAACAAGGACCTCCTGCAGGAACTGCATTAGGTGCTGCACAGTAAGAGGCAGAAAGAGCCCCATGGCACTTGGTGAGGGTGTAATTTAAATACAAAGCCTTGCAGTGTGGGAGCTCATCATCAGTGTAAACTTAAGACTTTCATTTGCAAAAGGATCTGCAAATCAGCTTTGTATTTGTCCCCCTCCAAAAGCCATTGCATGTTCCCTCTGTTTCACTCCTTGCTAAGAACACTGAGATATTATACACGCAGAACTCTTTTCCCTTCACAGATAATAAACAGGTGCCTGCCAATATAGCAACTGGGCATCTCTTATTGAGACTCTCCTAAAATCCGTGCTCCATTCCAACTCTGACTACAGCAAGCTGATGCTGTTGCCAGTCCCCAGCTCTACACTCCGGAGGTCTCAAAACTTTGCAGTCATTGAATTTATCCACCCAACCCCCTCGTTCCTCTTCCATCTTGTGAGCCGATGGGGAAACAGGCACAAGAGGAAAATGTTTGCCCCATAGTACACAAAAAAAAGTGTAGGAAGTTGGGAATTCAGCTCAGCTATTTGGACTCTGGGGAATGCTTTATCACTTGACTGTATTTCCTAGGTCCTGCAGCCGAAAGCCATTTGATTAGAACAGATTAGTTTGGTTCTGGGTTGAGACAGAACCTGCTCCCTAAGTTTACTCCTTGCTGTGAAATAGCAAGGAATGAATGTACTGAATGCTGGTCTCTGACCTTGGTAATAAGTTGATTTAATTGGATTTGATTTTTCAAATGTAACATCTCAAGTCAGCCATAAACTCTGGAATTAGCATAGCACATCTCAGCACAGGAGAGATTTTCAAGCAGCAGAAGGAGATGAAGTCCGTGCCCAATGAATTTCAAATTACACTGAGGATGAACTCAGCCATATGCATGTCAAACCTGAATTGTGCAGCAGGCAGCAGTTATTAATCGCTTACATTTGCTATTAGGAATGCAAAGTAGCTGCTTTGCACCCAGTTTGTTCTGACGTCTCCTCACATCAATGACCCATGTGACGGGTCAATAATTCACTCCCTGCACTCTGCTAGCCAAGAATGTCTTGCAAGTCAATTACACTCATAGAAATAATTAGGAGCACAAAAGTAACTGGAGTATTGGGATAGAAAAAGCCCTGCTGGTGAGATATTGCATATCCCGAGCAAAGCAGAGCGTTCCTGCCTTTACACCTGCAGCTCGTGCTCCCCAGCCCCTTCCAAGGGCACTGAGCATGCCCTGACAGCAGGAAATGGCCTGGAAAGGGGCAGTTTTCAGTGCCAGTATTTCAGGGAATAATCAGGTTCCCGTGTAACTAAAAGCTGTTTGCTTCCTGCAGGAGATGTGTAAAAAAAGTAGGACATTAGGCAAATGGCTGCCTGCTGAGGTATGATCCTCAAAATTGTTCCTGAAATTTGTTTAGCTTTCATGGCATTAAATTGTAATAAATCCCAGGAACATTTTAACCAATCTGCTGGGCACAAGCAGACTCTAATTCAGATGGACAAAATCTGCTTCATCAGACCTTGTAGGAAAGAGCACAAAATGCTTTTAGCAGCCCTGAGTTCAGCTGGGAACTTCTGAAGTCGGGCTTTTCATAGCCCAAGTCTTGGGTCATCAAGCTGAGTCTAAAGGCCATGGCAGGGGCTGCAGGCTGTGCTGTGCACCCCTGGAATTAGGGCTCTCATCCACACATGGGGCGGCAGCCAGGGAGAGCTGAGGGATGGAAATCACTGAGATGAGACTGGAATGGGACAAGATGTTGAAAATCATGGGAATCAGGCCTCGGGAACCAGGGGCAGGACAAAACTCGTCAGTCCTGGTCTGGAGTGCTTGTGGTGGGCAGGAATGTGCCCCTGGTGTCTGATCTGTGGCTGTGCAGCCTGGACCGATTCCAGGGGCAGCATCAGGCAGCAGGTGCCAGCCTGCCCGGGAGCTGCTGCACCTCGGGGGAGCAGGGCCAGGGAGCAAAAGCAGAGCAGGGAAAATCAACAGGTTGGGGCTGACGTGCTTCAGTGTCAGCTCAGCTCGTCACATGGGCAGACACTTAAAGGACTTCACAGGGCAGAAAACCTGTATTACCCAAAGGAAAAGTGCATCTGTTCAGGAATGCAATGAATCCTTTCCCTTTTGAGCAATTCTGTGGGGTCCCCAGAGGTTTCTTTGCTTTCTGGATGTACGGTGAGAATGAAGTGGTTGCATTCTCCCATTCCCTGTGGTGCCACTGTAGCCCACCTGACTGTGGCTATAGATATCAGGGAGGGTCTTTACACTTCTGAGGTAAAAAGCGAGTTCAGAAGCTGAAGTCCAAAATGTCTATTAATGGAGAGCAAGTCTGGAATGATGTTCCTTTCAACACATCTGCCGGGGAAACTCCTGAATGAGGGGCAGGACACATTCAGGGGAATCCAGCACATGATCAGGAAGCAAAGGGTCTGTTAATGTTCCTGTCCAAGAGAAACTGTGATCCTACGTACAGGAATTCAGGAAACAAGGACAACTTGATTGCAAAACAAAGCCAAATCCAAGCGACGGCAGAGCCAGGGACAGACAGAACAGTAGCAGAAGAACTAAGAGTAGAGAAGCCCTCTGTAAACTACGTGTTTATGGGATTTACTATGAGAGTAGTGTTATTCAAGGAAGGGGATGAGAGGTGCTAAGTGATGAGCTGCAGCCTTTAATCCCTGGCAAGTGAGACAGGCAGAGCTGGAAAATGCCTCACGCACAGTTCAGTGATGTAAATGATCCAAGGGAAGAGCTCCACATACACTTTGATCCTGAGAGAAAGCCTTCTTCACTTGGTTCTGTGTTTACCTGAAGAAAGGGATAAAGTGTGAAAGAACTGCCTTCTGCGTGAAACAAATAGCAATAAATTCTATTTATAGCACACCAGTGCTCCTGAAAGGCCTCAAAATCCCTGACAGCTGTGCCCAGGGATTGCTGCAGTTACTACTGGAGCAGCTGTAGTACTCTAGCAGGGCAGGGCAGAGGGTGCTGTGCAGTAAAATAACACCTGGTGAAACCCCAGCCTCAGCCTTAAAATAGCCTACAGTTGCACATAAAGTAGAGAAATGATTCTTATTTCCTTTGCAGACAGGGACCAGGAGTTAGAGAGCAATGCAAACACCTGAGCCCACAGAGTCAGGGCTCCAGTTCAACAACTGCTGTTTCCAGGCCAGTGAATCCTCACATGAGCCATCTCGGGGGGGCTGGGGAGCGCAGCTACCACCTATCACACCATCCTGTACAACCCCAAGTCTTTCCTCTCCCAGTCCTGCTGTCTGGGAAGCGCTCAGGGGCTGGCATTCCCAATGGAAATGTGGCAAAGCAGGGTTTGAGTCTGCCTTATCCAGAGCAGTGTGATGGAGCTCTCTGCTCCGGTTGGGTTACTGGCACCAAACCAGCACAGTGCAGGGGGAATTTGGCCAGTTTAGAAACCAAAGTCACCTTGATAAGCACCAAAGGCTGGGCCGCTGGAATTACAGCCTAAGGTGAGGACAGTGCTCTTTGCATTCCATGGAAATATTTCCAAGCTGCTGACTGGGATTTTCCCTGGTGCCGTGAGCAGGGGAGGGAGGGCAGCAGAGCAGTGATCCCCAGGGTGGGGTTCCCACCAGGGTGGAGTTCCCACCAGGGCTACCAGCATCTTTTCAGAGCCTGTACCCTAAAAACACAGAGCAGCTCTTCCTGCTGCAGTCCCACACAGGGCAGGGCTTTATTTGCCTTTTCCTCATCTGCCTCAGGCTCATGCACAGCGAGTATCCCAAGGGCACATCCAATTCTGCCCCTAAGGATGCAGTTTGGCCATGGCAGGGCCAGCCAGGCTCTTGGGTGCCCCTTTACCGTGTCTCTGCCCCAGAGCTGGAATTGGCTGCTCTCCGAACGGCTGTGGGGAGCCTTTGTGGCACAGCAGCATTCAGTGTCGTGTTTCCGTTCGTGTGCAGAGCCCAGACGGAGCAGCTGCAACGCTCCTCCTGTGCACCGAGTAAGGAGAACCCTTTCCCAACCCACTGAGTTCACCAGGGCTGAGTTCTCTGCCCCCACCCCCAGAGCTGGGGCCTGTCTGGGGCAGCGCCACAGAAATACCAGCTCAAATTCACAGGCACTTTGCGAAGAAAGCCTGTAAGGAGCAGAGGCTTTTATCTGACCGGGCGGTGCTGGGTGCTGAGGTACCCTGACAGCAAAGCAGGGTTAGACCTGTCAGTGCCCACAGCTGGCTTTGCCTGGCAAAGTCTGTCCCCTGCTGTGTCCCCAGGCCCAGAACCGGCTGCCTGTGGGCTCCTGCAGCAGCTGGTGACTGACACTTGACATTGACACTGAGAAATCAAATGGCAGTTAATGATTCAACCCCTTAAATGCCTCAGCAAAGAACACCAGAATGGGGAATGTGCAGAATGGCTCACATGACCCTGCCCATTTTCCCTGTGGCTTTTCGGGGGTGTTTATGCAGCATTTGCCTTCCAGCCCTCACTGCTGAGGGTTCACTGCATTCAGATCAATCCCACCCGTCCAGGTGGGAACCCATTTCCATCTGCCCTTCTCACACACTCACAGGGCACTGCCTCTGTCTGGCAGCACAGAGCAGAAGTAACCACACAAACGCTGCCTTCCTCCATTCAAAATTTCAGCTAAAAGCAAAAAGCTTTATATTCAAGGTTTCTCAGCCCAAGAAAATAAATTCTCTTAAAGCAGAACACAAATCTAGTACAAATGAGTGGTGAGTTAAATCCCAATTTTTTCCTCATGCAGCCACAACATGTCACACACAGCTCTAGTACAATGAGAATTATTTGGGAAGGGCTTTTTGGCCAAATAAAAAACCCCAAAAGATACAATCTGCTTGATAAGTAATTTCTCCCAGACAGCCATTTCCTACTAAAAACTGAATATTTTCAGTGGAAACCCATTTTCTAAAAATAGAAATTAGTTCTGTTGAGAAATCCTGCTGAAAAGACAGCTCAAGTCCCAGTTCTCTGTCTCCAGAGGCAACATCCCAGTGTGGCTGCACCCTGGGCTGGTGCCTGGGAATTCTCTGTCCCAGCAGAAGGTGCAGTGGGAGGTTCAGTCCAGCTGTGGAATTAACCTGGCACTGCAAAAACATCCAATAATGATGGTTTCTTTGGTGCCTGTGAAGTGATTGTTGGGTTTTGTGCAGCCAGAGATGTTTCCAAGTGCCACATTCCCGGAGGGCCCGTGGGCCAGGACAGGAGGAAATGCTGCTTCTGTTCCTCTACCAAACCCTTCCTGGTGTTTGTGTTCAGGAGGTGTCCTTTGCTCTCAGTCAGCTGAAGCCTTTAAACTCTCCCCCAGCAAATGCAGCCCTGGATTAATTTCTGTGCAACACTAATTACAGTATTATTAATTGCTAACAATGACAGTAATGTCTTTATTGCTGTAAATCCTTTATTTATACGTCTGAGGTAAGTATTTTAACCTTTGAGGACCCCAAACACTCCTAAGCTTTCAGAAAACAAGATTTGCCTGAGTCCCCAGAGCTGCAGTGCCTGTTCTTTCATTTATTCCCAGGAGGGAATTATTTCTCCCCCTCGGCTTTGTGGGGGGAACTGCAGCCCCTCTTTTCAAACCATGTGTACAGGGCACAGCATTCCCAGGTGGGATTAGTGACTTTGTTATCACAGAAATATGACTGAAAGGAGGTTCTGAGGGGCACTCAAGTCACACTGGGGCTGCTCCGCAGCAGCACATCAGGTGCCAAGCCCTACAAAGCAGGTACAAAGCACAAGGAGAAGATCTAATTTAAGGCAGAGGGGCAGAACCCCCTGGCAGGGCAGGGCACCACTTCTAAGGTGACTGAGTCCCCTGAGCAACCAACTGCTCCTGTAGAGTCCCTACATCCCATAAATGTCAGAGCTGACATGGTTCTGTTCCTAAAAGTCAGGACATGAGGAAGGGAAGGGAGGGACAGTGCATGTCCTGGTGGTGTCCCTGCTGGGCTGGGCTGGGCCAGTCCTGCTTCATCCAGGTCTGAGACAGGAGGATGGAACTTCCCTCCTTTCCCCCATCGAAGGAGGACAGTTTGGCACTTCAGGAGTTTCTTCACTGGGTGCTCACAGCTGGGGTGGGAGACATCTGTTCCAAGGATATTCTGTTTTCCCAGTGGATATTATGGACTGGTGCAGGGACCCCTCTGCCCCTCCTGCATGGAAAAGGGCAGCTCGGGCACCTCGCAGTAATTGTGTTTAACAGGAGAGAGGGCAAGGCAGGGATAAGATCCTTTGGGGTATCCACTTGAAATTCCACTTGGACTTTAGGCAAGTGCAGTCACTTGGGCTGGAGCTGTGACAAGACTCCAGCTTAGCACTGAGCCGGATGGAAGGATCACATTTCCCACATGGAACTGGCATTCCAGGCGGCACTTTGGAGGCACAGCCACAGTGCTCAGCGCTCCAAGCTGCTGCCAGGGATAAATATGCCATGGTGGCATTGTTAGGGCCAAGAAGGGATCTTGCCAGGCCCAGCAGGTCTGGTGCCTTGGCAGATGTGTCCCTCAGGAGGATGCTCAGAGGATGGTTCAGATCCGGTTCTTTCCAAAGCCAGCTGGCTGCTTGAGGGACCTCGTATTTTCCTCCACTCCCAACTGATTCAGCTGTCTGTGACAGTCCTTGATTCTGATTTTGATATAAGCAACAAGACAGAACGGTGCAACTGCTGTCCCATCCCAGCAGGCCCATTCCTGCTCTCCATCCCGTCCCAGCAGGCCCATTCCTGCTCTCCATCC
>WEIT01039414.1:828121-850650 GCA_013389985.1 Dryoscopus gambensis | reverse complement strand
TCCCTCCCGTCCCACCACGCCCATTCCTGCTCTCTGTCCCATCCCAGCAGGCCCATTCCTGCTCTCCATCCCATCCCAACAGGCCCATTCCTGCTCTCCATCCCATCCCAGCAGGCCCATTCCTGCTCTCCATCCCATCCCAGCAGGCCCATTCCTGCTCTGCCCAGGGCAGCTGGCAAAGGGCAAATGAGCTCCACTCCCCATAGGGCTCAGTAGTAAAGCAGCCAGCAGATAATTCACTATGAGACTGAGTGTTAGAGCTTGCTTTTCTAATATAAAAGGATTTGATAAGGTATTAGGAATTGGATATTTTACATACTTTGTTCAGAGAAAGTTCAACAAAAAGAAAAACACAGAAAGGACTGAAAGAAGATGTGAGTTTTGCAAAGAACTGAACAGGACTGAAAAAAAATAATCCCTTAACTCTGTATCCCCTTTCTTCTACCTAAGCTGCTTAGAACTTCCTCTGAATCCCTAACAAAGATGTATTTCTCCTGCAGGCTGCGGGCTCCGGGAGCTGCTCTGTCTCCCCCTAATGATCCCGTTCTGCCAGCTTGGCTCCCACACGCGCTGCTGCCAGCGAGGGAGCCACAGACACCAGACTCCAGGGAAAGAGCAGGAGCCTTGTTCTTGTCAGGCCCCCATCAAACATTCAGCACCTTCCCCTTCCTCCCCCCGATCTCCTCAAGGGCTGCACGTGGCTGGGATTAAAGCCATTTCCCCGGATAAAACTTACCCAAGGAACAATTCAATGTCATTATCCCCCACATGCAAATTTTTTCAAACCAAACCAGTTGAAAGGAAGTAAAAGCAAAGAGAAGCACTCAGTAACATTCTGGAGGGAGCAGAGGAACTCCAGCTGCTCAGGAACTGCAAGGATTGGTGGCACCCTCTTGCAGGGCTACAGAGAACAGGTAGAAATAGAGGTAACAGCTCTCAGCTATTAGGGATGGAGGCACTGCTGCAGTACTTGGGAAGCCGAGAATGGAAACCCGAAAGTTTCTGCTTCCTCTGGTGATCACTGGGAAATACCAGACTGGGCCAGGGAAGTGGGAACTCCTTGTTCTCAGAGCTGACCTTGCCAGGTCATGTTTACTGATGGAGTTTGTATTGGTGAACGTCCCTCTGTGTAGGACTAGGAGCAGTGCACCCTCTATAAACACTGCCTGGGGACAGCAGCACCTTCCCAAGTCCCACAGCACAGAATTCCCCACTCCAGACAGACAGCAGTGCCCTGTTTATGTGGGCCCAACAGGAAACATATCCCGGTAAACATTAGCTAGGATGTAGCCGGGCACCTCTGCTGATTTGAATTAAAAGGCCTTTAATTGCTGTATTATATAACTTGCTTTATATAATCTCCTCCAGACAGTCACTGATATACTCACAGCATGCTTATCCAGGAGGGAATTTTTCTCCTGCTGAAGCAAATCAACACATTTCAGCTGTGTGTGGGGGCAAGGGATTTGTTGAAAGGAGAATTCCTTTGTCATCTTGCCTGAAGAGAGGTGTAATTCTTCTGCCTCTTTGATCTGCTCGGGGGTAGCTTAAGCAGGGCTTGTAAAGGAGCCTCGGAAGGGGCTGTGGAGGATTTAAAGAGGCAGGAAAAGAATGGTGGAGCTGGGGACCTATTTTCAAGGATCCAGGCTGATCATCTTGTTCTCAGCTCTTGTGTGGTTGTTATCTGTTCAATTGCATGTCCAGATCCTCACTCGAATTGCAGAAGGTTTCCAGTGGAGGCTGGATCAGAACTGTGATAGTAATTTATCATGACCCCTGGTGTGAAGACATGGGCAGATTAGAAACCAGAATTCCTGCAGATTTCTCCCCTTCACAGCTAATCCCTGAGTTAGGAGACCCTCTATGCCTAAGGAGTGCATGTGCAGCTCACGATGGACAAGGTGAGGCGCCCCAGAATTTCACCCTGCCATTCAACGTTCCCATTCTAGCAGGAAAGGATGAAATGAACACAAGGGCCAGCTGAAGTTGGGTGGTTTTGCACTGTAAGTCTAAACCCTGGGAGACTTCTTGGGATAGTGTGTTACACAGGAATGTTTTATTTCTGCTCAAACTATGCATTAACACGGACATATTAAAAGTGCATCAGGAAAATAAAACTTGAGAATTGTTCAGGAAAGTGTGACCTCATTCCCCTTTCCTCAAATAGGGGCTTAAAGTTTAACCTCTGCCAGCTTCATTTGCAACCAATAAATTCAGCAGCAAAAGAGTGAAAGGTACAGTACAAAGTGACCTTCATTTCTTTCACCCTAATTTTACTGAGCAAGGAGGAAGGTGATCCAGTCCAAGTGCAGAAAGCAGGCAGCTGTGTGAGACACAGAAACAAGTGTAATCTTAGGGCTACTGATACTAACAAGGACATTAAATAATAGAATTACTTCTGGCTTTACAAAATGCAATTAATTTGTGCTTAGACTCCATCCTTGATAATTTAATACCTTCTCTTTGCTGCTGATTAGCACCTGTGAAGGTGTTTTCTGTGCCTGTGACTGGGCCTGATGGGAGGATTTCTGGTTTAGCCAGCTGAGATATCAGGCAGCTTCTCTAAGTTAATATCACAGGGTAAAGGGACATTGCCAAACAGCAATTCTTGACTTCATAAAACTGTTTTGGTGGCAAGGGGACCCTCAGAGGGGGCACTTGGTCCTTTCCTGTGTCAGCTGTGTAGCTGGCACTGACACTTCTCCAGTGTTTAAATGTCTACAGGTAAATGAGACCAATTCCACACTGAACTCCCACCAGTGTCTGACGGATCACTCAGGATTATCCCCAGTTTGGATACGCGAAATTGGAGCTTAGGGGAGCTAAACAGCTCTTGCCACAAATACTTAAGCACATGAAATCGAGCAAAATTTGGGCAGTCCACTTGCCACCAATTTGAGCCCAAGCATTTTGCTGCTGACCAAAAGGAAGCCTGAGTGGGCTGGTGATAGGAGGCAGGGTTTGAGATAAGGGGTGTGGCATCCTTGGCCTACTCCAAAAAAGTCATTCCCAAGGCTTGTTTTACTGTCCCTTCCTATTGGGAAGGTAAAGAAACAACAGAAACACAAAGCCCTCAACATCTCCTGATTCAAGGTGCCCTCACAGGTTTTCCCAAAGGAAACATCCCCCACAGCAGCTGCAGGAACCCCAAACCCTCACCCTGTGTGGCTGGGGGTTCTCCTCCTTGGAGACCCAGGAGGCTCAGAACACCCCTGTGTGAGTCAGCACTGGGAATATTTCCCCCTCAAGTTCTTACTTTGTTTGGAAGCTGCAGCATTTTGCCCCAGGACCACAGCACACACCTCATTCAGCCACTTGAGAAGGATTTCACTCAACAGAAGCTAAATAAAGAGGCACACGTGGGTCCGGGGGGGCTCACTGTGCACTGATCCAACATCCTCCCTGGCAACCAAACACGTTTTATGCTTGGAGGGTGATTAACTCAGAAATCAATTATTTCTAAGAACACTCCTAAGTTTTGGGTCAAAATCAGGCCCTGGGATGGTCCATGAACATCCCAGGCAGTGTCTGACTGCAGTGCATCAGCCTTTCCCCACACCTGTGTGTCTGAATAACTCTAAGACTAGGAATTTTTCAAATGTAGGTTGATCCAAATTCCAGTCTGAACACATCTGTAGCATTTTCTCCATCAATGACTCTTATTCCCTGGGCCTCTTGTTAACGTGGCCAGTCATAAAGGACAAAATAAGAGGGACACAGAGCTACGCTTTCCTTTAAAGGATCACGTTCAGAAATCCATTCTTAGTCTTAGCATCACCCTTGTGGTGAGCAAACACCCAAATTCTCCTGCTGGAGTTTAATCTTTTCTTTTGTTCTCACCCAATAATCCTGTTTGAGATGCTTGTGTGATTCCGGGGTCTGAATTTCTCACCTCCAAACCCCATCTCTAACCATGCTAAAAATAACTGCATGTCTGGCTTAATTATGCCTTCCGCATCTGCTCCCCTTTGTCCCTAAATTTCCTGTCTACATTTCATCCAGGCTCTCCTAATGGCGAGATACACACAAAACTGCATCGACAGGCCAGGATTCATCTCCTAAAAAGCAGAAAGGTCTCCAAGCCCAGCAGTTTTCCCCACACATGCCCACGATGGAGTTACTGCTGCTCCAGGCTTCACTTACACAGCTGAGCCCAGGACTATATTAACACTTGACCAACTCAGAGTTTATTGAGCAAGCCAAAATGATTGTATTTTGTTGGAATGCTCCTTAGGCAAGGAACTCTGAGTTTCCTCATCAGCTTATTGGAGCTCTTCCCCACCAGCTGTGGGAAAATATGCAACTTATATAACTTTGTTGTGAACGAGTGTCTTGAGCCTGGGTCAGAGTTCCCCCCCGGCCTGCAGGTCCAGGTTAAACCCCACTGCTCCTTGTTTCTCGCTCTGCAGAGCCCCGTCAGCAGCGGGGATGTTCAGCTACCTCCGGGAGCGCTTCACCAGCCACCTCCGGGAGCGCGGCCGGCGCCGGGCCAGGCTCGTCTCCAAGGATGGGAGGTGCAACATCGAGTTTGGCAACGTGGAACAGTCCAGGTTTGTCTTCCTGATCGACATATGGACAACCATCCTGGACCTCAGGTGGAGGTACAAGATGACCATCTTCATCTCGGCCTTCCTGGGCAGCTGGTTCCTGTTTGGGCTGCTCTGGTACGTCGTGGCCTACATCCACAAAGACCTGCCCGAGTTCAACCCCTCCATCAACCACACCCCCTGCGTGGAGAACATCAACGGCCTCACCTCAGCCTTCCTCTTCTCCCTGGAGACCCAGGTGACCATCGGCTACGGCTTCAGGTGTGTCACAGAGCAGTGTGCCACTGCCATCTTCCTGCTCATCTTCCAGTCCATCCTGGGAGTCATCATCAATTCCTTCATGTGCGGGGCCATCCTGGCCAAGATCTCCAGGTCTAAAAACCGGGCCAAGACCATCACGTTCAGCAAGAACGCCGTCATCAGCAAGCGGGGGGGCAAGCTCTGCCTCCTGATCCGCGTGGCCAACCTCCGGAAGAGCCTGCTGATCGGGAGCCACATCTACGGGAAGCTGTTGAAGACCACCATCACCCCCGAGGGGGAGACCATCATCCTGGACCAGGTCAACATCGAATTCGTGGTGGATGCTGGCAACGAGAATCTCTTCTTCATCTCACCACTCACCATTTACCACGTCATAGACAAGAACAGCCCCTTCTTCCACATGGCAGCAGAGACCCTCCTGCAGCAGGACTTTGAGCTGGTGGTATTTTTGGATGGCACTGTGGAGGCCACCAGTGCCACCTGCCAGGTGAGGACGTCCTACATCCCTGAGGAGGTGCTCTGGGGGTACCGCTTTGCTCCCATCGTGTCCAAGACCAAAGAAGGGAAATACAGAGTGGACTTCCAGAACTTCAGCAAGACAGTGGCTGTGGAGACTCCTCACTGTGCCTTCTGTCTCTACAACGAGAAGGAAGCCAAAGCCAAAGAGAAGAAAGGTTATGACAATCCTGGCTTTGTCTTGTCCGAAGTCAGTGAAACCAGCGACACAAAAATGTAGTGCCAGGTGTTCATGGGACTGAGTTTTCAGAGAGAATTCAGTCTTGAGAGGATTAATAAATAACTCAGTAAAACAAAACAGAAACACAGGTTTGGGTTTGCTCTAACCCAGCATTTGTTTTCTCAACAGCTTCCAATCAAAGAGGAGCAGCATACCAGTGATCATTATTTAACTACACTATATATATTTCATAGAATTTATATTTTTATATCTATGGGACATTTAATGAAGCTGCTATGTTGGAATGTCCAACTCACCGAAGTTTCCAGGGCCATGCAAAGGTGTTAAAAAGCCTGAAAAGATGGAAAGAAATTTTAGGACATTAAAGATACACAGCTGCTGGAATGAGAATGTGACAAGGGGAGACAGAAGACAAAGCTAAAGAAACCTAAGGGACTTAGGAGCCAAAACCTCAAAAAATGTTTATTTCTGGTTGCCAAAGTCCTCTATGAAAACAGACGCTGACTCTGGAACTTGAGCACTTTTGAATGTTCTGAAACAATGCCTTCCCTCTTTCTTTGGGGCTGGTACAGCTGCAGGACGGAGCAGTAAGGGATGGGACAAGCTTAGGAAATAGAGAAGACAGAGCTTGGGCCAAGCTGCTGCATCTCCAACTCCAAAATGTGACTTCTCCCCTCTGAAAGCCTTTGGCTCCTTTCAGGGAAAAAGAGCCAAATGGAAAGGAAAACTGAAAAACCAAGGAGAAGCAGAGACCTACTCTGGGACAAGAGGAATTCGGCAGCTTATTCCCAACAGTCCTTGCCCTCAGCTGCTCTTCACTGCCCCAGGAGCTGCCTGGCTGGGGAATAGGGAAACATTTGAAGACAGCTCTCCAGAAACTGGGGAGATGGAGAACACACTGGTTCCTTCACACCTGGTAGAAAGCACTCCACTGGGAGGAGAGAGAAAATTCCCAGTTCCGGATGTATCCTTCCAAAAAATCCCCAATGCAGACAGAGATTATCTTCCCCTTTGTAGCATAAGGTCTTGTTCAAAAAAAAAAACAAAAACAAAAACAAAACAAAAAAACCCCCAAAAACCAAAACAAAAACAAAACCAAAAAACCCCCACCAAACACAGCCCAGGAGCCTTCTACCAACATTTTGGCTTCAGATTTCTTTCCAAACTGTTCATGTCCCCACAGCCAAACGTGCATCCCTACAGGAGACAAGTCCTGCTTGGTAGGAGCTGAGTAGTGCTGAACATTTTCTGGGGATGATTTTTGACATTGAAGCTTCAAATGCAACAAGAAGCTTCAATACTTTTTTAGTCAATTTCTACTTCCTCACAGTCAGGTTTTTCCCCCTCCAATTCATTCTGTTACTGAGAATTCTAGTGGCAGACCAAAGAGTTTTTGGGAACTCTTCCCAGTGATGTAACTTGGCTCATCAATTTTCAGTGCTGCGGTAAAATGGAAATAGTGTTAAAAGCTGCTAGATTCAGTGGTTTTAAAAGAAGGGGAGAATTCAGCAGGTCAGATGATGACTAGAGAAAGTTGTGCTGCAAATGAGCACAGTGTGAGTATGGAAATCAAACTCTGGGAACCAGGAGTGTTCAGGTCTCAGTCCCAGTGCGGTGTGAGCTCCTCTCTTGGGTCAGAACAAATCACTTTACTCTACATCTCCAATCTGTAACATGGGACATAAACACTGGCATTGTACAGAGAACAGCGTAATGAACAATTATGTCACTAAAGCACTTTAAAAGCCAATGCTCAGCTGTGTCAATCTTTCCTCAGTGCACCACTGCCACACCCTTCTCCACCTCTGGATGGAAAGGTCAGCACACAAAGTTCTGCTCTCATCATGCATCGGAGCTACCAAAAGTGGCTGCACCAGGGCCAGAATGTGGAATAGAGAAGCAGGAGTGAGTCCTTTGAGGTGACTCACAGATACTGCCTGATATTTTAACTGTGCTGGTTTTGCAACCTTGCAAACCAACTGTGTAAAAAATATTTTACAGTCCCAATCACCACAGCACCTGAACCTCCAACCGTAGTGCCCCTCAGATTATCAACTTGGAAGGACAGTTTTGATCCCCCCAAACAAACATCAAGAGATCAGTGGCCATGCACAGAAATCTCGGAGGCAGCAGGGAAGGGAAATGATGTGTCCAGAGTCCCAGACTGGTCTGAACCAAAAAGCTGCTCCATCCTTCCAGAGCTGCTGCTGCATTTCCTCCCAAGGCTTCCTGCACAGTTCTCCGGGTGTAATGTCCCCACGAAGTGGCACTGTCAGTGCTCAAGGCTTGCAAGCGACACCTCTTACCCCTGGGAGAAGAGCTGCATCAAGGTGCCTTTAGTAGAAGCAGAAAACGTGTCCCCACTGGACAAGGGAAATCCATTTGAAAGGTCAAACCCAGCTGTGCAATGAGGAGCCAGGGAAGATTCCTACTTTAAGTACTGGTTTGGGATGTTAGTGCTGGTGGGGAAAATAAATCAAATGATCTGCAGTGCCTGCCCAAGAGGTGGTGCACACCCTCCAAAGCCTAGGGGGTCCCTAAGCAATGCGCTTGGAAGTGCAACTTCCAACTGCCCTTGGAAAGGCTCCTCGAAGTCCTAAACCTCAACGTTCTTCCTGACCCAGTGATGGAACCTTTTGCCCTGCTTGCAGCATGAGCATGAGGATGTGTTGTTCTGTTTCCAGGAGTACGACGTGCTACCACAACTCAAAGAGAAGATCCCTGATCCCCCTGCAGGGGTGGCTGCCTGGTGTTTCCTCTCCTGACAGTCACACAAGGAAGTTGCACCAGGGGAAGGATAATCCTGTTCTTTTGCACATTTTGGTGTTACTGGAAGGGATCCAGGACCAGAGGAAATTCCAGGGGATGGATCCAAAGCTGACAGGGCCACGGCTGAGCTATCAGGCTCCCTTAGAGCAGGATCATACTGGGAGCTGACTGGGAATCCTGGAGTGAGCCTCTCGCTGGTTGCCACCCCAGGAAGCCCTGCCAGCCCCACAGCAGCAGGCGATAGAGCCGAGGCAGAGCCCAGCAGCAGCACAACAATGAGTGGAATTTCCTCTGGCTGTCCAGGGAGAGCTGTTTGTCACCAGGCAGATAAAGGCCGGGCTGGGAAGGAGGTTATCGGGGACAGGCCACTCGGGGCAGACTCCAGAGGAAAGCTATTCTGGGGGCTGTCACCCCTGCTGCCATTAAAAGAAAGTTCAGTTAAGAGGATGAAAATAAATTTAATCTTGCTGAGCAGAAGTGGCTGGAGGCAACCACAGGGCCGATACTGGAAGACAAGGGCCGGGTTCTTCACCCTGGCAGGGCTTTGCTCTTACAGCTCTGCCCAAGCCTGGCAGGCCCCTGCTCCCTCTCGGGCTGCCCATTCTGCCTTAGGCCTTTCCACAGCCTGGCCCAGACCCTGCAAGGGTCTAAGGAGAAAGTCCTGCCCCTTCAGGAGAGCAATCAGACCCTTCCTGCTGGATTAAGGCCTAAAGGATTTCACTGGGAAAGGCAAGCAGCCAGGCTTGGGAGTAATGTGTCTGCACTAAACTTAATTTATCTTCTCATTTCACAAACAACATGTTTCTTCTACTGTATTTATTTTAAACATTCATTCAAGCTGTGCGTAATATTTCAATCATTTTGAAATAGATTTACCCTCCTGCTGGCAAATGAATAAGGCATCCTGCTGACTGCTGGAGAAAGGGCCATGAATTAAAATAACTGCTTTTGGTAAACTGACATGTGCTGGTTTGCTGTCTGTCTGCACACATGCTCTGGGAGGAACTGGTGAAAAGATGCCCCTAAATAATAATAATAATAACTATAATAATGATTAAAACAACCCCTGATGCTCCCACTGGCTTGCACTGCTGGATTGTGGTGGACACTGCTCACAGGCTCCCAGTGAATGCCTGGGTAGCTCCGGCCCATACACAATTCCCTGGAAACTCTGCTGCTCACCCACAAACGAGTCAGTAATGAACAAAGCCCGACACAAGCCGAGGTGTCCCATCCCCTTCCCGCTCCCTAGGCAAACTGAGGTGGTCACAGCCCTGGGAATTCTGCTGGGAACAGCCTGGATTTCCCCCTCATTTTTTCCCCCTAAGAACATCCCTACCTTGATCCACAGTCATGGTGCTGGCCCAGTTCCGGCTCCCCACAGGAGCAGGGAGAACTCACAGCACCAGGCCAGGAATGTGAGCAGAGAAAGGGAAGCAGAGAGGGAAACTGTGCAAGTTCCTGAACCCTCTGGTGAATCCTCTTGCTGCAGCCCCGGCTGACACCACCAGCACTGGCCCTAAATCACATTTAACCCCGTGACAGCATCACTGGAGCAAGAGTGAGGACGGCTGAAGCTCTCTCCATGGCTGCTTGAGTACACACAAAAGATAATTCCTGAGGCCAAGCTGACATTCCTGCGGTGGAAGCATCCGCCTGGGGACACTTGCACTGGAACAAACTCACTGCTGCATGAGGCAGGCATAAATTCTGCCTGCTCAGGGGAGGTGGCCGAGCGAGGGGAGGCTAGAGACGAGACAGACTCACTTTGTGTCTCCTTTTTTATGCTGCTGGCCACATTTAAGCACAGAAAGCATTAAGGCCTCGCTCTCCTGGGCAGCCACATCCCAACTCAGCTGTGCAAAGTCACCACGTTAATCTGTGGTGACAGCCCAGCACGGAGGCAGGTCGGGATGCTGGGGAGCACAGGGACTGTGGGGAGCACAGGGATGCTGGGGATAATCAGGGATGCTGGGACCATCGGGGATGCTGGGACCATCGAGGGTGCTGGGGACCATCGGGGGTGCTGGGACCATCGGGGACGCTGGGGACCATCGGGGGTGCGAGGGACGCAGCGATGCCCGCGGTGTTTTCTGTGCCGCTGCCACAGGATGGCACCGCTCACCTGCGGATCAGCCGCTCCTCAGCCCAAACTCCGCAGCGCGCCCACGGCAGCCTTGAAAAGCAAAGCAGGAATTTACTGGGACTGTTCTGTGTTTTATGACACAAAGTGCAGTGCACTTAGTGGCTCGGTTTTGGCACGGGCCGTGCTAGCTGGATATATTTAGCTCCTTCACGGAAGGGTTGGGAATTCTCGGCAGTGAACTGGGAGGTGGTGTGTGAGTGGAGGGCTGGGGGCTGTAAATATCGGCTGCTGCTGCACCGAAAGCAGAGTGGGGGGCCGGGAACGGTGAGATTGGGTCTGGAGAGACCCCATATTCCATAGGGAACTCGGCTCTGTAAGGCCAGACCAGACACTGCTCCCTGCTTTGTGCCTCAGTTTCCCTGGCTGTTAGAACCCGAGAGCACAGTGGTGCTGGGTTAATGCTTGGATTCCATGGCCTCAGAGGGCTTTTTCAATCTCACTGATTCCATGATTCTAGCACAGAACACCTCGGAAGGCCCCGAGTCCTCGCTCTGTGTTAGTTTTGCAGCAGCGCCCAAGGTTCCTGTTCAGATGAAGCCCCCCTGTGCTCTGGAAGTGCTCCTGGTGCTGCAGGGAGCCAACCCCTCCTACCTGCACCCCAAGGAGTCACTGTCACTGTGGCACAGCCTGCAGAGCCATCACATCCCTTGGGATGCTTCTGGAAGCCCGGATCACATCCCTTGGTGCTGCTGAGCCTGGAGCTCCACAAACACCGCTATGGAACCAGCCCAGAATCCCAGGACATTTTGGGCTGGAAGGGACCTTAAAACTCATCGCATTCCACCCCCATGCCAGGCCCCCCTGCTCTCCTCTGTCCCTCATGGAGAAGGATGCTGCTCCCCAAATGCCCACAGCAGGGTTGGGATGCCGGTACCCTTGGGATGTGCAGGCTGAGGATTTTGGGGAGCTGCTCAGCTCCCTGTCAGCCTTTAGCCTCCAAAAATGGAGCATTAAGGGAAGTTTTAAATCCCTCCTCTTGATCTGTTTTACCTTAACACTACAGCACATTATTATATCGAATATGTGTATATATAAATATATACACACAATTATATCAAATACATATGTGTGTATATATATACTGTTCTGTGAAATATACATAAATCTACATGGAATCGCAGAGTGGTTTGGGTTGGAAGGGACCTTCAAGCTCATCCCATTCCACTCCCTGCCATGGGCAGGGACACCTTCCGCTACTCCAGGGTGCTCCAAGGCCCATTGACCCTGGCCTTGGACACTTCCAGGGGTGTGGCAAGCGTATATATGTAATATATATTTATATATATATACACTGACACCGACCTTGTGCTCCCAAGGGCCGGAGCTGTCCATGCCCAGCCCGAGCTGCCAGCACAGGCTGCGGGAGGAGACTCTGCTGGCCTGGGCACAGTGCTTGCAGCAGCAGGGAGGGAAGGTGCCTCCAGCACTGGACTTTACAACTCCAGGAGAGAAAAACTTCAGGAAAAGCCAAAGCAAAGAACAAGTTTGCAGCAGCTCCCGGAAAAGAAGGAGCCAGCTCTGGTGGTGAAATCACACCAACCTGCCAGAGCTCCTGGCTCCTCATCCTCCTTCACCACTGTAGCTTCAAATCAGAACTCCAGGACTGAATCCTCTGGTGCCCACCTGGTTAAGAGCAGCAAGGTCCCTTCACCTGGGAAACCCGCCCTGCGCAAAGCCCTTCCTGCTGCAGTTATTTATCCTGGTCGGGGTGGCTGCTCAGCTGCAAACCCAGCCGTGCCATCCCCTGCGGGCACGGGGCTGATCCTTGGGGCAGCTCCCCCACCCTGGGGTGCAGGGCTGACGGGGTTATTGCTGTCATGGCCTTAAAACTTCTCTGCCTCTGGTCTTCACACTCAGTGACTTTGGTATCAGGCTCTGTTTGCTGCTCTTGGAGCCTGAAGAGCTGATTTTTGCCAAGGATCTCTAGTTCTATTCTGATATAGCAGAAGAATCTGAAATAATAGAAGAATCCCTTCATGTGCAGGGATTTCTACCTCTGTAATGGAAAAAATCATAACACACGAGCTAAAACTACACATTGTCATTCTCCACATGACCTAAATCAGACGTCTCTCAATTCTTTTCTGATATGACAGAAAGGTCTGAGCTTTATGTGCAGCGAGTTCTGATTTCACATATGAAAATTGTCATGTGTATGTTATGCTGGGTATTGTGCAAAAATATACAAATAAGGTCTTTGAAGTGAATTTATAAATGCCAGCCCCTGACGTGCCTCTGAACTGCAGCTCTAATTAACACCAAATGCAGCCATGCTCGGTTTGATGTGGAGAACAGACTTTGGTAGGCAGCACGCTGAATTCTCACCAACTAATTTCACAGAAGTTATTAAAAATACTGGATCAGCACAGCAAAGCAGCCTGTAAAAACTCTATTATTGTAATAGGATAATGAAGTGAAGCTGGCTGCTTTCATCCAGCATTTACAGACTGATGGCTCTTTCCTTGCGACACAGAGGTGGGAAACAGCAGCTGGGTTCATCCCTCCTTTGAGCAAAAAAGCTTCAGGCCTGGGCATTTACTGCCATGAATGTGCATGAAATATTGCTGGGCAAGGCCAGCCCCATGTTAAATATTTACGTCAACTGAACTTAGGGCAGATTTCCCCCATAATTAATGTCTCATTTGGGCTGAAGTGCACTTGTTGGGCACGAGTATGAGAAATCTGGCTTTGTCTTTACTCAGGGAAGGTCTTGGCACAGGGAAATCACTCTCCCCTGTCCTGGCACAGGGAAATCCCTCTCCTTTGCCACAGCACTCTGTTAGAAATCTGCACTTGCTTGGAAGTTCATCCTCAGGGCTAAAATACAATTTTTAGGTATATAAAGCAGGAAGGCACCAGTGTGTACAGGGGGTAGGTTCTGGCATCCAGGGATTCTGGGCAGGAGTGATCTCAGGGATTCTGGACAGGAGTGATCTCAGGTGCTCTGGAAGGATTTGTCACCCCCAGTTAAAGCATCTAAATAGTGCTTAAGCTGGGAGCTCTATCCTCCAGACTGCCAGCAGTGGGGATACAAAGCCTGGTTCAGAATCCAGTCCAAAGCAGGTTCTAAACCTGCTGGCTGTAATTAAGCAGGAGGAATTCACACACACAGAGGCAGGACCAGCTCAAACAGAGAAAACCAGCAGAGATCCGGCTGAGGCAGCCAGAGCTCTGAGCCTGTAAAGCCACAGCTGACTCTACTCAGTGCACAGGCTGCACTCTCTATTTGTAGGTAGAGGAATGTAGGGTTAATTCCAGTTTGGCGTGTTTGAGCTAGGTCCCACTCAGGGTTTGAGGCTGGTGGAACAGAAGTCCTGGGGAAATACCAGATCCCTGGAAATCAGCAGCTGAATTCACCCTGATTGCAGTGGGAGCTGGGTTTCCTGAGGAGCTCTGAGTCCCAAACTCCAATGCAGAGAAGGTTTTCTGCTGCCCCTGTTGACTCCCAGCTCCCAGCCATGTGAGCCCAACCATCTGCCTGGTAAACTTTCTGATTTAATCTTGAAATACTTGAATTCCATCTGCCCTGTCCTCCTGGGAAAAGAAGAAAGGAGAATTAGGGCTGTCAAATTCCTTGTTTGCTGTGTCCAAGTGTACCCCAGAAACTTGGGCTGGGAGGGGAGATCCCCCTGGTCCCACCCCTGGCACTTCCAACGTGCAAAGCCAGGCTGATGTCGAGGGGTACAAGTCAACTACTCCAATCTCTGTCTTACTGCTCTTTCTCTACCTGACGAATGTAAACTATTAAGATCTTATGAAAATGCTCTAAAAGGTGCCTGGGAAGTGCCCCAGCAGCGTGAGGCTGTCTGGCGCTCTGGGGTGAGATCTCCTTGCTCTAAGATCTCTGGATTCCATGGGAATGCCTGGAGTGGGAGGCAAAATCTGTCTAAAGCTAAATATTAGCAAATACTAGAAAAAAATTAATATCTGAAGCTAAATATTAATGAATGCCAGAAAAGATTAGTGCCAGCAACTACCCTGAAGGGAAGGATGAAAGGAGGCAGAGAGGACCTGAGCTGGGATGTTGCTGATCACCTCCCTTCTCAGGAGAGCTCCTTTAACACACTGGGCAGCCAGAATCAGATACTTCTTAAATTGTTGGTTATTTTCAAACGTCTTTTTTTTACCCCCAAGGTTTCTGCTGGCCAAATTTTGCTATCAGAGACATCTTTGCACTCTGATAACCTTCAGATTCTGCCTTTAGATGCTTTTGTGCAATCTCATCTTCTGATTTTCCTATTACTGGCTGGCAGGCAGGCAGGACACGGTATTCAAATAAAACACTTGATATTTCCACTGATGCCACGCAGCCAGAATTAATCTCGTTGGTGCTGCAGCGGAAAACAACAGAGATAAGCAACAAACCACTCGCTCTTGTGACTAAATTGAGCAACTCCGGTGGAATCCACAGAGGGAGCAGCTCTGGGCTGCTGAAAGTGGCCCTTTTCCCGAGCCAATCAAGCCTTGTCCTGGCGCTCAGCAACAAAAGGTTGTGTGCAGGAAGTGCTGTGCTCGTGCAGCCCTGGCTTCCCAAGGCTTTATCAGGTCTGCAGGAGCTCCAGATATCTCTCAGGACCACCGTGCAAAGCTGCAGGAAGTGCCTCGGCCTGACCTTTATCCACAATCAGAAGATTCCTTGGCAGCGCTTGTTTTTGCAGCCTCCACCTCAGGAATGCTGCGGAGCGCTGGCTCTCCCCCGGCTTTGGGGATGGGTGGGACACAGGAGCAGGCTGGGCACACACTGACATTCCTGGGGGGCCCTGGGGCACCCCAAGAGCCACCTTGACACTTCGGCTCCTGAGCTCTGGCTGCTCTTCCACTTTCTCTCTCTCTCTCCATGGACGAAAGCCAGAGCCTGGGTTTTAATCCCTTCAACAACCAAATCAGGTCTGATCTACTCTGGCAATATTTTTCTGGAATAAGTGCTCAATACTACAGTGATCAGGATGGGTTGCCACTACTGTGGAGCTGCTTTCTTTCCCTTTTTAGCTAAATTTAATTTCAAGTTCAGGGAGAGAGTGGGACAATGTGATGCCTTGGAGAAGAAAACCACCATTTATTTTGTCACTTTTTTTACATCATCTTCTTCATACAACTGTTTCATCGTAACATTAATACATTTAAAAAAAAACCCAACCCACCAAGATAGCTTGCAAAATTATATATATTTTAATATCCAAAAAGTACATTGCATATATATAGTAGCAAAAGCCCCATTTCCATGGGTAGTTTCTTCATACTTAAATTTTGCGATTATTGCAGAAATGTTACTTAAAAACACCCCGAAAGCACTACGACCTAACTGGATTAGCCTGATCTTCTCTTCCCACTCCGTTAAATAATGGCATCAGTGCTTGTGTTTAACGTTCTGAGCAGACTCCAACGCTCTGGTTTCAGCCTCCCCTCCTGCAATCGGATGCACATGGACCAAATCCCGCCCCCACAGAGTCCCAGGGGTTGGTCTAGACTAGATAGTTGTGATCCTGTTAATTGGCTGCCACTTAATACAAGCCAGCTAATGGGTTGTACATGGAAACCTCGCCCCCCAGACATCTGTTCCAAACCCCAAACGCTTGTGGTTTACCCTCTGTTTACGGCACCAAACCGCCGCTTGTGCAGCGTCACATTCACACGTGCGGAGCTGGGGGTGGCTGAGAATTCTGGAAGGGGTCGGATTTCCACAGAACCCCCCAGCAGAAGGCATCAAAAAGAGAAGTATTTTGTCGTTTTTTTATCTATGAAGTGGTTAAGGTCTTCCCAAAGTTCAGGATTTGGGTGAAAAGCAATCACAGAATATTGCAATGGTTGCCTTGAGATGCTGGGCCTGTTTTCAATCATCCTCAATGCAAACATGGGAGTAAGTGGAGTTAATTTGCAGACAGCTACAACAGACTAATACAGAAAATCCTCTCCTCTAGACAAACCCAGGGCAAGCTGGAAGGTTTCTGGCCACTTTGGGGGTTAGTCATGGATCCAATTGCAGGACCAAGCCTATCTCCAACAGATACATTACTCATGTCTTATTTTTTATTTTTTTTAAGCAAAAAGTACAAAGCTACAGCCCAAATGTACAGATTGAAAAGATGTACAAATTACATTAAAAAAATAAACAAAAACAACCGAGCTGCTAGTAAAAAACAAACCTGCATTTGTGACCGAGGTCAACTCGTTTTATTTACTCTTTCTTTTAAAACTGTGAGATATAGGGAAAAATAACTCTGCATAATTTATACAGTAATTTGCCTTCTGGTTTGTTGACCCTTGGTTTGACGGGCTGACAAACGCACAGCGTTCGCGAATCGGTGCTTCCAGGGCCCCGCGGCTCGGGCAGAGCCAGGGACCTGCTGTCGTTTATTCACTTCACTTCTGCTTCCAAGGAATGTCTGTGCTGGACTTTGCGTTACGCTTTG
Source organism: Dryoscopus gambensis (assembly GCA_013389985.1). Lineage (NCBI taxonomy): Eukaryota > Metazoa > Chordata > Aves > Passeriformes > Malaconotidae > Dryoscopus > Dryoscopus gambensis. Next base: position 833,820 of record WEIT01039414.1, on the reverse strand, counting down.
TTCTGGTTTCTGCTGCTTTCTGAGTTCAGACACAGTCGGATGAAGTTGTACTCTAGAAAAGTTCCTTCAATGCCCTTTACTTCTTAAAATATACATGTACATATATATATATGAATATATATATATTTAATTTCCAGTTGGGTGAAAATCCTCCTCTGCCATAGAGCTAAGATTCCAGTTGCGGTCCCCTGCAGCCCAATGTCCTCCACTGAATGGTCAAATAGCCACTGAGAAAAACCCCATTGTGGTCATCTTTTCCTACAACCCACTGCTAGATCTATGCCTTGTCAAAAGCCTTTGAATCCTTAAAAATTCCTCTCATCCAAAAGCTAATATTCATTCCATGGAAAGGTGAACCATCTTCATTGTCACTTCCTACAGATACAAGCCTTAAACTCCAAAGAAAATGCAGAGTACTGGCCCACAGGAGCTTCCATCTCTCAGTTCAAGACACAAGAGGCAAAGTTACAAAAGTAAAAGATTTGGTCCAGGAATAACCAATATCCAGTTTTAATTCTTCCCCAGAAAGGCCACAATTATCCATTAAGGGTCCCCTAAAAAACCATAAAAATCCCAGGAGTAAAGAAAAAGTCCAACCAGACTGCTCAAGGCCACTGGCAGATAAAAGCATTTAGTAATAGCTGCCCAAGTGTGGTGTGACGTGGGCGTTGGGGTGGCGGGGCACGTTGGGGCTGGGGTAAATGCTTCCTGCAGGGGAGGTCCAATAGGGGGAAGCCGCTCCAAAGAAACTGGATGATGTGACAGGCATGGAAGAGGGGTGTGGGGGCACAAAGTTCACCTTCTGCTGGTGGGCATGGTAGGATGGCATGTAGGACAGATCCGACGGGTACTTGTACATGGAGGACTCGGTGGGGTGGGGCTGCAGGGCCTGGGCGATGCCGTGAAAGTCAAATTTGTAGGCATACCTCTTGCCGTGCACCTTGGTCATAATGTTCTTGTCGTAGTAGTATCGCAGTGCCCGGCTCAGCTTGTCGTAATTCATGTTGGGTTTGCTTTTCCTCTCGCCCCAGCGCCGCGCCACCTCGTCAGGGTCCGTCATCTTGAACTCGCCGTTGGTGCCCTCCCACGTGATGCAGCTGGCGTTGGAGCTGTCCGACAGCAGCTCCAGCAGGAACTGCCACAGCTGGATCTGCCCGCTCCCTGCAGACACGAGCCAAGGGGACAGGAAATGACTGGGGGTTTCCTGCTCCGGGGCACACACAAAGGCAGGAAACAGAAGGACTATCTCGATCTCGACTGGGAACTGCTCCTTCAGGCCTTGGAAAGGCGGCCCTAGGAGTGGATAAACTGTTCCCAGCAAACAAGTTACTCAGCCCTTTGTTCTGGGCCCAGGCCTGAGGTCACGTTAGATTTCATAATGGTTGCCTTTGGCCTTAAAACGCTCGGGCTATTCATAAACAGGGCTTTTTGTGAGGACACTGCTGTGCAGAGTTTTCACTGGCTGGGTAGCACAGCGCACTTCACCCCTCCACTGCTCACTGTCTACCATGGAGGTTGCTTTGGATACCTCCAGTTCTCTCTCCAGCGGGTGATCTGAGTTAACACGGGATGCTTTGTTCCCCAGATGACTCCTGGTTTTACTCAGTGGAGTTGTACAAGTAGTAAAGGGTAAGTTAAGAGCCTTAGGAGGATGTTTCCTTACAGGCATCCCATGTGTACAAGTTTGGTTAGTTCGAGCAGGATTTACTCCAGGCCTTACTCCCTAAAATCAGGATTATTTACTGCAGAGGATGTGCTAGGAACAGCTATACTGTGACTTTCAGAGGTGTTTTGTGCCTTCCTTCATGTAACCCACAGAAGGCAGTGAAAAATTAACCTGTACTGCAAATCTGAGACACCAGCACTTAAGTCCCCTGTACAACCCTTCTTAGGGAATGCTGGGTTTGGGGCAGGACATCCAGGATGGTGATTTTGTCCCAACAGAAGTGATGTTGCACCACTTTCCTCACTTTTCTGTAAGGATTTTGGCAAAAACCCCCATGAGTTCACAGCTACTGAGGCCAGAGGGTGTCACAGGCCACCCCAGGGGTGCAGGGACAGCAGCTGCTCCCCCAGTGCAGGCAGGAGCAGCAGCTCCGAAGGGAAATTCACCTCTCTGATAACGGGGGTCTGAAGTGTAAAATGCACTCACCTGGATTGGCAAGACGGCTGCTGGTGGGCCCCAGGATTTGGTAGGGATCTAAAATATAAATAAATGAAAAAGAATCACCCAACCAAATTTAAAGGATGTTTCATCAAAAAGAAACTCCAGGTCATTATGTTTGTTCTAGAAACCAAATTTTCTTTTTCTTTCTTTACTCTTTCTGCCCCTTCTCCCAGGGCCTGGAAGTGCTCCTTCCTTCTTTCTTAGCAAACAACCACCAAGTATGTCTGGAATCCAAAATGGCACAGCCACGGTTTCTGGCACTGCTCTCAGACCTGCCTGCTTTCACAGTCTGGGACCTCCTGGGACATACCCTGCGCTGTGTGGCAACCAGAAAACATCAAACGTGGAAAAAAGAAGTGTGGGATAGGAGAACAGCCACACAGCAGGAGCAAATGTATTTCTCCTCATAACAAAGGGCTAAATAAAAAGGCGAGCAGATGAGATTTTCAGATTTACTTGTTAGCAGCTGAGCTTGCTGCCCTGGGAGGGCAGGAAATATTCTCCCGAGTCTCTCTTTGTGAAGCAAACACAGCATTAGAGAGATGAGAGTAACAGGAGTTTGTCACTGGCTCCACCGAGGCTGAGTGGTTCTTGAAAACCCCACAAAGCATTTATTAGGAATGAATTCCTTCCCTTTTTGTGGGGCCTCCTCAGCCCTAATCTCCACACTTCTCCTTTGCCTCTCTCTGGTTGTGGTGCTTTGGATCTGCAGCGTTTGCTCGTGGATTGAACCGGTGCCAAGAGAACCAAGCCCTGGAGCAGAGGATGGGGATGGAAAGCAGCTGTGCCGCCAGGGAAGGTGGGCTCGGCCTTTCCGAGGCCCTGGGGAGGCAGCAGGAAACACCCCCTGCTCTGCCCTGTGGGGCTGCTTCCCTCTGCTGCTCCTCTGGGGCCAGGGAAGCCCTGCTGGGATGTCTGGAGACGCTTCCAGCGGGAAGGGACACGCTGGGATTTTCCGGGGGGCTCAGCCCATGGGGACACTGCAGATCCTGGCGCAGGGACGTTCCTTTGGCAAACAACCACCAAGTATGTCTGGAATCCAAAATGGCACAGCCACGGTTTCTGGCACTGCTCTCAGACCTGCCTGCTTTCACAGTCTGGGACCTCCTGGGACATACCCTGCGCTGTGTGGCAACCAGAAAACATCAAACGTGGAAAAAAGAAGTGTGGGATAGAGACGCAGAGGGGCAGTGCAGCCAAATGGAGCCCGCTGGGAAGAGCTGCTGGCACAGCTCAGGCCATGTCCTGTCCCCTGCCCGTCCCCTGCCCAGGGCTGCTCCACACGGTAACTCCCCACATTAATTCCCCCAGTGCTCCCAATCCAAGGGTCACAGAATCCACGCTCACCTGGCTGGGGCCGCTGCTGCTCCGTTGTCTTATTCACATTTTGCGTCCCTGCAACGGGAGGGCCTGGGAAGAGAGAAGGGGTTTACAGGGACAAAGTACAGAATACATCCCACAGGAATCACAGGGAGAGGTTTGCGCAGCCTAAGGGCTGATATTTTAGGGATTGCACTATAAAATTAAGAGATGTCCCTAGAAATTTAAGTTTTCACTGTAAAATGAAAATACACCAATAAGGAAAACTTTATATAGATACTTATAATTTCCTAAATAGGCAGCGAGACAAGGCAAATATTGTGCAAATACTTTGTTAATTTTCTGTCTTTTATTGAAACTGAACTTCCATTCTAGTTTGCATCCATGTTGTGAACAGAAAATTGGATTATTAAATGTGCAAATTCTTACTCTTTCCATTTTGGAGTTTTTTCCACATTTTTTGCAAATGCAAATTCTTTTTTAGGCAAAAAAAAAAATAGGGGTTTATGAAACATTTAGTTGAAAACATCATGGCAATTTGTATAAATCCCTTCAGTGGGAAGATCTGTTCCTCCTCTGTGTCGTTTCTCACAACAGAAAACTGAGGCTCAAAGAAGAATTCTCACATTTCGGGTGAGCACAGCTCAGGAGGCTGCAGAGCAAAGGGAGGGGGCTCTGAGAGGTGCTGCTGCATTTACAGCAGGAGGACCTGGCTGAGGGTCCAACGTGCCCGCCCTGCGCAGGGAGCAGCCGCCGCCGCGGCACTGGGGACAGCGGCTCAGAGCCAGCAGGCTGGGCCAGCTGCAACACGGATTTTAGGGCCAGGGGATTAGCTGGGATCTCACCCCCCTGCTGGGAACCCCAGGCACCCTAAACCCAGTAAGAACAAGAACTGGAGTGAGCAGGGCTCGAGCAGAGGGGTCCCATCTGCCTGCTGGGCTTTGCCTTCTGGGAAGTTGTCAGAACTCTCAGGATGTGCCCGAACTGTCCAGATCTGTCCCTAAAACCATCACAGCAGGGGACAGGCCCGTGGTTACCAGGGAGTCTGTGCAGAGGATTTGCTCCTGGCCCCTTAACCAAACCCTACAAGAATTACTCTGTCCATAACATCATTCTGCTTCTTATCTGCCCCCAATTCTACCTCCCATCTGTCCCCAAACCTTCTGCCCTTCACTCCTAACACAGGCCAGCTCTGCCCACGTCTCATTGCAATCTTCCATTGCACACTTCGTGATTCCCACTGGGACAACTTACTTCTGGAGAGGCCAGAATTCCCATTACTGCCCCATCCTGCTCTCCTGCCTGCCTCATAGGAGGGCTCTAACGACAAAAGACAACAGGCACAGGGGGCTTGGCATGAACTTTTCCTAGACAAAAACTTGCAAGGATCTGGCTTTGCTTTGTGGTCCCAGCTGGCTGGGATTCTGTAGGGCTGCTCTTTTTTTTCCTCTCCCACATCTCCAGTGCTCCCCTGGCCCCTCCCAGAGGGTGGAAATTGGGTAGGAAATGCAGCAGTGGGGCTCTTGGGGCAATTCTCAATCCTAAAGGGACAGGCCTCCCGAATGGGGACAGGGCTCCTGAATGGGGACAGGGGTCCTGAATGGGGACAGGGATCCCGAATGGGGACAGGGATCCCGAATGGGGACAGGGGTCCTGAATGGGGACAGGGATCCTGAATGGGAACAGGGATCCCGAATAGGGACAGGGATCCTTAATGGGGACAGAGATCCTGGATGGGGACAGGGATCTCGAATGCAGACAGGGATCCCTAATGGGGACAAGGCTCCTGAATAGGGACAGAGATCCCGAATGGGGACAGGGATCCTGAATGGGGACAGAGATCCTGGATGGGGACAGGGATCTCGAATGCAGACAGGGATCCCTAATGGGGACAAGGCTCCTGAATAGGGACAGAGATCTCGAATGGGGACAGAGATCCCGAATCGGGACAGGGATCCTGAATGGGGACAGAGATCCTGGATGGGGACAGGGATCTCGAATGCAGACAGGGATCCCTAATGGGGACAAGGCTCCTGAATAGGGACAGAGATCTCGAATGGGGACAGAGATCCCGAATCGGGACAGGGATCCTGAATGGGGACTGAGATCCTGAATCGGGACAGGGATCCTGGATGGGACAGGGATCCCAAATGGGGACAGGGGTCCTGGATAGGGCCAGGGATCCTGAATGGGGACAGGGATCCTGAATGGG
>WEIT01039414.1:808906-828089 GCA_013389985.1 Dryoscopus gambensis | reverse complement strand
GATCCTGAATGGGGACAGGGGTCCTGGATGGGGCCAGGGATCTATAATGGGGACAGGGGTCCTGAATGGGGACAGGGATCCTGAATGGGACAGAGATCCTGAATGGGACAGGGATCCTGGATGGGGACAGGGATCCCTAATGGGGACAGGGGTCCTGGATGGGGACAGGGGTCCTGGATGGGGACAGGGATCCCTAATGGGACAGGGATCCTGAATGGGGACAGGGATCTCGAATGGCGACAGAGATCCTGAATGGGGACAAGGATCACAAATGGGGACAGAGGTTTGACCTGACACGTTCTGGCCATGAAGTCCTGTCATGGCACTCAGTGGAATTTAGTGTGACCCATCCCAGCCAGCAGGAGACCCCTCTCTCTCATCCCGAGATTCAGAGGAGCACAGGCAGAGGAGGAGGACGAGATGAACCCTGTTACTATTACACAGGAATTCAGTGAGGATTTTAAACCCGGGGAGGCCGAGGATTTGAGGCTGTTTCAAGGAGAGGGAAAAGGGGGAGAAGCATCCTCCAGGGCCATCCCAAGTGCCCCTCTGCCCGGCACCTCCAGCCTGTGGGGTTGTGCAGCTCCCTGTGCATCCACCCCCAGCACTGGCACATTCCTGCAGCGCTGGGAAAGCCGCTGAGGCTTTGAAATGACAGCCTTGCACTTACTGGCATGGAAAGGAAAACACAGAGGGACGGGAGAGGGGAGGGTGGGGGAGCCAAGGAGGAGGGCAGAGAGGGGAAGGAGGAAAGCAGAGCTCGTGTCAGCGGCCTGGTTTTATTTTTATTTGACTTGTTTGTTTTTTCCCTTCTTACAGAAACCGCAAACCCCACTGCAAATAGATCGGCCTGGAAAACAAACCCCGGTGGTTTCAGCTGGGACAAAGGGTGGGATGGGACAGCTTGGGAAGAGGGAGGTGACAGCCTCATCCACACTGTCCCAGCAGGGAGTCCTGTCCCCATAGGGAACCCTGTCCCCAGAAAGGAGCCCTGACCCCATCAGGAAGCCCTGTCCCAGAAGAGAGCTCTGCTCTCCATCATGGATTCCTGTCCCCATTAGGGATCCCTGTCCCCATTTGGGTTCCCTGTCTCATTAGGGATCCCTGTCCCAATAGGGATCCCTGTCCCACTATGGATCCTTGTCCCCATTAAGGATCCCTGTCCCCATTCGGGATCCCTGTCCCATTATGGATCCCTGTCCCCATCCAGGATCCCTGTCCCATTCAGGATCCCTGTGCCCATTAGGGATCCCTGTCCCCATCCAGGATCCCTGTCCCATTCAGGATCCCTGTGCCCATTAGGGATCCCTGTCCCCATCCAGGATCCCTGTCCCATTCAGGATCCCTGTGCCCATTAGGGATCCCTGTCCCCATCCAGGATCCCTGTCCCATTCAGGATCCCTGTGCCCATTAGGGATCCCTGTCCCCATCCAGGATCCCTGTCCCATTCAGGATCCCTGTGCCCATTAGGGATCCCTGTCCCCATCCAGGATCCCTGTCCCATTCAGGATCCCTGTGCCCATTAGGGATCCCTGTCCCATTCGGGATCCCTGTCCCCACTATGGATCCCTGATCCTATTAGGCATCCCTGTGCCTGTTCAGGATCCCTGTGCCCATTAGGGATCCCTGTCCCCATTAGGGATCCCTGTCTCCATTTGGGATCCCTGTCCCATTCAGGATCCCTGTCCCCATTAGGGATCCCTGTCCCCATTAGAGACCTTCAGTAATTTCCCCCAGCTGAGATGCTGATGTACATTTTGGGTTGTCCCATCAATAAACAGTTCTGCCCTAAGTAACTTTGATGGAAATGCCATACAGTGATCCCATTAAAAGAAAGACAGTGATTCTTTTTCCAGCAGAAGAATCCTTTTCAAAATGGGGAGAAATTTCCTTCCCAAAAAGCAGTGGAACTCATTGGAAATTTTCAGTTTTCTCTGATTGTTTTTTGGGGTCAGATCATTGACTCAGGGGAATCAAATGCTGCAAAGGGGCTGCTCGATCCAGAGTCATCGGCGTGTTTTGAGTAAATAAATGGGCCATGACTTGGAGAGATGATCTTCCTCCTCCTCCTCCTCCTCCTCCTTCTCCAGCTTTGTCCCAGAGGAGGAACCTGCTTCCCTCAGTGTCCCAGAAAGAGAGGTTTTCACCAAAAAGTGACACCATTCCAGTCAGATGTGCTGACCAGCAGTGGATCCCTGCAGCTGCTTGGGCTGTGCAGGATCAAGGCTTGGCACTCCAGGGAAGTTTGGCTAAGCCTGGTCCAAACCCCTCTGAATGGGTTTCCTGTTGCCTGGAGTTTAGGATGTAAAATGACAGCTTGGAAGGACGGTGTGAATGTGACTCAGCCCAAGTTTAATCCAGGCTGAGTCTCTTTGCCCCAGTTTTTCCTCTATAAATATGGATTATGGAGCAAAGTGTGGGATTTATAGGGGCAGCCTTGTGTTGTAGGATGAGATTTAGCCCCGGGCATGACTTTGCTGTGATAAGAAGGGTTCAATATGATAATCAGCAACAGAGGCCCTGCTATTGAAACACCACTCAGCTACTGCAAGTTTCCAACTCTTTCTCTNAAAAAAAAAAAAAAAAGCCAAATGCAGGAAGCTGTTTTTATTTCACAAAAATCCCTGCAATGTGAAAGAACCACACCAGCCCTCCCGGCTTCCAGGCTCAAAAGCTGAATGTGTTTAAAGCAAAATGGAAAAGGCAGAGCCAGGGAACCCATCCAGAGGCTCGAGTTCCTGCAAAAACAGGATCATTCCCAGGACCTGACGCCCAGTGGCTTGAGGAGATCCTACAGAACTGCAGCCAGACGGTGACAGGGAGAGTCTTATCTGTCATTAAAACCATTTGGATTTTACACCAAAACTTGCCATGGGATGGAAATTCAATTAAAGAACTTGGACTGGGGTTCTCTCCTGGTGTAAATCAGCAAATGGCTACAGTGAAGTGGGGGCAAATTTGTCCCAGAAAGGATCAGGTCCCCATGTCTGGTTTAGACTTAAAAGGCCCCGTGGAACAAGAGCCCTATGACAAATGTGTGTTCAATACAAAATGGAATTAAAGAGCAGCAAATAAATCATAGATGCTTTCAAGAACTGTCACTCTGCAGCTGTCTGGTTTATGTCCAGAAATTCCCCAGCACGAATGCTCAGTCTGTTAGGAGGAAGGTAAAGGATATTAATAACGCTTTGCACTTTCGCAGCACCTTTCAACCGAGGATCTCACAGCTTTGCAAACATTCACACTCACAGCGCGCCTGGGAAGGAGGTTAAATATCATTTTATTTATTCACAGGCCTAAATGCACTTTCTGCAGGCTTTAGCTGCCTTTCCCAGAATCAGGCTGTGTGGGGCAGGCTGCAGCACTGCTCTCTGCACCCTTTTAGTCCTGCTCTCCACTTTGTCACCCCAAATCTCCCTCGGCTTCTTCCTTGCCACCCTCTGTGCTCACCTCTCCAGACAGCCCCTGTCCCCCCTGGAGCTGTGTCCCAGCACCTCTGGGGCATATTTAGTCTGAACAGACTGATGGATATTGCTGGGGGCAGAGGGACAGACACGCAGACTGCCTTCGCAGGAAACCAGCCTGAAAATCCCCAGGTGGATTCCCACACCACGATCCCAAATCCTTGTCAGTCCTTTCAGCCGGAGTGCAGCCCAGCGAGCAAGGCTTTAGGGAGTCTGGGTTTGAGATATGATGTATTAGGGAGCAAACCCTCTGTGATAAGCTTTAAAAGGTTCAAAAAAATTTAAAAAGAACCCTGGTGTTTTATAAATCTGAGAGTTTGGGACAGAGGGGAGGCAAGGGGGGATTTCACTGAACAATGGGCTCACAGTGCCTGCACTTCCTGAGCTGCTGGGAAGTGCTGACAGCCCCTTCATCCTGCTCCCTCCGGAGGGGCTCTCTCAGCCAGGCCCGAGTCCGGCACCACTCTGTGCTCCCAGCCCTGGCAAGGCTTTCCAGGAGAACAACGAGCTTTGGGCCTGGAATATCCACTTTTTTTAGGCCTTTATTTTTCTAGGATGGATGCAGTGGGGCTGGGTCATTTCTGGACTAAATGCTTTATGGGCACTACAGGGGAATCCTATTTGGAATGCCACCCATGCTGGCACTACAGGAAAGGCTGGGAAGGAATGCAGAGCCCAGGAATCTCCGGAGCTGATACCTCCAAGGAAATTTGGCAGCTGCAGGATGGGAAGGGGCTTGTTCTAAGTCATGGAGACAGATCCAGGAAGGGAGACAGGGGGAAGGCAGCCCCAGGTGTCCTGGGGGAATCCAGACTTGTGGTGTGCCCAAGTGGTCACTTGGGGCCTGTTTTGTGGCAACCACTTTATAGGGAGAGAGGGAAAGCAGGGTCAGGTCATACATGGAGAAGCCTGTGGAGCTCATAGCCCACTTCAGAGCTGCAAGTTTTTCTTTGCCTTCTCCTTCCCCTCTCCTGTTTTGCTTCACTGAAATCTCTAAGGCCAAGTCATGCCTGGAAACACCCGTGCTCCCAGCCCAAGGGAGACAGGTCATCCCAGAACAGCTCCTCCTGCATTCCAGCTTTGGGCCATGCATTCTCTGCGCAGAACACAGGCTGGTGTTCGCAAGGAGTCCTCCTGTTCAGGAGGAAGAAAGGATCCTGGCCTGGTGGCTGGAATTTAGATTAGCTTCCCTAAATGGGGAAAGCAGAGCCAGGTGTCCTGGGGGATGCAGACCTGTGATTAATCCAAGTGGTCCCTGGGGGTCTCCACTTTATAGGGAGAGAGGGAGAGGAGGGCACAGGACACCATGGCTTTTCCTGCCCAGGTGAGGCTGTGTGTGGTGGCACTCCCCTGGTGCCTTGGAAAAGTCTCAGTATGGGGACAAACCCCCCTCCTGCTGCAACCCAAGCACATCAGCAAGGTGTGCCCCGGTCTGCGTGTCCAGCCCTCACACTGCCTCCTTCCACCTCCTGGAGATCCCATCGAGGAGCTGGGGCCATGTTCAAGGCCGGCTGGAGAGCAGAAACCCCAACTGCAGCCTTCTGCAGGGACAAGGGAGCCAAAACCACCCCCAGCTCCTCCTGGAAACAGTCAGCAGATTGGTTTAAGTGGTGGCAGCAAACCTTAAAGTTGTGGGGCCCAAAAGGTCCCTCCCTGGCTCCATGGACACGTTCTGAGTGCTCCACACATGGGACACCTCCTCCACTCACCCCCAGGACATTTCTGACTGCCCCCCACACACCCCCAGGACATTTCTGACTGCCCCCCACACACAATGCAAACCTCCCAGGGTCAGCAGAGAGGAGCTCCAGCTCCTCTCAGCACAAAGCTGGGAAGGCTCTGGGCTCTCACCTGGCTGTAGGTGGGGGCAGGGATGGTGGGGCAGGGCCTGGGGCAGGGCAGGGTCTGAGGACTCCTCTGGCCTTTTCCAATGACTCTGCCNCCCAGGACATTTCTGACTGCCCCACACACACCCCCAGGACATTTCTGACTGCCCCCCACACACAATGCAAACCTCCCAGGGTCAGCAGAGAGGAGCTCCAGCTCCTCTCAGCACAAAGCTGGGAAGGCTCTGGGCTCTCACCTGGCTGTAGGTGGGGGCAGGGATGGTGGGGCAGGGCCTGGGGCAGGGCAGGGTCTGAGGACTCCTCTGGCCTTTTCCAATGACTCTGCCAACTTCCCATCACATTTACCCAGCTCCAGGGACATATGTGTCACAACTGAGCACACTGAGGCCTCGAAACCTCACAGCATCACTTGTCCTGCAAGGAACTGCTTTTCTACTCACTATCTCTGCTAATTAAAACAATTCATTAGCACGTGTGTTTGCCATTCATGGCCAGTGTTACTGGGACTGTTCCCATGGTTACATGAGGCTTCCCAGTCCTTCAAGCACCAAACTCGTTATTTTCTCCTTCAAGACACAATGTGCTGTTCCTTGAAATGAGGAACCACCGCTCCGGGGGTCAGAGGTGGAAATCAGTAGTTCTAAGTCTCTTCACTAAGAGGAAGCAACTCACTGAGTGCAGAATGATTTCAAAATTGCTTCTATTCTACATGATCAGGCTATTAGATTGTTTCACAATTGAAAAATATTATCAAACCATCTTTTGCATCCACCTGGGTGCACTGTTGGACTCAATGATCTCAGAGGCCTTTCCAGCCTGAATGGTTCTGAGATTCTCTGATCTCTCTGTTGTTGTTAACCTGTTTTAGAGATCCCAAATCCAGGCCTGGAACAACACTGGGTTTTGACCTGAAGTCAACTCAAACCAAGTGGGAAGGGACTGACTGCTGGATTTAGGTGAGAAATCTGCTGCAGAGATGGATGTGAAGAACAGATTTAGCTTGGGGAGTGTCTGAAAGTAGCTGAGAGCCTGGTTCTGAATTGCTGCCTTTTTAGAAAGACAGATCAGAGGGATCAAACATTTCTGACTGAACTCCTGTTCTAAATGAATGATGGATTAAAGCCCTGTGGTTGAAGCACACTTATTTCCAGAGACAGGATCTGGAGCTCAACATGGTGTAGAAATAGAACTGGGATTCAGTATTCCTGTCCCTGGAAGTGTCCCAGGCCACACTGGACGGGGCTTGGAGCACCCTGGTACAGTGGAAGGTGTCCCTGCCATGGCAGAGGTGGCACTGGCTGAGCTTTAAGGTCCTTCCAACCCATGCTGGGATTCTGTGATCTGTGATTCCAGAGGGGATTTCCTGAGCTGGCCCAGGCAGGTCGTGCTCAGGACAGGTTTGAGCCCTGTGCCCCTGTCCCTGGTCAGAGCTGGGGTGCAGGGAAGGAGCTCCCACGTGGCAGCCGAGAGCACTGAGCTCTGCTCCCCACTCAGACTCCCCCCCTGCCTGCTCCGAGCCAGAGGCGACAGCCCCCAGTTGTGCCTGGGGCTGGAAAAACATCCCTGAGCAGTGCAGCGCTGGCACTTCCTGAGCCACGTCTGCCTCGCCCCGTGCGAGCCTCACAAAGACACATTATGAAGAAAAGGAGGAAGCAATGAGAATATTCTTTTTCCTTGTTGTTGCTTTTTTTAATATCGGCAGCAGAAATCCCAATGCACAGCGCACGGAGGCTGAAGAATGTGTCCTGAGAATCCCTCCCCGAGCCAGCTTGGAAAAGCAGATGCTCTCCAGGCAGCAGAGATGTTCCTGAGCCACGCAGGGCTGCAGGCACAGCCAGGGCACAGCCACTCAGCTGCACATCCTCTGCATCCCTGCAGAACCACCCACACCCACCCAGGGCTGGGCAGCAGCGTGCCCACAGCACCGCGGGGATGCCACCCCCTGCACAGGGCGTGAAACCAAACCATCGGCGGGCTTGGAGGTCGCTCTTGTTGGAAATACACACGGACGCAGAAGTAAAAAACCCAAACCTCACATCCATGCAGAAAAAGGCCACGCACACAGGAGAGAAAAGGGAAGACACACATGCACAGCTGTGGCAGTTTTACAGCTTTCAAGTCGTTATCAGGAAACAAATTAACTCTTGTTTGAGGAAACAGCCAAAGCACTTCCAAGGCTTTGGGAGGGAGGGCCTGGCACACCAGCAAACGTGTGACACCCCCCCCCAGTGCAATAACACTCCTTGCACTGCACCCCAGGCAGAAAAATAATGGCTCTTTTGCTGGGGGAAAAGGAAGGATAATGGTTACTTAGAAAGTGCTCCAGACAAGCTGTCAGGTTGAATTCAGAGAACTGGAGTCTACTCTGGGACAGCGCTGGCTCAGGGTGATCCCTTGTGAGTTGGGTTTCCTGCCTGCTACAGCTTAAAGACAACGATTCTTTGTTTCCAGTTTTTCTGGTGAAAAAACACACGCCTGCCTCCGAAGAGGGTCAGGGAGAAAGCAGACAAAACACTAACTCTGGAATTTCAAAGGAAAACAATTAAAAAAAAAGAAAGTATAAAAAGCAAAATCTGAGCGTGCTGGCTACTGTCTCCCCTGAACTCATAAATCCCTGCTTGGCCACACAGCCAAAATGAAAGGAGAGCTAAAAAAGCCTCCCTTTTTCTGCTGCCGAGCTAAAAATGGGATATTTCATCACCAGGCACACAAATATCATCGAGAAATGTTTTAGCAAGTACAGACAATTAGGAGGGCACAAAGCTGCAGCTGCTTTTCCTTTGCCACAAGTGAAGCTGGAGAGTTTAAAACCTTCGCTGTGGAAAGGGGCTGCACTGACACACTCGCAGGAGGGTTTGTTGAACATGGTCAGTATTTTTCACTACAACCTTTTAGATCTGAAAAATGGCCTTTTCAGGAGAAGGGTTTTATGCAGGAATTTGAGAGTGTTTTCCTGCGGGAACTGCGCCTATGCAACCACATTCCCTGTGGTCTCTGCCCCTCTCTCCCCAGTCCCCCCAAATTTGAACTTGTCACCCCAAATTGTCACTCAGTTTGATGAGTGGGAGAGAAGAGTTTTGAGGAGTTCCTACCAATTTAAAGGGAAGAGAGGCTGCAGCCCTGACGGTGACGAAAGCAGCTGCACAGACTCGTATTTTGTGAGGTACCAGGGAATTGGTGTGAGAGAGATTTTATTGATGCTCCAACACCAGGAAAATCTTTCTTTGGGCCTCACAATGAACATTGGCACAAACCCCAGGAAAGCATGCTGGATTTCAGAGTTCACTGATTTATTTATCTTCCTAAATTTGCCAACAGCCCCACCAAACACACAAACGCACACCTTGTACTCAAACATCCCCACTGCTCACACAACCACGTCCATAATGTGAACATAAATGTGGGATAGCCACAGACTAACCCTTAGAATTCCCCCCCTCCATCCCTATTCATGCATTCACACAGAGATTTCCTCCCTCTGTGAAAGGTACCACATCCCTTCATCATGTGCTCTGCTTGAGTTTGGGTTGGATTTCTGAGACTTTGGTCTGGTTTGTCACTGTTCTCAACCAAATCTGGAAGGCTCAAGAAGGATCCTGTCCCCCTCCACAGCTCCCTGCCAGGAGCTGGGCAGTGGTTGGGATTTCTCCCAGGAACAAACACAGGACAAGAGGAAATGCCCTCAAGCTGTGCCGGGGGAGGCTCAGGTTGGAATTTCTCCATGGAAAGGGTTGTTAAATGCTGGAAGGGGCTGCCCAGGGAGGTTTGGAGCCCCCATCTCTGGAGGTGTCCAAGGAACACCTGAGCGTGGCACTGAGTGCTCTGGGCTGGTGACATGGTGGGGATTGGTCACAGGGATGGTCTGGGAGAGCTTTTCCAAAGTAAATGATCCTGGGGTTCTGGGATTCTGTTGCCTTGGGCTGAGCCTGATGTGCAGAGGGCAGACCTGTGCTGAATGCAGCTTTTGAATCAAGACCCCAAATGATCTGGAGACAAACAGCCCCAGGAGTGCCTCTGGTGAATTCTCACAGGTGGTGCTGAGCCTCCCTTCATCCCTCTGCCACCTCCCTGCACAAACACCATTCCCTGGCATCGGCACGTATTGGAAAGCACCACACATCCCACCCCAGGCATCCCCACAGCTTTCATGGGCACCGGAAACTTCCCACATCCACACACCGGGATTCTGCCTCCAGCTCTGCCCTGCGTTCAGCTCCTGCACAGCACTTTGCTCAGGTATTAAACACACGAGTTCCACAGACCCCAAAACACTAAAAACTGAGCACAGCTTTAAAACTGTGCTGGAGCGAGGCCAGAGAGCTCAGAGCCCTTTGAGGACGTGGCCCTTTGGCCTCCCAATGTTGTTGGATGTGAATATTGTTTCCATTTCCCCATGGAAACCTGCTCAAAGGGCACCATGCTGCAGGAAAGTGGTTTGGGGTCTCCCTGAACTGGGCAGATCTGTGGGCTCAGATTCCTGTCCCTATCTCCAGCACCTACAGCAGGTCACTCATTGCTCCAACCAGTCCCAGAAAATGACCCAGACCATCTCTGCAGTGGGAGGAGGACACAGCTCTTTCCATTCAGCCATCAGAGCAGCCTCTTTTCATTTCCCAGAGAATTGCTCTCCAGCCAGAAACCACTGGTGATTTTCATTAGAGCAATTCACTCCTTAGAGGCAGCTGAAGACAATTTGTCCCAGTGACGCTCAGTCCCATCCTTTGGAGTGTTTATGAGCTGGGAAGGGGAGTGGCTCAGGCAAGGGCTAGGACAGGGCTCTGTCTGTCTGATGTGGGAACACTCGGCTGCCCTGCACCCCAGCTGTGGGACCCACAGGGCCTGCTGCAAGGATTCCCAAGGGCTCTGCTGCAAAGATCTGCACTTCAGCTCCCCTAAAGCAGAGCTGCAGCTCCTTCCCTTCGCAGAGCTGGCACTGCAGGGAGGGAGAGGGCGGAAAGCAGAAGGGGAAAAGGGAGTCAAGTCTGCAGCTGCAGCCAGGGCACCAACCCCAGCCCTGGGACGGTGGTGGGACACGGGCCAGGCTCCCTGTGCTCCTGGGGATGTGGTCCTGGGGGAAGGAGCAGAGCCATGTGCTGCATCTGGAACATCTGCAGCTGCACTTTTTTTTTGCCGTGTAGGTTCTTTTTTTGCAGCTGTGGATGGAGCATGTTGTGTAAAGTGCAGTGTAAATGTGTGCAAAGAGCTCCTGTCTATCCCTGGAACCTGCACAAGCAGGTTATTTGCATTTGTTATGTAGAAAAATTACAGGAGGAGTGAAGAAAATGGTATTTTTTTCCTATCTTTGGCATGTTTCGTACTATTTCATCACCTGCTTCTGAATCCTCAAGGGAAGGTGGTTAGAAAAACTTGTCTGTTTTTATTCACAGGTGTAGAGAGGAGAAATATTTACAGGATTGGTAGATTCCAGATGCATTAACCTGAAGAAAAATGTTTAATCTTTTGAGAAGTTAAAAAGTTGGAAAAAATCAAAATTTTTAACCTGAAATTCCTTTTCCAAAAGAATATCATCTCTTGGAGTGAGAATATCATCTTGAAGTGGGCCTGTTGAAAAGGAAACAAGGCAAATCTTGTTTCCTATCAAACCAGACTGAGGCTGAGGAATTCCAAGTCCAGTTTTATGAGCATCATGAGTTTCTGCTGTGCTATTGGATGAGCCACTTCATTCTGCTCCCCCAGTTCCTCATCTGCCAGCCTGTCACGTTCTCCTGTCTCTTCTCCTGACCTCTCATCTCAGCAATAACCTCAGTCAGCTGAGTGGGGCAGTTTATCCTGCACAACACCCACTGTGGAAGGAATGATGGAATTTATGCCTTATAGGAAGAAATGGAGGAGGAATAGATGGGATTTCAAGGTAGTTCTTAATTTTTATTTGCCTGTCCCCTGGGCATACTTGGTCCTTTATTGACATGTGGTGAAAGTTCCATGTGAAGCTGAGGGCTGCGCGCTGACAGCAGCGAACCCAGAGCTCTGCCAGCTGCACTGCACAGACACTCTCGAGGCCACTAAAGATGCAGGGGGAGGGAGACTTTCCCCTCAAATTTCTTTCAGCCTGAGTGAGTCAAGCTCGAGTCACAAAGTGTTTAAAAATTCAGAGGAGTGCAGTTCTACACAGAAATTTTCTCTTTAATAAAAAAAAAAAAATTAAACAAATCACACTTTCCTTGGCTTTATTTTTAGCAACTGCCTGGCCTGAGACAGAATGAGCAGAGGTTTGGATGTGAGGGGAAATTGTGGAGGAGCACGTGTCCCTGTTTTATTCACACAGGAGCAAGCCTAGCTCAGATGAACTTTAAATAGATGATTGTTAATGTCCAAGCAGCAGTCACAGCGAAGCCTGAGTGGCTCTGTCCCTGCAACGTCCCTGTTTTGTCAGCTGGTGCTGCCTCAGAGCAGAGCAGCGTGCCAGGGAGCTCAAGTGGGCATTTACACACTGGACAAAAGGAGCTGCTGGAAAAAGCAGCCCTGGTCTCGTGTCCAGGTCCAAGGGATGAAATGCAAGGAGAAAGAAGCAGCAAGGAAAGACTCTCCCTGCAGGAGCTGTTAAATGTGGGGTCTGTTTGCTGCAGCCCCTCAGTGGAACGGGAGGTTTTTGTCTCTCCAGCTGCGTCAATAAAAGACCTTCTGCCTTTCCCCGCTGTTCTTTTTGATCCAAACTTGTGGCTCATCTGTGCAGCCACGTTCTCCTGAGGAGCAGAGAGCTGTTTGCATCTCACAGTTCAGTTGAGGCAGTGACAACTGGCACAGGGACAGGCTGGGCTAGGCAGGAGGTTTCACCCCTTCCCAGAACCTTCTCAAAGGAGGAGCTGAACGGAGCACAGGGAACAAACCCAATGCTCCTGCAGCAGCACAGAGGGCAAGGAAAACCCCATTTGGGGCTCCTGTCCCTACACACGGAGTCACAGACTCTACACAGGAGTTGCAGAGCACAGGAACAGATTTTTGCTCTTCATCACCCTATTTGGCCTTTATCAATTCAACTTCTCTGTGTAGGTAAGGGATGTGCTTCATCCTGTCCCTGCCGATGGCCTCGGACTAGAACAAGAGGATCCTTAAGGTCCCTTCCAGCCCAAGCCATGCTGAGATTCTGTGATCACACCTTGATCCTGACTGAGAGTCCAGTTGGTCAATAAAAATCAGAACAAGGAGCAGGACTGGAGCTGCAGAGGAAAACCTGGAACACCTGACTGAAGGACACACAAACAGCTCCAAAGCTTGAAGGAGCCTCAAGAGGGTGATTAACTTTTAAACTTCAAGATTTCTAAACTATAGCTACATGGTCAGAATTTCTACTAGATAAACAAAAAATGGGTTATTTGAAACAAAAAAGAAAATCAAACTGTTCCAAAATGAAAGTGCCAGAAAGATACATTTGGTTTCCCTTGCTGGTTGAAACAAGCTACAGATCCACGGATGGGTTTGGAATACCTGAGTGGCCTTTACAGCACTTTTCAACTGTGAAATTTATTGTGAGAAGATTTTAACCTTTCAGCTGTGAGCTCAGAGAGAAACAGTGTCTCAGGCCTGTCTGTGTGAGATTCCAAACTGGTCACATCAGGAGCAGAAAATGGGCCACCAGCTCACCAGCTCAGCAAAGCACCAGCGGGACAAGAAGAGGTGGCATTTCCAGCCTGGATGGGGCTGCACAGAGTGATTTATTCCTTTTTAACCATGCTGTGAATGCAGAGCGGAGCAGTGTAGAACATTTTCATGCCAAAGATATTATTAAAAAGGTCCGGTCTTAACCCAGTCAAACCCAGGACATTTACATGCAAAACACTGACCTTCTTTGGTGGCAAGACGTGAGGAGTCTGTGTGGGATGGAGTGTTGTAGACCAGCAGTGAGCTACCTGCAGGGCAAAGAAAAGGAGTTAGTGCAGTCTGGGCACGCTCTGCCACAGGGAACCATGAGGGCAGGTAGGAAATGTTGTTAATGGCATGAAAAAACTGAATTTTGCTGCTAATTAGGTGCACATTTTCTGTGAAATTCATCTAAAAGCTTGGTAGCTGCAGGTCACACGTGCTGTTGTTTCTTCACTTGCAAAAATTAAAGATATTTGTCTCCTTCACTGAGTGCCTCGATGTCCCCCATTGAAAACTGATCTAAAAGAGTGAGGTTGTACACCTCCCTTTATCCAGGCACAGAATCTATCCCAGAAATGCCTGTGGCACAGATTGTGTGGCAGGATAAGGAAGAAGCTTTTTTCTCCCTGGCTGTGATAGAGAAATTTCCTGTTTGAGGAACAGGCAGGAGAAAAGACATGAATTGCACTGTCAGGACCTGGCCATTTTTAGAGCGTCACATGCTTGGTTTGGGGCCAGCAGCTGCGCAGATCTCACTGGGATTCCAGCATCTCCTGTGCTCTGGTGGATTGGGGAGCAGCTCCCTTGGATCAGAGAGGCCTTTCCATCCAGCCCCGTGTGACACAGGAGCAGCACAGAAAGGACCCACTGGAAGGGTCTCTGTTCCGCACAGTCTGGGGTGGAAATGTTCCTTCCTAAGCATTTCACTCTGGTTCTCCTGCAAACTCTCCTGGAAATGGAGGAGGAGACCCTGGGAGTTGAGGGAAGCCAGCATGAATTGCACATTTCATGGCTGTCTGGTTATGAGTGCTCACGGTTATGAGGCTCATCTTCCCTGCAGCTCCTTGGAGAAGCTTGTGCTGCGTCAGGGACAGCCCTGACAGGGCAGAGGGCCCTGTGGCTGGAGAGCACCAATGCTGCCCTGGGAGTGCTCTCACAGACCCGTCCTGCTCTCCAGATCCCCTCGGATCAGTGGGATCTCGCCCCTGGGCATCCCCAGCCCCTCAGCAGGGCAGGAACGCCTCTTTGCAGGTACTGCAGCACCAGCTGAGCAGGATCTTGTGGCCGAGCCCTGCAGTCCCACGATCCTCTGGTCCACATGATCCCAAATGACCTCAGCTGCCCCTCAGTACTCACAGAGTGCCTCTCTTTCCTGTGGGAGCTGAGGTTTGGGCAGTTCCCTGCCGGAATTGAGAGCCATTGCAGGTGCTGGGTCCTGCTGGCCCTCTGCCCTCTACTCCAGCGGATTTCTCTCCTTCCCCAAACGCAAACAAAGGCAGAGACTGCACAAGGCAGCAAGGACACGGAGGCTGGAGGTGTTGGGAAACAAAGCTGCTCCCAGGGAGGGGAGGATGGATGGTACCAGATGCTGCAAGTCAGGGGATGTTTCCAAAGACCAGGATGGATGGTGAACGAGGAGGTAAAGAGTTCAGAGGGATCCCAAGGGCACCCTGGCTCTGAAAGCTGCCAATAGCCAAAGGGACTGGCTGAAATATTTACAGAGATTGGCTGCTGGAGGAATTGAAACAACTCTGTCCACGTAACTCATGTTTTCATCAGATGGTTTCTGGCTTTGGCATTTCTTTCTTGAATATCTGTGGGGAATCTCCTGTGCACCACTCTCTCCTTTTCAGGTTATTTAAAGCAGTCCTGAGTGCAACGCCCAGCCCAGCTTCCCCCTGCCAGACAGGGAAGTGCTGGGGAATTCAGAAACGTGGTTTGCTATGACTAAATGGGCTGCAAATGAGTGGCTGGGGCGGTGGGGGTGGGGTGATGAATAGCACTGAACGAGCAGGATCAACCTATAGCTACTTTAGGCGAAAAAATGCAGCCCAAGCCGCTGGAAAGGGCCGGCGCCTCCCCCGGTTTAATTGCTCAGAGTTCTCACCTTTGCCCGGCAGTCTGGGGTTTCTGGTGGGAACACCACAGAGAGGGAAATGTGTTTCCTATTAAGGGTTTCAATGGAGGAGGGAAAGGGAGAAAGGCAGAGACCCAGATCAGGACAGAGGGAAGCAGACAGGCAGACAGACAGACAGACACAAGCCAGGCTGCTCCTGCCTCTCTCCTTCGGGGGCAGAGCTTTGGCTGTGATGAATTTTCGTTTTTGCTCCTGTTCCCCCTCCCTGGGTCAGTGACACCGTGGATGGATCAGCTCTCGGGTATGGGTAACGCAGTGCAGGGCTGCTCTCCCAGAGTTAATGTTCAAACACCTCATCTTACGGTACCCCCCACCCTCCCTTTCTTTTATTTCCCTCGCATTCATTACGAACAGATGAAGAAGGACTGAAAACCAGGAGGGCTTTTCCCCATAAACCCTTCCCTCTCACAATGCAGGTCATCCTTCAGAGGTGCAGGAACACCTTGGTCCCACAATCTCGGAGTCTATTTAATTTGAAAGTCTTTTTTACCCTCGCCTTCCCTGCACGGCTCGTGGTGGAATCCCGGTCCTGCTGCACTGGGCAGGATGGTTTTGTTTGGCGTTAAGGCATGTTGAAAACCACCGAGCAGTTTTCTGCTTCTCACCACAGCCTCATTCTTTCCCCTTCAGGCTCCTCTCATTTGTGCACACCCCACGCCTGACCCCCAGCACCAGGGAGGGAAAGGATGGAGGTGGCAGCTCAGCTTCTTTTGATCTTCATCCCGAACACAGCATGGATACATCCCAAACTCCCTTCCCTTCCCTGGAGAGGATGCAGCAGGCAGAGTGTGCTTGAGAAAGATCAGTCTGGAGCCCTGAAGTGTGTGGGGATGGACAAAAAGAAGGAGAATCAAGGCATGACTCCACAGTTTTGGAGAGGGAACTAAAAGAAACGTGTGAAGAAGGATGGTTGTTTGAGGGGGTGGACAGGGAGTTCCCTGAAAAAGCCACTGGGGTGTTTTGGGAGGCTCCAAAGGATAGAGAGTGCTGCAGGACTGGGCTCTGCACTCTGAAACCTCCTGGGGATCAGAGACGCCGGAATTCCTGCCTGCTCCCGTGGCTTGTGGAAACAGGAAACAACTGCACCGTTCTGACCCAGGCCTAAGCGCTGCCCGAAGACTAAAGGTGCTGTGGGATGAGTTTGGGTTACTCTCGACTGTATTACACAGCTCACCTGAACCTTCCATTGCTAAAACTGAGACTGAGCTTTTGTTGAGGTCATGCAGATGTTGCTGGTTTATTTTTTCAGTCTGAACTCAGATGGGTCAAGATAATGTATTCCATAGGCAGCTTTGAGAAAGTTTTCACCCTGATCAGGAGTGTAAAATGCTGAAAACCTTCTGGGAAAGCTCATTTTCAGGGGGTCTCCTTGTCTGGTGAGCAGACAGGCTCAGAAAGTTCAGGTCAGCTTTGTTTCTTGGAAAACAAACCCCAAAGCTGAGGATTCATGAATCATCACATATCCAGCTTAACATCCCGAGAGCACAAACACCTTTAGAGAGAGAGCCTGGGCAGAGGCAGTCCAGCCTGGAGGACTGCAATTCCCCCAAATCCTCCTGTGCTGGTTGCCACCACCTATTCCCTCCCCTGAGCAGGAGCAGAGCTGAATGTCTGTGGGACAAACACCCTTCCAAAAGGGGAAAGCTCGTGAAAATAAAAGCCCACGTCCCCATGGCACTGAGCTCAGGGCTCGGCACTGAACATCTGCTGGAACCCGGTCTGGAAAAGCCATCAGCTCCTCTGGAAGGCGTTCCTCCGTGAGGGAGACACCCAGCACTCCCCAGAGCAGCCTGTCCCGGGGCTGGGAACAGCTGCAGGGAGGGAGGAGTGCTCTGCCCAGCTCCAGCAGACAGGAGCTGCTCTGACGAGCACGGCACTCGCAGCACGTCTGGGGCTGAGCACACACAGATTCATCATCTTAAAAGCTGGGCATGGACTGAGAAGGGAGTGAGTAATCTGCCTGAATCCAGCAAAGTTCCTCGGGTTTTGCACTGGCTTAAGAGCACAGAAATCACTGCAGGCACTGCCCTGGCAGGACAGGATATTTTGATGATCATTATTAAACTATCATCACTTCAATACTGCAGCTGCACGTGGGAGGTGCAAGGGACAACTGCTGCTGCACAGATCCACCATCCCAAGGATGGGCCCAGCCAGAGGGCAGGGTGGCTGGGCCCACCTTACAGACAGCAACAGCCAGGCAGAGGTTCGTTCCTCCTAATTTCAGGTATTTAAAGGCAAAGTGTGACCCAGGGGCTGCTGTCCTCAGTGTCAGCTTGCCCTGGTGCTTCCTTGCTGGAGTGGAGGCCAGGGTGACCAGACCTCAGTGTCCAAGGGCAGCTGGGACCAAGCAGGGATTTGCTCCTGAGCAAATGGGCAGCAGCAGGTGGTGAAGGTGGCCACTGAACCCAGGTTCTGAGGCTCATGCCGCGAGATCAGCAATGCAATTCCCCCAGCTCTGGCTTTGAACAGCCCAAATAATGGCACACAAACACTGCAGATGATCCTGGAGATGCCACCCAGACCTAAAACAACAGAGAATTCCACCCCTCTGCCAAGCTTTCCAAATTCAGCCCGGTCCTGTGCTCTGAACCCACACAACTCACTCTCTGTCGATTCTCAGGCCTTATCAATAAGACGATTCAAGTGCCTCACTTGCGTGTTTATCTTGTGGGAATTGAGAATCGTTTCCGGTTACAAAGCGCCTGAGTTCCCCAGCCCCAGTCAGCAGCTTTGGCCGAGGCACTGCTGGCTGCACGGAGCTGCCTTCCCATTTCCCAGGAAAGGGTGCAATTCCACAGGCAAACCTCCGAAAGCTTCCTGTGGAGCAGCAGCTCTTCGCTGATGACACAGGATGAAATTCACCAGCGATTTTGGATGGGAAATTATTTTATTGTCCAGTCATGAGAGACAGAAACTGTTCAAATCTAACAATTTGTTTTTTTTGTTGTGAATCATTTCCTTGGCTCGACTTCTCAAGAAAAATATAGGTGGGGCTTCCACAGGCACCCATCTGTGATCTAACTCCTGTGCCACTGGAATCTGTGAAACTCCCAATGATTTTAGGCAGGGAGAGATCGACTTTGAAGAAACACCCTAAATAAATTCTGTATCTCTGCTTCACTGGCCAGAGGAGACATCTTCAGCTGCCTTTTCAGCACAATTGGATTTTCTAGTGGAGAAAATACACTTTCTCTGTTCTCTCCCTGGGCTCCCACCTTGATTTATGGCACCTTCTCCTGATTTTTGAGTGCTTAAATAATGATACTCCTATAAAAGCTGTTCCACTTGGAAAAACAGCGGAGCATGTGGGGCCCAGCTTCAGTTCTCCGGCTCATCACAGCACCATTACCCTTAGCACAGCCTCGTGGGGCATGGAAATGCTTTTAGCTCCATTTATAGGTGAAGAGGAGACATTTGGAAGCTGTGGATGGGATCATGATTGCACAGAAATCTTGGGAAAGTTGGAATCTAAGACTCCCAGCGTCAGGAGCACGTGCCATCCCTCAGGTGATCATTCCTGTCTGGGTGCTGGGATAATGCTTTTCCACACTGCTCACAGCTCCCGGGTTTGGGGCTTAATAGAGCAAACAGGGGAATTGGATTCATCCCATACTCAAGTGTGGGGCAGAGAGGAGCAATAAGGAGCTTCCACAACCTTTTTCTCGGAGTCCTGGGACATTTGCACAGCGTCTGCTCCAGCACATTTACATATGGGGAATTGCTCTTGGGTTTTTAACTCTCTCCAACAAACCTGGGCCTGCAGGAACACAGGACATCTGCAGCCCTGGCCAGCTGTGGGTCCTGTTCACGGGGAGGGCACAGCCCTCTAACTGCAAAGCTATGGAGTCATTTGCCTGAGCCACATCAGTTAATGTCAGGTTTAATCTCCATGGCAAATACGTGTATTTTTATCACATACCCACAGATGTCGTTATCTGTTGGACTTATCTAATCTCCTTCAGAGCCCTGCTCAGTTCTTCACCTCCCTGATAGCACCAGTAGCTCCATCTGCGTTCAGCTGAACTGTCCAACCCAATTTTATTCCTGGTTTCACTGTTTTCTCTCTCTGCTGCCTTTCTCTGTCTGTTTTCCCTCTCCCTTGCTGCAGGAAGAGCCCTGGGAGTTCCATA
>WEIT01039414.1:762532-808897 GCA_013389985.1 Dryoscopus gambensis | reverse complement strand
GATGAGCCAGGGCAATACTCACTTTCCCTGAGGTAGCTGAGGTGAGAGAGCAGAACTTCTGTGTTGTAGAGGGAGGTGGTGCGCAGGAAGTCGTCCTTGTTCATCTTGCAGAGCTCTTTGCCATCCATGTTCTGGAAGATGGTGGTGTCGATCTCCATCAGGCCGTACTCCTTGATAGCCCACTCCAGCCACTGGCGCACGTGCTCCTGGGTCCAGAGGGTGGGATCTGGCAGGGGAGAGCAGAGGATGGGCACTCATGGCTCCAGACTCCCTGCAGCCCTGTCAGGCCATTATCCACTGTTTCCTCAAGCAGATATATTGAATTTTCTCTATATTATTGAATTTACAGGATATTTTGATGATCATTATTAAACGATCATCACTTCAATATTGCAGCTGCACGTGGGAGGTCCGAGGCACAACCCCTGCTGCACAGATCCACCGTGCCAAGGATGGGCCCAGTGAGAGGGCAGGGTGGCTGGTCAATAATGTATTGAAAAGTCAGTAATATATTGAATATTGAAGTGATCCCACTTTGCCAGGATGAACAAGCACCATGCTGGAGCAGGGCTCAAGGGGGGTCACCTGGCGTGGTCAGTTGTCCTGGCTGTCCCCCACCTGCCCAAACCTCACTCCTCTGCTTGCTGGTGGCAGTTGACTCTTCTCTGTGTGGAAAGCAGCTTCCCAAAGGAAGCTGATCCCTTGGAGAGGGTGTTCCTGTCCCAGCTGTGGCTCTGCCAGGCTGTGCAGTGTCAGCAGGGCTGGGTGAGTCCCACCATGGGCCTCAGGGAGCCCCGCAGCCAGCACGTGGAACCCCGAGCGTGGAGGTGTTTATGGTCAGCAAAGGGGCTCAGAACATAAAATAAAAACCAATAAATTAAAATAAAATATGAAATAAAATTACATAACATAAAATAAAGTAAAATAAAATAAAATAAAATAAAATAAAATAAAATAAAATAAAGTGGTGTTGCTAAAACAGAGCAGCTTGCCCTGAGTGTGAGTCAGAGTTATTCACCCCAGGACAGGAACACAATTCTACCTCCACTGTCCCTGTAAACCCACCCAGCTCTGCGAGGGCAGGGTGGATTTCGGGCTGTCTGGGCATCACCGGCTGTCAGCAGAGCTCCAGCTGTGGGGTCTTTATTGCTGGTGCTGACGTAAGCGACGCTCTGAGCCTGGCTGGAGCTCAGGCCCCGTGGAGATGAGTGGCTGCATCAGTGGTTAAAAAAAGAAATCAGCCTTTGAATTCTGAAAAGGGCATTAGATCAGAGAGCCCCAGCAAGAGCTGGTGCCACGATACCACTCGCCAGAGTCATTTTCAGAGCATATCTGCATTTTCAGATGTTTCCTGTGCTGCTTCTCCCCACGTATCCCACTGCCAAACTGGAGCTGCACATTCGTGTTCTGCTGCAGCTGGAGAGGATTGCAGAGAAGTTCAAACTTTGGAGATGTCTGATGTGTCATTAACAGCTGGTCCAGCTCCGAGACAAACCTCAGACACCTCAGATCCCAAGAAGCTGAGCACATGGATCCCAACGTGCACAGGGCTGTGGGGTGCTCTGGGCAGGACAAGAAATGCCTCTGGATTTTAGGGGGTATAAAACAATGCCTCAGCCCAGGGCTGTACACTGTGTGCCCAGGCCGAGGGAATCTCTTGGCGCAAAAGGTCAGGAAGTGCCCCTGCCTGGCAGTCCTGGGCACCTGAGCTCCGGAATAACGGCACCAAACAGGGAACTGGGACTAAGGGAAAAGAAATTATAACTGGGAATTTCCCCACCGAATCTCCAGAAAACCAGGGCTGCTGAAACTGAATTCAGAACATGGAATTTACAACCCCACACCTTTGCAAGTCTGCTCTGGGAATGGCAGATGTATTTCCTTCAGGCTTTGGCTATAGTTAATTGAAACTCTGCTTTCTAAGCACTGGCAAAAGGCTGCAAATCTTACAATGCAAGTATTCAAGAGAGGATTTTTTTTTTTTTTTTTTAATTGAAAGACTTATTTGTCTTGAGTTTTGAAAACAACCCAACATCTAGAGGGCAGAGTGAATTTGTGGCCTCCCTTTAAGCACTGTAAAAGACATTGAATGGTGTCTGAAGATCTGCCTCCTTGAAACATTGCTTAGAGCTTGTTATTGCTACTATTGTAAGCCTAATGTGACATTATTCTTGCTTATCTTCACCCTAATGCGCTATAAATCTCCATTCTGGATTAAATTAAAATATCCAAATGCCTTTCTTGGATGACTTAGGCCTTGTCTCCTGCAGCCAGAGATCTGGGATGATGTTCATTATTGTCTTCCAAAGTCTGGTAAATCTCTGCTCTTTCACAAGTACCTCAAGGGTTTGATTTGTGGATAGTCATAAGGGGGGAAAAGTCCTTTTCTTCACTTTCCTTCAAACAGGGTATCCCAAACCTTCTCTTCCACTGGGGGCACTGAAAGTAATTTCCCCTATTTCAACAATGCTAAACTTTAGCTCGCCCTTGCTCTTTTTAAACATGTGTCAGCAGCCTGGTGAGGAGCAGGATTAATGTCCCCCTGGAACATCTTTAATAGTCCAGGGGCTGGTTGGTGGCAGCTCCACCTTTCCAGGCAGGGTGACAGAGGCCACAATTGTGCTGCTGTCCCCAAGCAGCTCAGCCAGCCTCTCAAACCTCGCTCGGATGGGACTTCGAGATTTGCCATCAATCTTTTATTGGCTTCTCCTCACTACATTCAGCTCAAGCTTTCCCTTTGCACCCTAAATGGCAAACAAATGCTTGGGAATTGTCATCTGTTCATGGTCGAGCCACGCTCAGAGGAGCTGAATTCCACGAGTGCATTTCCTTCTGCCAGCGCTGTGTCTGCCCCGGTGCAACCCCTGGAGCCAGGGCGAGTTCTGGGACGTGCACTGGGCCAGCACTTGGCTGCTCTGCTGGAAAGTTCCTGGCCCCGAGTGCTTGTGTGGATGTTGTTTATAAACTTCACAGGGAAACAGCTCCTCGCTCCCGGTTCAGGCTTCACCCGTTCCCTCCACAGCAGCTCTCACCCCTGAGTGTCCAAGTGCATCCTGCCAGTTCCAGGCAGCAGATGTGGATACCAAACACAGAGCTGGACAGGAATGTTTCTGTGTGACAATTTTTGGAAGGATAGTGCAGTTCCTGCGAAATACAGTTTTTCTGGGTTTCTGCTTCTAACAAAAAAAATGGAAACAAAATAGCTCATTTTGAATCAATCAGCGTGACTTGAAAGTGCAGCTGGATCCTGAGAGCACCAGGGGAGTTATAACTTGGGCCCGCTTCATTCCTCTTTGATCAGCCCCTGCGTGTCCCAGGAAGCAGATTCTCCCCTAACACATGACAGGAGATGGACTTGGTTCAGCACACCAAAACAACACTCCATTCCAGGAACAAAAATTTAAAAAGAAAAGGGAAAAAAAAGAAGAAAAGAAAACAAAAAGAAAAGAAAAAGCACCAGTTATCTGCTGCCTATCCTGATTCAGATCATGCACTGGGACATGGGAATTCCCACTAGCCAGAAACTGGTATTTTCCTCATTTTTTTGGAGTGGTTTGTAAGAGAGAAAATTCCTCTGGGAGAGGGTAAACAAACTAAACAAAAAACCCTTGCAGGCAGAGCAAGGAAAGCTGCCCCGGGGCGGGGTGTACCTGCGGGGACGATGACTCTCCTCTCGTTGGTGGTCATGTTGGGGGGAGGCCCGTTCTTCTCATCCATGTAGGTGCTGTAGCTCATGGGGTTGGACTCAGTCCCTGCTCCCACCAGCTTCCCACACTTGTTCACGCTGCAGTCCACGGGGGACTCCCTGGAAGGCAGAGGGAAAAGCTGGGTCACCATCCCTGCCCCTTCCATCCCTGCAGCACGGGGGGAGACGAGGGTCACAGACATGGGCACGGTCCCACGGTGGGACAGCCAGAGGAGCTCCTTTGGGTGGGAGAGGCCGTTCCTGACCTGTCCCTGCGCGTCATAAGGGGGTCCGTGGGGCACAAGTCACACAGGGGATCTCTGATTCCAAGGGAATGACTTCCAGACAAGGCAATGTGTGCAGTGGCTCTGAGATACCAACATTCCCAAACCAGTGCCTGTCACACCAGTCTGTGGGTTACACCCCGCTCCTCATCCCTGGTTGCTCGGTGCATTCCAGCAATCCTGCAGGCACGGCTGGCTGCTCCTGGGAGCCCCTGTGGGGCTGTTTCACCCTTTGTAGTGCTACAACACCCCTTGTGCCTGTTCAGTGACACACAGGTGCTCTGCTCACCTGCCCAGAGGCGTTTCTGCAGAGCTCCCAGGGACACAGGAGCAGCCCTTTCATGGCATTGACAAAGGACCCAAAATGCCCACCCAGAGTGACAGGTCTGTCCCTGAGAACACCCAGTGTCAACACAGAGTCTGAATGGGATGGAGCTTGTCTGTCCTTGGAGCCTGCCAGTGCTCCAGGAGCGTTTGGATAACGCTCAGGGACTCGGTGGGATCGCTGCGGTGTCCTGTGCAGGGACAGGAGTTGGACTCAGTGATCCTTGTGGGTCCCTTCCAATATAGCCTGTTCAATTATTCTATTGTTAAATTATTCAACTGTTCAATTGTTCAATTATTCAATTGTTCAATTATTCTGTTATTCTGTTACTCAGTTGTTCAATTATTCTGTTATTCTGTTATTCTCTGGTTAACAGTGCCACAGTTCACTACCTGCTGAGGAAGTGGGTGCCCCAGGCAGGCGTCAGGAGCCCCAGACCCAGCAGCCAGGTGTGGAAAGGGCCCTGGCCCCAGCGCAACTCCCGAGGCACTGGAGTGATGAAGGGGGACACCCAGCAGCCCAGGTGGCCCCGTGCTAAGGCCTGGCCCAGCGCGGACCCTCGGAAGGCTCTGGGTGCATTGTGAGCCTCCGAAGCCCAGAGAGGGAGCAGGGACTGTGCTTTTCTCCAGCTGCAGGAGCAGCTCCTGCCTTTAGACCCTTCCAACCCCAGCCTGAGCCTGCCAGGCACACACAGCACATCCCAGCTCGAGGGACTTCCAGGGAAGGGCACATCACTGCCCTCGCCTTTCCAGGGGGGAGGTAGTGCACAGCCTCTGCACAGAGCAAGGCCAGGCTTCGATCCCAGAGCCATTTCCAGGGCAGTTTAGGCCATGCTTTAATCCCAGAGCCGTCCTACTCTGCCAGAAGCCAAGAGCTTTGGGAGGGAAGGGTTCCCTGCAGGGTGAGAACGGTGACAGTGCACAAATCCCACCCTCTGAGCTCAGCTGGCAGGAATTCCAAGCAGGACACTGAACAAATTTGTCTCTTAACCTGAACCGGGGGAGAGGGAGGGAGAAGTGCCTGAAATTCAGTTATCATGGCCGGGAGATAAATGCTCCACCGAGATATTCTGAGGCAGACAGTAATTTTTTCCTCATGTCTGACGAAGGGAACGTTGCTGGAAAATGGAAATAAGATGTAGAACTTACACATGTTCGAATTTAAGGGTTTACTATTTCGCCTACTGTTTTTCCAGGCAAAGAACCAAAATCCACCCTCGGAGAGGCAACTGCTGAAGGTTTCATGTCCCTGAGGCAGCTGGGGAGAGGCTGAGGAGCCGCAGGAACACGGGGATTTCACAGGGAATGGAGCTGATTCCCAGTGGGAATGCTCCTGGCAGGTGTGGAAGGTGCCTATGCTGGCAGGGAACAGCTCTGGGGCAGCACTGAGGGGCTGAGTCCAGCTGGGACACTGCCTGAATGGGCAAGGCCAGAGGGGCATCAGAGATCTGGGTGTGACACCGTGATCCAGGTGTGACACCATGATATGGCTGTGACACTGCTCCAGGTGTGACACCATGATCTGGGTGTGACACCGTGATCTGAGTGTGACACTGTGATCTGGGTGTGACCCTGCTCCAGGTGTGACAGCATGATCTGGGTGTGACACTGCTTCAGGTGTGACACTGTGATCTGAGTGTGACACCATGATCTGGGTGTGACTCTTCTCCAGGTGTGACACCATGATCTGAGTGTGACACTATTCCGGGTGTGACAC
Organism: Dryoscopus gambensis; assembly: GCA_013389985.1. NCBI lineage: Eukaryota > Metazoa > Chordata > Aves > Passeriformes > Malaconotidae > Dryoscopus > Dryoscopus gambensis. The sequence continues at coordinate 802,887 of WEIT01039414.1, read as the reverse complement.
TATTCCAGGTGTGACCCTGCTCCAGGTGTGACAGCATGATCTGAGTGTGACACCATGATCTGGGTGTGACACTATTCCAGGTGTGACACCATTATCTGGGTGTGACACCGTGATCTGGGTGTGACACTGTGATCTGAGCGTGACACTATTCCAGGTATGACACCATGATCCGGGTGTGACACTGTGGTCGGGGTGTGGCTCTGTGCTCCAGGCTGTCAGACTGTGCTCCAGGGTGTGACACTGTGCTCCATGGTCTCACACTGTGCTCCAGGTGTCACACTGTCCTCCAGAGTGTCACAACGTGCTCCAGGATATGAGACCACGCTCCAGGGTGTGACACTGTGCTCCAGAGTGTCACAACATGCTCCAGGCTGTCACACTCTGCTCCAGGATATGAGACCACGCTCCAGGGGGTGACACTGTGCTCCAGGGGCTCAGACTGCTGTGCTCAGTGCTCACTGGCGAGTGACCGACCTCCTCTCCTGCCCTGCCTGGGGACCGGGGTTCTCTCCCCGCCCTGCTCTGGAGTTAAATTTCCCTGGAAAATGCCCCCCCCCACAGATGGGACAGGCACTATTTATCATCCAATAATTCCATATATTCCACTCATGCAGCTCTGTGGGGAACTGTTTCAGCACAGATCCCACCTGCAGTGCTGGGTCCAGCTCTGGGGCGCCCAACACAAGAAGGACGTGGAGCTGCTGGAGCGAGTCCAGCGGAGGCCACAGAGACGTTCCAGGGCTGGAGCCCCTCTGCTCTGGAGCCAGGCTGGGAGAGCTGGGGGTGCTCACCTGGAGCAGAGAAGGCTCCAGGGAGAGCTCAGAGCCCCTTCCAGGGCCTAAAGGGGCTCCAGGAGAGCTGGAGAGGGACTGAGGACAAGGGATGGAAGGACAGGACACAGGGAATGGCTTCCCACTGTCAGAGGGCAGGGCTGGATGGGATCTTGGGAAGGAATTGTTCCCTGGGAGGGTGGGCAGGCCCTGGCACAGGGTGCCCAGAGCAGCTGGGGCTGCCCCTGGATCCCTGGCAGTGCCCAAGGCCAGGCTGGATGGGGCTTGGAGCAGCCTGGGACTGTGGGAGGTGTCCCTGCCCGTGGCAGAGGTTTGGATTTGGATGATCTCTAAGGTCCCTTCCAGCCCAAACCTCTCAGGGATTCTGTGACTCTGCACTCTCCAGACTCTTGGACAGCACCAGCTCCTACAGAGCCTCTCCGTGCCTTCTGCTGGGTGGAACGAGCACACGGACAGGGCAGAGTCCTTGGCTGCCTGTGCTCCCTGTCACATCGTGCACACCCACACGACCCTCACAGTGCAGGAACCACAATAACCCCGGGGCTCTGAGATCCCCGCGGTGCTTCTGTGATGATTTTTCACGTCACATCACAGGGTTCAGACCCTGCCCATCCCTTGCTCTGTGTCTCAGCAGCCAAACTCGGACAGCCAAGTACCAGAAACCTCTGGCAGAAAGGTCTGAAGAGAACCTTAAGGGGCTGAGGTGCCCCTGCCAGGCACTGTGGGCACAGGAGCCCCCCATTAATGCTGCAGGACACCGAGTGTGCTCCAGGTACCCGGCAGGGTCCTGTCCATGTGGCTGGGGAAGTTTTCAGGATGGCTGCATCAGAGCTGACCTTGCTGGACACACATAACTGGGAATAGCATCACCCAGACTTAATTGGGCAGAGACTGAGCTGTCCCTGAGAAACCACCACAGAATCCTCGGTGGCAGCAAGTGAGAAGTTCCTTGACTCTGTGTCCTCTGGGAGCCAGCTTTTTTTTTTTTTTTTTTCCCTTCTTTTCTTTTCTTCTTTTTCCTACCAAGCCCAGCCTTTTATTGGGAATTGAGGCAGTTCTGCCAGTCCGAGTCACCCCTGCAGCCCCTGCCCTGCCCCAGCCCCTGGTTTATAGAAACACTCCCTCATCATTTGAGAGGGTTTGTGCGAGGGGATTTCAGATGCCAGATCAGTCCCTGACTTTTCCTGGAGTCTCCATGAGGGTTTGCTCAGGCTCTGGCAGGATGCACGCAGGTGAATGGATCCAGGCTGGTTTCACAAGCTCCCATGAGCACAGCCCCTCTGGCCGTGGCAGAGCCCAAGGAACACGAAGCAGAACTCGTTCCCACTGCCCAGCGGCTCCTCGCTCCAGCCGCTCTCTCCGGGGATGCCAAGGGTTTGGGAAAGTTTTTCTTAGACTGGACAAAATGGACAAGCAGCTGGCCTGGCACTGACCAGCAAATCCTCTGTACAGCACCAGCCTGGGCTCCAGAGGTGTGGGAATAAAACCATCACTGTCCCAGGGCTCTGTCTAGGAATCACCTTTGGCTTCTGCTTGGAAGAGCAAAATAAGGGATTTCAGGAATTTCTGAACCTGACTCAGGGGGATATTTCCTCCTTTCTATCCCTCTTTTCCTATCCTTTCATTCCTCCTTTCTTCCACCCCTCTTTTTTTTATAAATTTGCCACTTTTTGGTGTAAAGCCCCATTTTAATTTGGTGCTGTTGTTGAGTGAAGGAAGGAAGAGCAGACACTGAGATTCTGCTTGTGGGAAGAAGCAAGAGGGAACAGTCAGCTCCTGCATCTGCCTGTGCTTGAACCCTGCCCTCAGGAATGCCTCGGGAGGAGAGAACCTCCCTCTGAAAGGGACTGCAGAACTGCCAGAAGGATGAAGTTCAGGTTGTTCATCCTTGACAGGTAAAGGCAAACAGGAGGGAGATGCTGGGGCAGAAGGACCCGGCGAATCCCACTAGAGGGCTCACACGGCGCTCCACGGGGAGTTCATCCCTGCAGACGCCACCACACAAAGTCCTTTGGCTTGGCCTGACACAAAACACCTCTGGGGGTCCCTGAACCTGGCGTTATTTTCATGTTCTGAAGCAAGAGAAACATCAAATCCCAGAATCCCAGAGTGGTTTGGGCTGGAAGGAACCTTAAAGCTCAGCCAGTGCCACCCCTGCCATGGGCAGGGACACCTTCCACTAGCCCAGGCTGCTCCAAACCCCGTCCAGCCTGGCCTTGGGCACTGCCAGGGATCCAGGGGCAGCCACAGCTGCTCTGGGCACCCTGTGCCAGGGCCTGCCCACCCTCACAGGGAACAATTCTTTCCCAATATCCCATCTGTCCCTGCCTTCCAGAGGGAAGGGAGGCAGCTCTGCCGCCACAGGGACAGGACCCTGCCGGGTACCTGGAGCACACTCGGTGTCCTGCAGCATTAATGGGGGGCTCCTGTGCCCACAGTGCCTGGCAGGGGCACCTCAGCCCCTTAAGGTTCTCTTCAGACCTTTCTGCCAGAGGTTTCTGGTACTTGGCTGTCCGGGTTTGGCTGCTGAGACACAGAGTGAGGGATGGGCAGGGTCTGAACCCTGTGATGTGATGTGAAAAATCATCACAGAAGCACCGCGGGGATCTCAGAGCCCCGGGGTTATTGTGGTTCCTGCACTGTGAGGGTCGTGTGGGTGTGCACGATGTGACAGGGAGCACAGGCAGCCAAGGACTCTGCCCTGTCCGTGTGCTCGTTCCACCCAGCAGAAGGCACGGAGAGGCTCTGTAGGAGCTGGTGCTGCCCAAGAGTCTGGAGAGTGCAGAGTCACAGAATCCCTGAGAGGTTTGGGCTGGAAGGGACCTTAGAGATCATCCAAATCCAAACCTCTGCCACGGGCAGGGACACCTCCCACTGTCCCAGAGTGCTCCAAGCCCCATCCAGCCTGGCCTTGGGCACTGCCAGGGATCCAGGGGCAGCCCCAGCTGCTCTGGGATGTCTCTGCAGAACAGCTCCAAAGCGTTTCCAAAGCACTGACCTCATTGTTTCAGCTGGACAAAATCCGTGCCATAGCTGGGATTGCCCAGGGACGTTTGCCCACATTCATCAGCACAGGAGAACGTCTTTCACATTTTAAGGTCAGACACACTCTGTAACATTTTTTTAAAAAAATCTCTCACTGAGTTTAGCCGCAAATGCAGATCTGGGGGAACCCAGCAAATACAGTCAAGATTTGGGATTTCTGTTGCTTGGTTCATCTGGAATTTATGTAAAATATAAGGAAAGCTCTATTATTAACACTGGCTGTAAATTGGGTTAAACTTCACCCAGCATTCCTCTAAATAATGCTTCTCCTTTATTCAGTGGAATTTCAAATGTGAAAGGTTTTTTTGCTTGTTTATTTTGTTTTGGTTTTTAAATGTAATTTTAAATGGGTTTTGCACTGAGCGAGGTGCTGTCTGTGAGGGCAAGGGCAGATCTTGAGACCAAAACCTGCCTCAGGGTTTGACAACAGTAGAAATTAATTAAATTTCTACATCTGAATCTTGCAGTTCAACAGAATTCCCATTTTCTCCCCTAAAGCATTGATCCCTGCCTGAGCATCCCCTACATGTGGTTAGGATGCATTTATCTGGAAAATTCTGTCCAGCTTGAGGATAAATCAGGGAATCCTGACATGGGGTAGGAAGCTGGGTGGGGTTTCCATGTTGTTTAGAGGTCCTTCAAAGACCCTTCTCCCGCCCTACTGAGGCCCAAACCAGCTCATCACACCCTCAGCCCTGCTTCTGGTCTCTGAGAGAAAGGGGAAAAGCCGGGCACTGTCCCTGCTGTCCCCAGGTCCCTGAGCTGTGTCCCTGCCAGAGCACACGCCCCCCCTCCCAGCCCAGGTGACAGCGCAACAAAGGCTGATCCTGCTGAAGGGGCAGCTGGAACAGGGGGATGTCCCTCAAGGGTGCTCGAGGGCCAAGAGAGAGGCAGCGACAGAGGCAGGGGAGCACTGGGGTTTGTTCAGCCCACAGCTGGAGTGAAGTGGGATTGGGATTGGGATTGGGATTGGGATTGGGATTGGGATTGGGATTGGGAGTGGGATTGGCCGCTCACATGTGTGTGGAGTTGGTCAGGAAGCTGATGGGCAGGGGAATGAGTGACTGGAGTGGCCCAGTCCATCCCCATGCAGGGAAGGGAGGAGTCAGGGGAATTTCTCCGGTTCTGGGTGCACTGCAGATCCTGTGCTAAAGGAGTTCTCCAGAGGTGGGGTGTGACCTCTGGCACGGCCTGGTCCTGACATTCAAGAGCCTTCTCCTCTCTCCTGATGGGGGTTACCTCCCTTTAGGGACACTGAGCACACATTTTGTGTCCAGGAACCTCAGGGTCTTGAGCAAGGCTTCAAAGAAGCATTTCCTGCTTGCCTAGAACCAACCCGCTCCTAAGGGCCCTTCCCATGGCTGCCAGGGCTCCCACAGCTGCTGGTGAATCAGTTTGTCCAGGCAGCGCTATTTCCCTTTTTTTCTGAGCAGAGGAGGAAATGGGCACACAGGGATCACCACGGAAGGACAGCCCAGGACGTTTCATTCCCGAGTGCACAGAACACCCGGACAATTTGTGTGTACGAGCACAGACACACTCAGAGTGACACAGAGCCTGTGCTCACAGGACCTGCAGGGCACAGACACATGAGGTTTATGGCAGCTCAGAGGGTGTGGAGGGCTCCTTTCCCTGCCAGATTTCCCTGGGACAAAGGAGGGTAAAGGGAGGAACCCCTCTGTGCGTGGGGGTCTGGCACTGTGGGCGCGAGCAGCTGCAGCAACCACAGAATCCTGGCATGGTTTGAGTTCGGAGGGACCTTAAAGCCCATCCCATCCCATCCCATCCCATCCCATCCCATCCCATCCCATCCCATCCCATCCCACCTTCTACTCTCCCAGGTTGCTCCAAGCCCCATCCTTGATTTGGGCAGCCTGGCAATGCTGCAAAGGCTGCTTCCTCCTTTTCCTAGGAAAACCTTGTTGGCCAAAGGTAGCCCCCCTATCAAAACCCCTGGTACTTCCAAGATCCATCCTTTTCTCTGTGTCGTGTTTTTTCAGGAAATAACTCCCTTTCCCAGTTTATTCAGGAAATAACTCCCTTTCCAGTTCTGAGATTGGGAACACGGTGAAAACACCCACGTGGTTTTCATGAAGTCAAGAAATGCTCCTGAAGTACAATCAGGGTGAGACTGAGTTCAGCCTGAAAATGATCCCCACGAGAGAGCAACTGCCACAAAGGCCTTTATCTGAGGGTAGAATCAGCATCTACTGTACACTCACGAGGAAAAAACAACACGCTGCTGTTTGATGTCTTTAGCACCATCATCCCTCTGCACAGGGCTGAAAGTGCAAGGCTGCTTTCTGTTTCCAGCTCTATGCTCTGCTGTGTTCTCAGAAAGCAGGAAAATGCGCTGCTAAACTCACCCTAAAGTAGAAAAACTCTTGAGGGTTTCACTGTGAAACACTACAAATGCTGGAGACCTTTGTGACTTTGAAATTCAAATCACGTTTAAAATGAATGTGAACTCTAAAAGCTTTTGCTAAAAACCAAACGTGTATCTATATTATACATATTTAAAATTGAATAAAAATGGACATTTTTACACCTAAAAATTATGTTCGAGAAGGTGACATCTGTTTCCAGGCTTTGGACTTGTAGTACTGTCTTTAAAAGAGGCAACCTGAGCTGCGATAACAGAATGTTTTCAAGCCATTCAATTCCCCACTGAACAGGGAAATGATTCACCTCTGGGTACCAATGACAGGCCTGTCCTTTGGCCGTGAGCTGGGCAGGTTACACCATCCCCAGTCACCCTGTGGGCGTCCCTTCTCCAGCTGCTCCTGAATTCCCTGTGTCACCTCTACCCATACAGAGCGGTGGGAACAGGCCTTTGGTCCCATAAAGCACCTCCGTCTCCTCCTTCCTTCTCCATCAAAAACCTCTCCAGTTCCAGAGGTTTGCTTATGCACTGGCAGGGCACAAGTGAAAAGTGTCCTCCCGTGAAGCCCTGGCAGCCCAGCAGTGCAGCTTTCAGTGCTTCCCTGGCAGAAACTCCACTTCTTGCTGCGTGACCCCCTCTGTGAGCCCCTGGAACCACGGCACATCCGCGGGCTGCTGAACCAAGGGGTGAAATGTGGGGTTTACAGCAGCGTTTGCAGCGTGAGCTCCGCCCTGGCAGCCTCATGCCCAGTCTGTGGAGTGTTCATGGGGACTGGGAGTGGCGCACCCTGCAGAACGGCTCGGGCAGGGTGCTCAGGCTGCTCAAAATGAGGCACAAAATAAGGAATTACAGGAGAGTGGGACACAGTCCTGCACAGGAGGTTTGCTCATGTGCAGGACAAGAGCACGAATGGACAGTGTGTGCTTCGCCTTTGTTTGGACGCAGGGTTTGGATTCAGGAGCTGGGTTCCATGATCCCCGTGGGTCCCTTCCAACCCGGATATTCCGTGATTCCGTGATTAAGACTCTGCAAGTGTGGAAAGGCTCTCTCCTTACCTGGATCCGTTCATGTGGTCATACTCCCGTTTGACGTTGACCCTCACGGGCTGGTTGATCCACTCCTGCTGGGGGGGCAGGGGGTTGATCTTGTGGGGCTGCCCGAAGTCGGGGCTGCCGGAGGCCGTCATGTCCTTGGGGAGCTGCGCGGCCGCGCCGTACGTGGGGTCGAACAGGGACTGGTCGTCGCTCACCACCGACAGAGCCTCCTGGGGAGAGACAGAACCAGCCCTCAGAGCCGCGGCTAAAGCAGGAACTGCCCTCTGGCCCTCCCTCCGAGCCGGGGAGCACCTGCAGGGCCCTGCAGCTGCCCCGCGCTGGCTGCACCGCCACCTGCCAGGGGAGCCAGAGCGCTTGGGGTCCAGGAGCCCCTTTGCAAACCAGGCCTTGCTCTGCTTTGCTTTGCTGGCTGCCGTTTCCACCTGCCAGGGGAATCAGAGCCTTTGGCATCCAGGAGCGCCTTTGCAAACCAGGGTTACTCAGCCTTGCTTTGCTTTGCTTTTCTGGCTGCAATTTCCACCTGCCAGGGGGAGTCAGAGCCCCAGGGTCCAGGACCCCCCTGTGCAAACCGGGGCTTGCTCTGCTCTGTTTTGCTGGCTGCTGGCTTTGGGTGGGAGCAGCGTTCAGGTTCACTGGACCTCTGCAAACAGTGCAGGAGCTGCTGGGGCTGTCACCTCGTGGGGGCTGTGGCACCTCGCGGGGGCAACTTCACCCCCAGTCCCAGTGGGTCCCCTGCGCACCTGCTGCTCCAAACCCAACTGGTGTGTAGTGGGAACACCCCTGGAGTGGCAGTGGAGGTCTCTGTGTCTCCTTTGGGAGGGCTTGTGTGCTGTTTGTGTTTTGAGGTTGCTGCTGAGGGAGAAGCAGCCAGAGCAGGTCAGAGTTATGGGTGTTCGTGGTGGGGGAAAAACTGCATTACTTTACACTTTTTGTTTATTTTGTGGGAAGTGAAGGGCTGGTGTGTTACCCAACTGTGCATTTCTAGCAATGCTTAAAAACAGGAAATTGTCATCCTTTTTTTTAAAAAAAAAAATTTTTTCCCCCCTTGCTTAAACTCCAAATGTTGACAAAAAGTTCTGACTATCGATTTCCTTGCGTGGATGTGCTTGGGTTTTCCAAGCGAAGAGTGTCGGGCTCCTGACGGCTTTGGCACAGCCCTGCCTGACTCAAAGTGCATCTGGCAAGGGCTGCCTGCTCTGGAGGAGCTCAGTTAACCACACACAACACAGCTGCCTTTATGAGTGGCAGGGCAGAAACCGAAGGAGGAACCTCCCGCACTGAAAGCAGCCCCCACTTTAATGTGAGCTGATGGAGCAGACTCCAAAACAAAGCTACAGACTCACCTCCTCTGGGCACGGAGCACTCAAAAGCCACCCAGCAGCGGTGTGTGGGCAGCAGAGGGTCACCGAGCACACACAGCTGGTTTGTGCTAACCCCCTGCTCAACATTCCCAGGGCACCGCCTGAACTGAGAGCTTTTACAAATAATAAATTATTGCTCTCTCCCCACCCCCCCAGTAGCTGTTTCGGAAGTTTGTTTTGTAAATTCTTCCCTAAGCAGGGAGGGAAACAGAAATTCTGAAAGCTTAGAGAGGTGCAGCTCCTGCAATGACACGAGAATCTAAGCACAAATCAGACACCAGCAGGCTCGTGATACCGTCACAGAAAACGTCAATAATCCAGAGTCTGCTGGGTCAACATGAAAATCTCCCTCAGCCTGAAGTTAACCCACTTAGAGAGAGTCAGGCCAGTGCTGTGCACTCACAAAAATCAGCACTTTTCTATCTCTGACCTCAGACCATGTCACAAACCCAAGTAGGCCGGAGTGGCCTAGAATTGGAGCGGGCCTGACTAAGCCTGAGCTCAGAGGAACCCTCAAACATCTGCACCAGTCCTGCTGAAGCTCCGGCATTTGCTGCAATTCATGATCAACCTCTCACTCTGGTTACAGCCCTAAAACAGCAGAAAGGAGGGGTTTACCCCACACTGCCCAGTGGTGGTTGGTGAAAGGAGCTCACGCTGTGTTCAACCTTTCCAGCAACTTTTCCTTGCTGGATTCACAACCTTTAAAAAAAACTCCTCTCTTTTTCAGCTTTAGAGTAAGGGAGGGAGTTGACTGTGTCAGAAACCCCTCAGAGGGCTGGGATTATCTCCAGGCTGCAAACCTTGCCTGTGCAGGAAGGTACAAGGACAAGAGATGGTTCAGTCTTCCCATCAGAGATCAGGATTTGCTGCTCCTCTGATTCACTGAGGTCAGGATGCCACGCAGGGATTCCCAAATGACATATTTTCTGCAGGCTTCTGCTTCCTCCCAGTACAAAAAGTGTCAGGTTCCCTACCTGACGTGCTGGGTGAACCCCACACTGGGCTGCTGGATTGGCTTAGGGCCCTGCAGACCCAGCCTCAGCTGGGCAGAGACAAGGAAAACCTGAGCACCACTGCAGATTCATCAGATAAGGATCCTGAATGTTTGGGTTTGGAGATTTCCAGTCTAAAAACATACACAAAATTGAGTATTTTTTAGGAAAACAATATCTGAGAAAATAACTATAATGACAGTTGTCCCACAAAATCAGTGTGAGAGGTTGCTCACAAGATTTTTACTAGAAGTTCAGCAGGACTTATGCAGGGGTTGGAGGGTCTTTCTGAATTCAAGCTTAGTCAGGCACTCTTAATTCCAGGCTATGTTTTCTGCCTAAAGCCATTTTTCTTCTGAAGAAAGGTTCTGGTGGTAAAGAAATTGGAAAGCAGGGATCTCTCTGGCTGCCCCAGAAAACCCCAAACCCAACAACACCACACAGGATCAATGGCTGGGGCTGCACCAAGTACAACCCTTTAGACACACAAGCAAGTACACCCTGCTCTGTGACACAGATAAGGATCTTCCTTGAAAGACAAAGTGGCTGCTCAACCTGCCTGCGTGCAACTGGTGTTAACTGGGACAGCAATAACCTCACTGGGGCACTGGCACCGAGCTCTGCCTTGTGCCGCTTGAACAGTTTCAGTCCTGAAAACAGGAGAAGGAATCCAAATGCTCCGGCAGCTTGTGGCAGCTCCTGGGCCAGGCGCGGTTTGAGCTAAACCCGAGTTGGTGGCAGCACAAAGGCTCAGCCTCAGGGGAGCTGAGCCACCCCAGCAGATGAGCAGAGATAGGGCTGGTGACACCTGCTCAGCTCCAGGAGCACAGCGCGAGCAGCGCCGGTGACATGCAAGGGAAGTCGAGTGGCACCGAGCCAGCCCCGCTGCCACCGCCTCAGCCCTGCGCCCACATCCAGCTGAGAGAAAAAACACGGGGGGCAGGCAGCTGGCAGCCTGTGCTGGCTGGGGACCCCTGGATAACGTCAGGGCTGCCTGGGACTCAGGCTAGCTCCCCTGGAAGGGGCCAGGGCTCGGCTTCAGGCTGCGGGGAACGTGTAGAACCTTCCCTGCGCTCACTGTGGGGCTCAGCTCCCCAGGGCAAAGCTGGCCAGGCCCAGCTGTGAAGGCCCAGCCTGTTCAGGCAGGGTTTGGCTGAGGCAGAGAGCAGCAGCTCCATGAAACACTGAGCTTCTCTCCCCTGGAATCCAGAGCTACTCAGTGTTGGGAGACTGGGAAAACACTCCGAGGTGTCCCAGGTGCCAACACAGCCTGTCCAGACAGGGCACAGCCCGCCAGGGTCCCCCCACGCCGCTGCCTCAGCCTGTGGCCTTGGCCCGGCCTCCCAGGGCTGAGACAGGGGCTGTGTGTGCTACTCTGGCATATGTGTTACCTTATAGTGCCTCTGGGAATAGGCTGGCCTCAGTTTTTCCAGGTTTTAATCACATTCCTGGCATAAATGTGGCCAGTCCTGGCCATGGCAGCTGGCAGCACGTCCAGCTGCCCGGGTAGCCCAGCCCCAGCCTCTCCAGGGCAGCCCACCAGTGACTGCCACAAACGAGGCTCCCGAAGAGCTGGCACCCACTCCTGCATCCCCCAGGCAGGAATCTGTGGTGTGGCTCTTATTTACACAGCAGTTTCCAGTTGTAAGAGGGTGAATTTGCAGGTCTGCCTGTACTTGGACGCGCCCTCCTGAGCCAGGTCCCAGGTGTGAGTGGGACATGGCGGGAGGCAGTTTAGCTGTGGCCCTGAGGGCAGGAACAGCCAGCCTGGGATTCTGGGAGGGCTGACAAGCCACCAGTGCTTCAAGCAAGTTTTCCTGATCCCTTGCTGTGAAAGGGAGATGACCCACACACTTCAGCAAAGGTTTCACTCAGTGAATGAATGGAACAGGACATTTGAGAAAGGAGAAAGGCCAGGGGAACAAGGGCTGGTGAGGTGAGCAGTGCTGTCACCCCAGGTATCCCCAATAACTGAAGTTATTCCATGTGTGTGCAACGAGATTTCACTGAACATCAACTTTGAGCTCTCTACATTCACTTTTCTGGCCATAACCACATTTAAAAGGCGTTGCTAAAGATCAAAGCTTCATCCTCCTCCACAAAGCCGAACTTATAAGAGAAGAGAGCTCCGAGTATCTGAACTGTTGCTCCATGGAGAGATGACTCCACCCCTAGAGGGGTGGCCGTTCTCTTTCCTTTTTCGCCCCTCCCCAAAATTTCACCACTTCTGGTCCTGTGAGAAAATCACTCCTGAAACACTTTTGTAAAGAGAATGTTGCCAACACAGACCTGAGGAGCCCAGACCTACAATGCAAAGCACCAAAATCTGAGGTCCAGCAGCCTCACACACGGCCCAGGGTTTGCACTGAGGAGCAGCCCTGGAGCAGAGATGACTTTGGCACTGCAGTGTTACCAGTCAGCACTTCTGCTGCCAGCATCTCGTACGAGCACAGAGATAACATCAGGCTTGCAAGAAAATGAGTCAAATAAGAAATTCAAACAGGAGCAGGGTCTATGCTGATCTTGGGGCAGCACATTAGGATGGATCAGGCACTGGGTTGGAGGCAGGAGGACAGAGTGTTGTTCTCATCCCTACCCTCGATCTTTGGCACAGCCTTTAGGGAGCATTCCCCTCTCCCTGCCTTGTTCCTCCTCTGTTGCCCTGTCCCGTGCACACTGTGGGGCGCCGAGCCCCGGGGTGCTGCCACTGGGACTCCATCCAGGAGTCCCTTGGATACACTCTCAAATATCCACTCTTCCCTTGCACCTCATCGAACCAGGAATTCCCTCTGCAGCTTTTCCAGACCACTTTGCCTGAGGTTTGCTCCTGCTGCTCCACCTTCCTTACAGGATGTGATTGGGGCAGGGATTCCCCAGAACTCCCCCTGGGAAATTGTCATCACGAGCATTTGATTGCCGACAACCACAATCCCATCTTGTGCCTTTCACAATCCATTTAAGTCCTGCTTAGGAGCTTTTCCAGGCTGCAGTGGGGATCCTTCATTCCCCGCCAGTGAATCCAGCAGGATGAGAGCTGTCACTTCCAAGGTGCATTGTCCTTCCCCCTTTTACCCTCTTGCAGCACTGCCCAGTGTCCCACATTGTGCTGCTCACAGCGTTTCCCAGCTGAGCTGGGGTGCTGGGGCTGGGACATCCCAGCTGCTGGAATCCCTGCCCCGGGAGGAGGGATGGGAGGCGGTGCAGGCTGCTGCCACGGAATCAGGGAATGCTTTGGGTTGGAAGGGACCTTAAAGCTCATCCCATTCCACCTCCTGCCAAGGGCAGGGACACCTTCCCCTATCCCAGGGTGCTCCAAGCCCCTTTCCCTGCTGCAGCAGCACTCAGGGTGAAGAAGGCAGCAAACCTTTAACACTGTGCCCAAGTCTCTGCAGAGCTGAGGATTTCTGTGGGCATAAAGGAGGAGTTTCACTTCACTGTTTTAGGGCATCCCACACTGCACGTTTTTGCCCAGAGCCACAGAGCAGGACAGTGACCTGGACAAAGAACCACCCACTCAGCCCAGGCTGCCTTTCCTTCCCTTTCCTCCCCGTTCCTCCCCGTTCCTCCCCGTTCCTCCCCGTTCCTCCCCTTTCCATCCAGGCTACTCCATCCAAGGGTAGCCTGGCAGCCTTGGAATGCACCATAATTCCTTTACAATTCAAATAAATGGGAAACCACAACGTGGTATCTTGTGTTGGGCGGAAACAATGCAGGAGTAAGAGCAGCAGAAACAGCAAAAACACTGAAAAACACCAAAAGACGCTGAAATTTTGAGACAGCTCAGAATTGGGGCAAAATGATTTGGCAAAACTCCTCATAAGGAAAAAGATATAGATACCTTTATCTTCTGGGGGTTATTTTTATGTTCACTATTCCCATGAAATTTCGTATCAAGTGGGTAAAAGAAGGCTGCTAAAATCAATTCTCTGTTATTTTCATCTCAAGATCCCCAAAAGCAGCCTTGAAAAGGATAAAAATATAAACCATTATTCTGTACTTCACTTCTCAGAAAAGTACTTTACTTCAGGCGTACTTTCATACGATCTGGACCAATGGCTTTTTTTCCTCAGTCTAGACTTCACATTAATGGTTTCAGGGCCTATTTTGGTTTGTTTCCAGCCAACTGGGAATAACCAGGTGACAGTTTCTCCTTCCCAGTGAGTTGCTGCGCTAAGGATAATGATAAGGAGGCTTAAACCAGGCCTGGAGCTGTGGGAAATCCCCATGAGAAGCCTCTGTGGGGTCTCAGCACGGGCCCAGCAATGGAGGTGGAATTTAAAAAGAACCTGCCCAAATTACCTCTGCGGCCCCTTGACCTCTGGAGGGTAAATGTGGTGAGAGCTGAGGCTGGAGGGTCCCCCCCATCCCCATCACACACATCCCGAAATCCTGGAGGGCTCTGCAGCTGTTCCTTTGGAACATGAGCAGCAGCAGCTGTGCCCGGAGCAGGGAAGAGCCCTGTCAGCCCCCCGCTGGCTCATGCCATCCCTGGGCTGTGGGCAGGGAATTCCCTGAGCACTCCTGCTCTCCCCAGTGCTCCCCACGCTGCTGGCACTGGCCCTGGGATGAGGTGTGTGTCCCCTGGGACAAACCACAGCTCCCGGCTGCCGCTCCCAGAGAACTCCCTGGCTTCTGTTCCCTGCCCGCTTCTGCCAGGCAGGACACGGGAGAGGATTCAGGACGAGGGAAGAATGTGAAACCTGTCCCAGCTGCTGGAAGCTTTGCCTTTGGCAAGGCTTGGGCCAGGTTTCTTGTCTCGGCAGTTAATTTCACTGAATCATGGGGAATCTGGGATCTGATAAAAGCCAGGAAATGGCTCTCACTGGGATGGACAAGTCCTGAGGTGGAGGTTGTCCCAAGAGCCTGAAGTCACACAGACCACAAAAGGATTTGCCTCCATGGATGAACCAGTCTGACCCTTGTATGATCTCACAAGATCTTTTCCAAGCCGTGTCATGTTCCCAGAAAATCAATCAGCCTTTGCCAGGTATTAAAACTCCCCTCAGCCTTGTATCTCCACTGCTCTCTGCCCTCAGCTTCTCTCCTCCGAAGCTGTATCCCCTTCTCCCTGAGACTGACACTGTTGGGTGATTGCTTTCCGGGGCTGGGCACTCTAATCCACCCAGCTCTAGCTCACCTTCCTTTTGATTCAACTTTTTTTCTCCTCATGCTTTCAAAAATAATTGCCTTGCTCTGAGCAGATGTGTTTGTAAACAGAGACACATGGGCCTAACTGCGAACACGCACCCTTCAGTAAATATTATTGTAGCATTTTTATGGTCTTCTCTGCTGAAGAAACAGCGAGGGAAACTACAAGATGCTTTCAGAGCCTGGCTTGCTGACAAACCCCAACTCTCCCGGAGCACAAATGCAGAAATGCTGCACTGACCTCAGCTTGGTCCTGGAGCATCCAGTGCCCGGCCCCTCGCCTTGATGTGCTGCCAGAGGCTCTTCCCAGTGGCAAATATTCCACCAGGACTTTGCAGACTGACCCAGCACTCTGTGTCAGGAAGGCTGAGCTCACTCCGAGCTGCATCTGCCGCTGCAGTGGTGTCACCTTTTCCCTCAAAGCAGAGCTTCTGGGGGGTATTTTTATTTGTGTCACAAACTGAGACTGTGACAATCCTGCTGGCTTTGTTTCCAGCATGCAGAGATAAATTGAAGCTTTTCAATTTAAATTATTTGCCCTAGAAAGGAAAGCAACAAATGGAGTAACCCAAAAATACTGAGGGTTTGTCGTGGAAGAAGGTTTGTCCCATCTCTGGGCCCGCTCTCAGGCTGCCTTGGAAAAGGACAGGAAGTAGAGTCTTAAAAGCATGAGGGAATAGGTGCAAACCACAAACCCTTATCTTTTCTCTTTGGGTTCCTACTGCCAGAGCACTGGAAGCTGCAAAAAGAGCATTCTCCCAGGAATTCAAGAGCTGGGAGGTGGCAGCTTGGGGAGACACAAATATTTCAGGCTGTGACTCACAGCTCCAGCAGTGCCCATTCATTATTTTTATTCCACTTTGATACCATTGTCCCCGTTACATTCACAACCCCGCCGCCGTATCCTGTTTTGTTCCCTGCCACCATTCCTGCACAATCGCAGGAAGCCCATCAGGAAGTGGCCATCGGGGGCTGTTTTGTTTCCATCTGCAGGGAACAAAACAAGCTCCTCCAGCCCAAGATGACTTATCCCAGACTGAGGAAAAACAACAGCATGAAAGGATCCCGGCAGCATCTCCAGGAGCGAGCACTGCTCCCTGGGACAGGAGCCCGGAGCACCCAGCACCTCTTGAGGGAATGCTCAGCCACGGGAGGGCTCAGCTAGAAGGAAATAGAAGGAATAATCCATCACTGACATCTGCAGGGCACAGTGAAGGTCGGACACCCTATCAGGGGGGCAAACACAAGTCTAACACAGCCCTGCAGCTGAGTCGTAAACCAGATGGGGCTTGGGTTTTCCAGTGTGAGGGCTTGAGTCTATTTGTGCCCTGAGCCAGGTTTGGGTTAAATCCGGGCTCAGCCTGGGTGCCCAAGACATCCAGAGCACAAACTCAGGGTTTGAGGCCAGAGCTGGGTTTGGGTTAAATCCGAGCTCAGGGTCTGGGTGCCCAAGACATCCAGAGCACAAACTCGGGGTTTGAGGCAGGTTACTTGGGCTGGGCCAAGGCTGCATCACACGGAGCCCAGAGATGAGAGGAGAGGGGGAGCTGGTCCAGGACTCACAGGAACCTGTTTGTTCCCCAAGAAGCACATGCAAGCTCCTGATACAACACCCAGAGTCTGATCTCTGCCTCCTTGCCAGACGGGTCCTGAGGGTGAGATTTCCAAGGAGCCTGAAGTCACACAAATCACACTCCCCATTTCAGGACCTGGGAGCCACAGGGCCTTGAATCCCTCTCAGATATCGGTTTAAATCTCGTGATTGGCCCAGGTTTGCATTTCCCTGCCCCTGGGCACACTCAGGTGCCCTCGTGCAGCACTCTGCTGGCTCCTGACCCACATCCCAGCTGCTCTCCTGAGCCTGGCAGTGGGGCAGAGGGCTGCCACCCTGCTGGGATGGCACGGATCCGTGTTTTCCCTGTGCACCCAGCCCAGCCCCTGTGGCTCCAGGGACGAGGTTGTTTCTGCCCACGCCTATAGCAAAAGCAGAGATTTTGTGAACAGGCCTGCCCGTGGCATTCCAAGGAAAACAGCTCGGCAGGATTACACTGAGGTATTTTCTTTGTCGATCTCGATCATCATATTTGAACAGGAAAACCCAGTTTACACCAGTGGAAGTTCCCAGGGGCTTTTGATTTCCTTACAAAGGAACACTGAGGTTTTAACTTCGGTGCAAGAGGAAGGTCCTGGAAGGATTCAGGGATTGCCACCACTCCTACTTCTTGGACAAAAAGGCTGAATCCCATCCTGGCACCTGGGCTGGAACCCAAAGTGAACATTGCAGTACAGAAAGGAGTTCACAGGGTGCTGTTCTTCCTCCTGGTGTCAAACATCGCAGAGCAAAGAGCCCCCCAGCAACAGTTCCAGGGAGCTGCAGCAGGGAATGAGGAATGAGCCTCTGCTGCTTAAATAGAATGAAGCCTTGCTGAGGACAAACATTCCCACTCAATAAATACATCCCAGGCCTTCTCTGATGTTACATCTACAAGAACCAGGCTTGAATTAGCAAGAATCTACAAGAACCAGGCAGTGAGTGCTGGCTCCTGGCTCACCCAACAGCAGATGTGAGAGTAAAGATGCAAAAAGTGCTCTTTCACAGCTGTATTGATGTCCCCATGCCTCAGTTTCCCTGTCTGTGTGATGCTGCCCCCCAAAGAGCTCGGATTTTGTAAAGCCATGCCTGTCCTTGGAGAAGGAGGCCACAGAACTGCCAAGTGTTTTCCCAGGGGTAGGATTGATAGACAAAGCAAAACTGACTTTCCTCTGAGACTGAGCACAAAACCCTCACCAAAATCTCTTATCAGTGACCATTAACAGAAAGTCTGTTGGCTTTATCAGCATGGTCTGGAGAAGGGCTTTGAGCCTGGCTCAGATAAATTAGGTCCCTTGCCACCTCGGGTAATCCCAGAATCACAGAATGGTCCAAGCCTGTGCCCAGGGATGGTTTTCCACCCCTGGGAAATGCAAGGGCTGGTGCAGCAGGGCCCGTGGATGAGCCCCTGGCAGGGATTTTGGATGTTGTGCTGCAGGGAGGGCAGGCAAGAGCTGCAGCAGAGGCTCCCAGTGAGTTCAGGAGGGGCTGGGAGCCAAATCCCAGCCCGGAGTCCCCTCAGTGCTGTGGCTTTGGCCAGGTCACTCAGCTCTGCGTTCCTCCCCTGGGCTGGAGGTGAGGCTAAAAATGTGTACCCAAGGGCCAGTTTGGGGCTGATTCTGCAGGTTTCTCTCATCCCCAGGGCCTTTGCTCAGACCTCTGTGGGATTCACATCATCCCTCAGCAGATCCCCACCTGTACAATCAACGTGAGGGTTTGTTCTGGTTTGTTTTGCTGGATTTTAAACAAAAATCCTTGGCTCTGAGTTGATAACTGAAGCAGGGAGCTGTCAGGTTCTGTCACAGCAACGATCCCAGAAGAAAAAGCCACCATCTCAGGGGTGCCCTGCAGACACACCTGAGGCTGTTCCAGGAATTTCCCATAGAACCAGCATGCACGGGAACCAACACGAAGCCACCAAACACTGCTCCAAGTCACTGTGTCAGGGTAACTAAACCAAGACTAAACCCCAGCCCTGCCAAAGCTCTCTCTCCTATAGGGCAGATCTGCCTTTCCCCACTGCACTTTGGGATGTTTCTGAGCTGACTACAGAGCGTTTTTCCTTTGCTGGAGAGATTCTTACGCTCAGACCATGCTCAGTAACAGAAATAAGAAGCAGAACCCTCGGCACATCTCCACGTTCCCAGCAGAGCTGATAGGGCTGCTCTGATCTCTAGCAGGGCAGGTCCCCTGAGTGGTGTTGAAAAGCCTTTTATCAGATGCAAGGTAAGGAGAGCTCTCTCTGAGATGCGGCTCTGCAGCTCTGGCAGCAAAGTGAGGCTTCTGACTGAACCTCCTCTGGTTCTGTTCAGGGCTGGGGTGAAGGAGCAGGACAAGGTCCTGTTTGTGGGGCTGGGAAGACAGGGCTGCTCCTTGGCCTTCCTGGAGCAGCTCCCTACTCCCCGAGCCAGAGGAAAGCCCTGTCAGAAATGGCCTAATGATCTTCTAATATTTCCCTGCAATTAAAGGGCACATCTGTCTCGCAGACCCCGTCCTCCTTTGCTAAAGCACAGACATGAACTAAACATTCTGTCCTGTCGGGCTGGGGGTAACAAAGGGGCCCATTCATAACGCAGCACTCGGCCACTTGGTGTGTGTGAAGTGAAAGAGAGTTTGCATTTGGAGAATAACCTGTGCTGGAGCTAGCAAGAGACTTCTGCTCTCATAAATCAATCAGCTTTCCCTGCTAATAACTCGGCCTGCCTTCCAGTCCTTCCTGCAAGGAGCAGCAGCCACCCTGCAGAGAGCCAGCTCGAGGGAGAACCTGCTGGCTGTGCAAACTCTCAAGAGGATTAAAAAAATTGGTATCAACTTGGGTTTTTTAAGGCACAGAGGAGAAGGGGCTATCCCAGCCCAAGGAATTTGGGGGTCATCCCAGCAGCCTGAGCCGTGTCCATCGCTGGGTTGGCATTTCACACTGTCCCTGTGCTCACAGCCAGGGGCGGTCCTGCTCTTGTCTTGGCAGGGGAATGGGAGCACTGCAGACCAACCCAACCCAACGCAATCCAACCCAACCCATCAACCAACCACCCCTCAAAGACCCCTTCCTGATTTTAGTGAAACCAAGGGCTTAAAAACAAAGAAAATCAATTGAGGCACACCTTGGCAAAGTCCCAAACCAAGCCCATGTTTTGCCCTAAGAGTTTCAAGCAGACCTGCAGGTTTACCCAGATGCACTGTTTAACATTAATTTGGAAATGCCTTGGGAATGGGCTCTTAGTGGGTTTTTTTCTCTTTTCTGAGCCCAGCACCTTGGTCATGGGCTGTGTCTCTGTCTCTTAATGCTGTCCCCATACAAACAAATAAAGTTCACACCTCAGCATACCTCATTTCCTCAGCTTTCAAGCGAGCAGGAAATGGCCAGGAAGCACCCACAAGATGGTCCTGTGGTTTCAGTGCTACGGTGACATTTGGGAAATGGGGGCTCATTTACCATCTCGGCAAGCAAAGCTGTTTGTTCAGCTCTAGCCAAAGTTCTCTGTGTAACACGAGGGGTAAAAAGGGTGTCAAGGCCACGGGGTAAGAGATGGACAAGCCTAGAATGTGGTGGGAGGTCCTTGTATCCTGAGAAAATTCTGGAGGCTGGGGGAAAATTTCAATCCTGATGTTGGACAGAAGGTCAAAACAATTATCCAGAGAATTCCACCTTAAATTAACCAGAGTTTGTTTTGGATATTCTGAGTGTTTCATTGCAGTTTTAACCTTTTCAGTTTCCTTAAAATACTGCAATCAGTTTCCAGCTAAAGTGGAGTTTCAAAGGAAAACTTGAAAAACTCGAGAAGGCACCAAGCAGGGCGTTCAGCAGCCTGTCAGAACTCAGCCCTCTCAGGGAACAGGAGGGCTTGGAGGAGTTTGTTCTTTCTGAGGCAAAGACACCGTGTAGGAAAAGGTCAGGCTGTACCTCACGGAATCTCCTGTGCACGTCCCTGGTGCAAACACGGTGAATTCTGTCACAGCCCTCGGGGACACGGCCAAACCAAGGCTCCCCATGCCAGCACAGCCAGTGGGAGCTGTGTCTTTGGGGTGATGCGTGACCCAACCTTCCCTGCAGCTTTTTGTGTATTTGTGTGCTCTGTGTGAGTGCAAGAATGATTCCAGCTCACATGGGACCTGTCCTGGAAAACTTTCAATATCCAAGCAGGTGTCACCTAAAGACTTTTAACTATATTTTTAATACTTCATACAAACACCTAAAGAACAAACACTTGGAGAATACACACCCAATCTGCCTCTGCTTTGCAGTCACAGGGAAATTGGTTTACAGTGATATTTTTAAAGATTATTCTGCCTCTGAGCATTTCTCTCTGTTCCTGTGGACGGCAGCAAAGGGATCAGTTGGGCCCTGGTTCCTTTGGATGCTTAGAAATAATTTAAGAATCTGTTTCAGTTTTGGCTCTGGCTGATGCCATTTCACTGCACAGGTACCTCAAAATCAGTAACATTTGGCATTTTGATATCATGGTGACTAAAACTATACCAGAATCTTGTCCTGGAAGGACAACGGAGGTCTCAGAGAGACCAAAGGAAAAGTGGATCCTCCTGGGATACCTGACACAGACTGGCCTGAGCAGCTCTTGCAAGCCTGAGCTGTGTTTTCTGGGGGTCTGATTTTCCTCTCAGCACTCAGGGAGCTCAGTGGGGCTCCTGTGAAGGCATAGGTTCTCCCTGGTTTGGGAAGGTCGCACAGGAACATCCAAGAGAAGCACAAGTGCCTCATGGCAGGTCTGACTGTCACCCTCCTCATCAGCATCCTCCAAGGGAGAGCTCAGTGACTCAGCAGTGGGAGCTGCCCTGACGGTTCCTGGGGCTCTGAGGTGATGGTGGTGAAGGAATTTCTCTTCCACGGAGACAACAAAGAGATCCCAAACATTGCTTCTGATGATGTTTATAAGGTTTTCTGTAAGAAAAGCAGCCTCTCACACAGAACAGAGCTTTGAAAGGACCTGAAGTCTGTTTGGGGATTTGCTGACAAAACACCTGATGGAGCTACTGCAGAATAGGGGGAAGAGGGGAAAATGGGTAAAGCACTTCAAAATTATAATCCTGGAGCCACAGAATGGTTTAGGTTGGGAAATGTCATCCAGTGCCACCCCTGCCATGGGCAGGGACACCTCCCACTGTCCCAGGCTGCTGCAAGCCCCATCCAGCCTGGCCTTGGGCACTGCCAGGGATGTGGGGAGGAATAGGCTGGAAATAGGAGTCAGCTCCTGGGCAAAAGCTGGTGTAGGTGTGGGGGAGCAGAGGCTGTGGAGATCATGGCCAGATCATTTTACATATCCTACACTGATGTCATTACAGATGTTTTACTGTCCCCTCCTCCTTGTCCATGTCACCCCAGACAGAACACATTTGGGAATGCGAGAGGACCTCAGGGTCAACGAGGGAAACAAATTTTTCAGTGTCATCAAGGAAAAATGTTAGTGGGTGTTGTTAAATGTGTCAAGATATTGCCTGGCTCTCTCTCACACACTAAAGGTCACCTTTTGGGGCAGATTTCACACCACTTTTCTCATCTCTGAACAACTTTCCTGTGACATGCAGTCACAGGAGGCCCAAAGACATCACTCACTGGGGGTCACATGGCACAACTGCAGCAAAATCGGGCTGAGAGCACAAGAATTTGGGTTCTCAGGGCACTGCCTCAGGTGCTGAGCCACGGTGGGATGTGTAAACAAGTGGTTTTCTTCAGGGGCACCTTTGAAGGGGAAAACCTGAATCAGGCAAGCAAATCCATTTTATCCTTCATGTAAAGCTTTTCAAATCCTACTCTCTGCCTTCACTCCATTCGTATAAAATAGCATGGGGGTAGAGTCTCAGTCAGCCAGAGCAGGGCCAGAACATTCTGCCTCTGTTTCATTCATCAGGCCTTTTCTCCCCAGCCTCGCCTGCGATTCCCATTTCCTTCCTTGCCTCTCACCCCAAACAGCTCCATGGCACACACCCTCCCTGCCTCACTGCTTCGCAGTCTCAGGGAAGTTGGTTTACAATGATCTTCTTAAAGAATATTGTGCTTCTGAGCATTTCTGTCCGTTCCTGTGGACAGCAGCAAAGGGATCAGCTGGGCCCTGGTTCCTTCCCCAGTGGGGCAGTTTCAGTCTGTCCACGACCTCTTGAAAAATTCCCCTCCCATTTTCTCACAGAAACTGAAGGAACAATTTATAATTTCTATAAAGATGGGATTGACTCTCTGATTAGAGCCAACCACAAAGACAGATCCAGGCTTAATAAGTCTGGGCAATGCAAATCTGGGTTTGTTTTTCCCCTTGGGAAAGAACAGTTAAACACTCGGACAGCACAGTATCTTCTTAGGGTGTGCCCACTTTATCTTTAATGTATGACCCTAAATTTTTAGCTCCGTTTGGGTAGAAACCCTAAGCCAAGTATTTACAACCCAGGCTTTCAGTTCATTCTGTTTAGCAAAAAGGACATTGCCAATGCTATTTAAAAAAAAATAGTGGTTTGAATGAAATTGCTGAGTTAAAAATTCTCTAATTGCAGGAACTTTCAGTCTGGTTCTCTAAAGGCTTAATTCACACATGAGGATCCAGGGCCCTCCTCTCAGTTCGTTTCCTTTCTCCTTGAGGTATTTCTGTGATTAACAAGCAGATGCAAGTGGGACTTTTGCTTCCGTTTTCACTAAAGTAACAAATCCACTTAAAACACAAAATTCAGTAAATATCAGGCATAAAACAAGACAGGAGGAGCTTGTTTGCATTTCTGCTTCTCTCCATTCAGGTTTTAATGTGCTCGATTTCCTTTGACAGTCAAAGTTAAGAATGGGTATAAACTGAAATAACCTGGGGTGGAAATGGGTACGAGTATGACAAACTGGGGCATAGAATCCCTGAGTGGTTTGAGTTGGGAGACCTTAAACATCATCCAGTGCCACCCCCGCCATGGGCAGGGACACCTTCTACTAGCTCAGGTTACTCAAGCCCCATCCAACCTGGCCTGGGACACTTCCAGGGATGGGAAGTGTAAATTAAAGTGTAATTAAGTCACAAAATGTAATTAATTTAAGTGTAATTAAGAGTATATAGACATTCAGGTCAGGTCATCGCAATAGCATGAGAATTTACCATTTTGCTGCCCTGAATTCTTTCCATAAGAATATTCCTGGTTCATTCAGGATGAATGTTCAGCTCAGTGGCACAAACCCCAGAGTGCCTGATTTTAGGCAGAAAAAGCCGCTTCCACTCGAGCACCGAGCAGGGGACGTGTGTGTGACTGTGTGGATTCAGTCACACCCTCAGCCAGACACAAACCCTGTGCAAGCTGCAGAAAGAACAACAGGAAATGGCCGGGGGTATTTATAGCAGGATTGTGTTTATCCTGAAGTGATGTTCTGCACAGATTATGATGAAGCTTTTCGTGGGAGAGGACACAGCTTGTGTCAGCTGGAGGTTTGCAGGCACTTCACCCGGCGTGCTCCTGCCGGACTCGCTCATCCCCCTCGGCCTTTTCCAGCTTTGCTGAGCACCAGGAGTCCCCAGCACCCCCTCTCCCAGTGCAAACGCTGGTAACCGCCGGGCTTGGCCCAAAACTTGGTTTCTGCAGCTTTGCAAATCCCCCCTGAGACGGCACGAGAGAAAAATAACCTCTCAGTGTCCTGAATCGCTGAGACATGCAGGTCCTGCTGCAACTACACAAAAGTTCTTCTCACCTTTTGGGTCCTGTTAACAAAGGAACTGATGGCACAAAATGCCTTTTACCAGAGCCCAGCTCTCCAGCACAGACTCCTCCTTTCCTGCAGTTCTTTTTGGGGAATCCTTTCTCTGTCCTTTATTTTCAAATGGGGTATTGAAGCACCCTTTCTCTAGGGGAGGCATCTAGCCAGAAGTAATAATTTTCATGGACAGATCATCTCCACATCCCCAGCCTCACCTTTGCCATCTCTCTCTGATTTGAACATGCAAAGAAACTTTTTTCTAATTCATTCCAATCATCTAAATTTCCCTGAAGAGGCAAAAAAACCCCATATATGGGAGATGAAGTAGATAGTGCAGCAACTCAGTATCTCTGTGGGGTAAAGAGCCCTCCACCCTCCCACACAACCTTTGCAAGCACACATCCATCCCTGCAGAGCAGTTTATCTCAGCCACTGATACGGAATGGGGAACACTAAAGCAATAATGATAAAAAAGTGGAACTCGAACAGCAAAGAACCTGCTATTACTTCATTGTCAGAACAGTTTTTCTTTATCTGAGTCACATCTCCTGAGGTTTGTTCAACTCATGAGCACTCAGCTCATTTCTCTGTTTACACCCCATGGTATCTGAAAACCTTGATTAAAAGCAATCAGAAAAATCCATCATATGACACCGAGACCATTTGCAGCCTGTGACAGTTACTAGCAAATGTTAACCTTTCCTTTGAGAAAACAGAAGGAAATCCTGCTTTAATTTAGGCTTTCAAACATCATCCCCCTCTATCTCCGCAGTAAATCAGAGCATCTCCACGAGGCCATTGTTTGCAAATATAATAAGTCCCGGGTTTGTGCGTTTGAAAAACAAACAGCGAGAGCAAAGCATCAGGAAGTGCCCGTGAATGGGAGCTGCAGCTCGGGACGGGCGCATTAATTACTGCAATTGAGCCGATGCCCCGTGAATGCCGTGCGAGGCATTATCAGTGCCATTAGAGCTTCATTAGGGCTGCAGCGAGCACGAGCAGCTCCCCGGGCTCATTTGCATCCCGTTCTGACAGGTGCTGCTCCAGGTGTCCCATTGTCATCCCGAATCAATAAACGCGGCCCAGCCCCCGCTCGTTTAGCGGTGGGCGGGAGAGGGGAACAGAGACCGAGCGGGGCAGAGCAGCGCTCCCACCTCACCTCCCGGAGAGGCTCCTGCGGGGGCTGTGCCGGGGCTGGCTGCAGTGATGAGCTCGTACCTGTCAGAGAGCTGCCGTCCGTCCCGCCCGGGCGGCTGGGGCAGGCCGAACGCTGGCCCCGGCTCTGCCCCGGGGGTCCTTCCCCCATCCACCCCCAGGGATCCTTCCTCCATCCAACAAATCCGTGGGGCTCCAGCCACCCCAGAGTGTCTGGTTTGGATCCTACTCAGATCTCCCGTTTAAAGTCATGCTCGTCCATCCCTGACTCCACAGGTTCCATCCGACCCTCCCTCGCCAGTTCATCGCTCACAGACTAAAACTGGGCCCCCAAAGCCATCCTGTGCTGGCTTTTACACTTTTGTTCATGGCAGGTGCTGATGAGCCTTAGCAGGATGCACACGGCAAGCCACGAAGGGCTTTGCCTTCCAGTCCCGTGCTTTGACTGAACACAATTGTAGTCGAACATGGAAGTGTATTCACAACTGGTTTTTCAAACTTTTTAGGATATCATTTCAAGCTCTTCTCTGCAATCTTCAGAAACTTAATTCTATTAAATAAAAGTTGATATTCTTATGCAATTAGAGCATAATTCAGGCTTTCCAGATGGAAACCAAATACCGTCAGAGCTGGCAGCAGCACTGCCCTGTCACCCAGCATCCCTCTTTCCATCCTTCTGCAGTCGATTGGCCCCACACTGTCCCTTTTCTTGCTTCCCTTCTGTATTCCCTGATTTCCCAGAGCCTCCCTGACCGTGTGGTGTCCAGATCCCATCGCCTCTGGCTCGTGTACTCCCTTCACACTGGGTGTTTGTGGTGGGCCCAGCTCAGTGACAGGGGACTCTGACTGCGCTGCCCTTGGTGGCTGCTCTCCCCTGCCCAGGGGCTCCCACCAGTTCCTCACACTCCCCTGGCAAGCAGGGAATGCATTCCAGCCTCGTGCCAGGGGTGCCTTCTGTGCCTTTGGAGGGATGCAGAAGCTTCATTGAATCTGCAATATTGGTGTCCATACAAAAACACAAACTCCGGGCTGTCCTCATTTCCGTCACTGAGGTAAAAACTGAAGCTCCTGCTGTTTATGTGAAAAGGATATTCCTGGATTTCCTAATATTCCAGAAATTCATCCCACCCTGCCTCACTCCACTGAGATACAACCTGAGCTTCATGGCACCTTTCTCAACTCCTGCACTAACAAATATCCTTGACCTCGTGAGATAATGAGCACTTTTCTAAAACACACTCATTTATGCCCAGAACAGCAGGTGAATGACTTCGTCAGGGGACCAGGTCCTTTATGCTTCAGGCTGCCTGCCTTTTATTTACCCTGGGCATGTTTTTATACAACTTGGGCATCTTTTAATTTACCTTGTGCATCTTTTTATTTATGATCTGCATCTTTCTGTTCAGCTTGTGCATCTTTTTCTATAACTTCAACACCTTTTCATTTGCCTTCTGCATCTTTTTGTTTAGCTTGTGCATCCTTTCTCTCCGGGCGATGAAGCACCAGCCTCTCACCCCTGCACTCAGGGTTTCCACTCCTGCACCACCCCCGCAGCCAAGCAAGGCTCTGAGCTTGCTCAAAAAGCAAAACTCATTTCAACTGCGTTTTTTTCACCCCTTTGTCTTTTAAGAATCAGCTCGCCACAAATGGCACTCGCTAAATGACTGTCCGGGCAGACACAAAGGGGCAGCAGAGGGGGAAAGGCCCTGTCAGGTGCTGCAGAAGAGCCCACGGTTCTATGGAGCATTGAGAGACAAGAGCTGTTTCTTGTTATTGCAGCCTCTTGGGAAAATTTGCCTGCCACGTAGCCGAGTGTGATCTGGAAGCAGATCTGCACCTGTCCCCAGCCCAAAATCAAACAATAACAGCGCTGAGGGAGCCAGGGGCATGGCAAAGGAGGCTGTGCTGCTGTGCTGCTCTTGGGTTCTGGTCACCACTTCGCCAGAGCGTGGATTTTCTGTGCTCCCCAGACACCTCACTCTCCTCTCTGCCCAGGAGAAGCAGCCCGTGGCTGACGTGGCCCTGGCATCTCTGGCTGTCAGGACTGGGAAGAGAAGGAGTGTCCCTGGAGTGGGCAGGACTGAGCAGGCAGTGCCACCTCCACCCCATGGGATTCCAGACACGCTGTGGGATGCGCTCCCACCCTCCCTGCTCGGGCTGGGGGGCTGGGACTGCACAGGGCGTCCCACGAGGCTCCTGTCAGTGCACGGGTTTGCGTTGTAGGGCGGCAGAGCACAGGCTGCTTCTCTCTGTGTTTCACAAGCACCAGAACACTTTATGTCCTATAAATAGTTCTTTCCTTTCCTAGTTTCAAAAGCCGCAATTCTTGCATCCAGCTGCTTTGAACTGGATTTCAGAGAGATAGTCTGCTGACATTTCAGGCACCTGCACGTTCTGTATCCAGGGCTTACGAAACTCTTTGTGGAGATTTGTCACTTCTCAGCTTTACCTCAGAAGAGCATTTCCCATTATTATTTTACAATTAGGAAAATCAAGGCACAGAAACCTCTAATGATTTGCTCTGGGTTTCTGGGTGAGGAGGAGAAATAAAGCCAAGGAGACTCCACTCGCAGGGTTTGATTCTACACAAAGTTGAGAGTTTTTAAAGAGGGCCGTGTGAGCTGATTGTTATCTGCTGAGCAGAGCAGATACCAGCTGAGAGAGCTCTCCTCGTTATCTTCTCACTAAATAATAGATGTCTGATTAGGATCTCATATGCTAAGAAAACTTTGTCACAGATAATGTCAGGTTTCTGAACAAGTTCCTCTTCTAGAAGTATCGTTATCTCCAGAACCCTTAAACTAAGTTGTAACAGAGGGTGAACATCCAAGGGCAGGGCTTGGGCGCGATTCCTGGGGAAATTCCCACCCCTCAACTCAGGATGAGCAACCCTCACGTCCCCTGTGCAAATACACCCTGGGGGATGGCTCCTGTTCCCAGCAGCTCAAGGAATGGGCAGGCAGGGGATAAACAGGGAATGACCAGGCCCGAGAGTCCATTGGCTTCTCCAGGCTGCACAAAACATCACTGGCAGAGCCAGGAATGAACATCAAGTGTCCTGGATCATAAATTCATGTTTTGAGACCTTGGCACAGGGTGCCCAGAGAAGCTGTGGCTGCCCCATCCCTGGAAGTGTCCAAGGCCAGGCCTGGAGCAGCCTGGTCTTGTGGGAGGTGTCCCTGCCCACGGCAGGGGGTGGAACAAGGTGGTTTTTACGTTCCCCCCCAACCCCCCACGCAGCGGTTCTGTGATATATGAAATTAGCATTGCCTGAGGCTGAGCCATTTCTCAGCTGTTTGCCCAGCTCCAGCACTTCACCCTGCTGTTTGTACACGGGGAGAGCACAACCACCCTCCTTCAATCCCCGGGAGCTGCTGACACTCCAGAGCCCTTTGTTTACTCAGGGAACTGCCCATCCATGAGCCCCGTGTGCACAAACCCTGCAGTGCCCACAGCACCTGGACCAGACCCTGCCGCACTTGCAGGTACCCCAAACACCTGGGCAGGGCAAGAGGAGCCTGGGGAGGACACGAGGCCCTGAGGAAACGTGAGGGGACCACAGAGAGGTTCTTGTGTGGTAGGAGAGGCTGTGAAAGCAGCACACACCTCGTGGAGGCTCAGCTCAAGCAGAACGGAGCCCTCGGGACCTGCAAACAGCTGAGGTCATGACCTGGGTGAGGAGGGACCTTGGCGGCACTTGGAAGAGTGCTCTGTAGGACTGGGAGGGATTTCTCCCCACAGGCAGCTCCCTCTCTGCTCCTCTGCCACCCCAACCTGTTCCATGCACATTTCCCCTCTCTGCCTGAGTGCACCTTCCACATCCCACATTTCCCAAAGGTTTGCCCAGCCACCTGAGCTCCCCCAGCCTGGCACAGAGCTGCACACGGTGAGCAAAGGGCTGCTCATGAGGCAGGGTTTCTGTGGCTTAGGGTTATGTTAATTAATGAATTCTTTTTTATTTTTGGAAGCCTGCAGCTGTTAGTTTTGAAACGACAGAACCTCGCGCTGCAAAAGGGTAAGAAATGGATGGAAGAGAGAATTAGAGCAGGGTCCTGGGCCTGTGCTGGCTGCTGGGTTTTAGACACATCAAGTCTGGCTTATGCAAGAAGCTGTCTGGTATTTAGGCCCTGCTGGAACGCTGGCTGTGCTCGGCGTGTGGATCCACGGAGCAGCTCCACAGGCACACACGGACTCTGCTGCCTCCTCCTCCTCCAGGGCACTTGCTGCAAACCCCTGGAAAACCTGTGGGGGTTCACACCCTGCCTCATCCTCTGGAATGGCCTTTGGTCTGTGGGAAAACATTCCTGGATTCTCCAAAGCCACATTGCAAATGTGTGCAAGAGCCCAAAGGTCGGGAACTGCGCCCATGTCCCAGGACAGGCTGTGGGACATTAATGAAGGACAGTGATGGGAACACCACTGATCTCTGTGTCCATGTCATGGGCCTGCACTGAGATCTCTGCTGCTCCTGAACAGAGCCAAAGTCATTCCCAGCTTGGCAGAGCCTCGCTGCAACCGGACCGGGGCAGGCGGGGAGGGAACAGAGGCTTTGCTGAGTCCCACGGAGGAGAAGCTGAGGTACAGAGAGGTGCAGTGCCTGAGATCCTACAGTGGCACAACAGCTGGCTGAGCCAGGCTGGGCACTGCTGACACGAAGACTGGAGTCAATTAACAGCACAGACTTTTCTGATTCACCAGAAGTTAAAAAACCCCAAAGCATCCCAGTCCCGGGATTGCATCAGGAGGGTCCTTCCAGCCAAGCCCTGGGAACAGTGTGGGCCACTCCAGAGATGCTGAGAAAAGGCAAATTCAGGTGGGATCAGGTGAAGCTGAGGGCTGAGGAATAACCAGGAGAAGGAAGCTATGAAGGGATCGTAAGGGTTTTGTTTACCCCAGCAAAACCAAGAGGGAGGTACGGCAGTGGTCTGGAAATGCACTGGGGACAGAAGTGCAGGGGAGGGAAAGTGCTGCAGTGGTGCTGGCATGAGAAAGGCATGAATCAGGCATGAGCAAATGCCAGCCCCCAGTCAGAAGAAAGTGTCCAAACCTCAGAAGGAAGAAGTTACAGAAGTCCTCTTCAGTGGGGAGCAGTGGGGGTGGAAAGAAAATCCATCCTTTAGGGAAACCTTGGAGATTTTGGGAAAGGAATGACAGCACATGGTCCTGTCTGACAGCAGAGTGGAGCCCAAGAACTGCTCCCATTCTGGAGTTCAAACTAAGTGCCTTAACTTTTCTTCACTGCTCAGGAATTTCGAGGAAGACTCTCCTGTTACACACAGCAGTGACCACGCTGGTCTCCAGGCACTGCTGCAGCACAAATAATTCCTCACACTAACAACCAACCATAATTACATCCTTCCTGCAGCACAGATGACATAGGAGAACACCAAAACTGAGGAGCAGGGAGCAAACTGCAAGTTTATTCCATCCATTCCTGACCAGCCTGTGTCCTGTGAGGATGAGAGCACGTCTGCTCTCGGATGCCGTGGTGCAAATCCCGAGGATTTATCACAAGCGAGCTTGAACTTCAGGGCATTGCTTTCCCTTTCTGAGGGGGATGAACTCT
The DNA here is from genome assembly GCA_013389985.1 of Dryoscopus gambensis. NCBI lineage: Eukaryota > Metazoa > Chordata > Aves > Passeriformes > Malaconotidae > Dryoscopus > Dryoscopus gambensis. The sequence goes on along the minus strand of WEIT01039414.1, from coordinate 772,128 downwards.
GTCCCTTTGTTAAAACCTTTGCCAGCTGCTCTGGGGGTGCTGTGGAGGGAAGGGATTCCTGCAGCTGTGAAGCTTGGTTTGAGATGCCCTGTGGAACCCAGCAAAGGGGAGAGGGAGCGCTTTAATGCTGACAGACAGAAAATGTTGTCCCTGGCAGGAACGAGTTTGGGTTTGGAGTTAAAAGTGAATTCACACTTCTCCTGCCACAAAAAGGATTGTATCTGCATATTGAGTAAGGTTTTTACACAGCCTCCCACACTCTGCTCCCACTGCGGAGGATCTCATTGCCGAGGGCAGCCCAGAGGAGAGGCCACGGCAAAGTCCTGCCCTGCAGTGGGTGAGGACAGCTCCTGGGTGGGTAAGGACACTTTTCCTTCTGGACCTGCCCTTGCTCCTGCTGCCCTTTCTGCAGCCCAGACTGCAGGACCAAGCCGTGTCCTGGGAGGTTGTGCCCAGAGGCAGGGCAGGAGCTGGAGCTCGGCCCAAACCATCGCATTTCTCCCTTTGGCGCCTGGAGACATCCCAGATTTCCAGCACAGTCCCAGTGTCCCGGGGGAATTCACCATCGCTGGGGTACAGTGTGACACACAAAACTTGCACACACTCTCGTCTGGCAGGAAAATGGCTTCAGGAGAAATGTGTGCAATTCAGAGCCACCCAGACCCTGATCAGACACTCTGTGCTCTGTGTCTCTCACCTGGGCTCGTTCCTGTCCCTGGCACTGGAGCTGTTAAAGACAATTTTGGTAATATTTGCAGGATGATCCTGAGAGTCCTGGCCTAACAAATCACTCCAGCGAGTGCTTGTATTAAAGCCTGGTTGGTTCTAACAGAGTCAGATGGATGAGTTTAGAAATATGAGCAACATATAAATATTTGTGTGGTGGAAAGATATACATGGGCATAGTAGATCTAATTAAGGAAGGCTGTTACAGTTCGTGTCATGTAAATTCTGCTTTGGGTTGGGAGTGTCATCAGCAGTTAAAATTGTCCCTGCTGCAGCAAAGTGGTCCTGAAGGACCTCTGGCTGCCCAGACTGGTCTGGATCCTCAGTGGCCTCAGAGACACCCACAGCAGCTGCTCAAAACAGCTCTTGGGCTCTTGGGATCAATGCTGAGGGGATCTGTCCCCTTTCAGCTTGTTCTGTAACAATCCTTTCTGCCTCTGGTGATTTTTCAGGGGTAAAACCGTGGGAGGGGTTTAAAATCCACCAGTTCCAGGGCAATTCTGACACCAGGAACTTGTGAACAGAACCTTTGCCTCTCTGCTGGTGCCTTGCTGAGTGAGCAGATGCTTTCTGCATTTCATCTCCTGGCTGTTTTTCCCTTTTCCCTTTGCCTGCTTGGATTTTGGGCTCTTGTTCCATCTACGTGCCAGGGTTCTCCTTGATGGGACCCTCTGGGGACAACTCCCAAAATACAGGGAATTAATCATAGAGCCACAGCTTCTGGTTCTAATCAGGAGTCAGTCCTAAAGGCTGAGCTGCAACACAACCCTCACAGACAAATCCTTGGAGTTTAATAGGGATTAAATCAATGGAGTTCTTATGGAAATTGAATTATACTGTATAGAAATTGTTCCATAAACAGAACACAGCAGAAAAGGCGAAACTTCCTTGATTTTTCCCAGGATTTTACAGCAGGGATATAATTTCCTGATGCCTTTTGCTGGGCACTCCAAAGTGATTTGATTAAAAATGACATTTTGACTGTAAAGGTGCATGAGAACACCTCAAAGCAGTGCTCAGAACCCTGCAGAAAGGCAGCTCTGTAGGGGGGAATGATGTTAATTCTTTTCCTTGATTAAACTAATGCAGCTCCTGCTGCTTTCTTAGTCTTGGGTGAGCAGGATTCCCTGGAAACTCTGTCTGCTTGTCCCTGGATGTGGTGCAGGAATCTCTGCTGCCTCAGCCTGGCGCTTGTTCTGGCCACCCTCCCACACCACAGACACACATTTGGGCACGTTCAGGAAACAGCCAAGTCCAGAATCTCCCATCCTGTTCCATATTCCGCCATTCCTGATGGTTTGAGTCAATGAACCTTGGATATCAGCTGCCTGCTCTGGGCGGGCTGAGCTGGCAAATTCCCTTTGCCCCCACACTTGGGTGGCCAAGGGGCTGAGCAGCCCAATTTCCCTTCTCCTTCCTAACCCTGCTGAGCTCTGGGGTTTGGATGAAGGGATAAAATCTAAGCATGAGCTCTTTACTCTGATTTCAGTGGGAATCTGCAGATATCCAGTGTCTGTTCCTCAGAATCAGACCCAACTTTGCTCTGAGCTCTGCACTAACGGCGACTCCACACTTCTCCAGTGGATTCTGGTTGTGTTTGAAGGATTTTTATAGGCATCTACTCAGTCCTGCTCTGAGCTTGCGTTCCTCCGTCTGAACAGGAAAACAAGGGATCCTTGTCAGCCAGGTGAACAAGAACTTGGGATTTTTCTGGAGAAAAAGCCTCAGCTCTGAGCTGTGGGGATTATAAGGGGATGGAGCATCTCAGCAGAACAGCTAGGGGAAAAGGATTTTCCCAAGGAAAAGGATCCTCCCTGCAGGGCAGAATTTGGATTTTGCATCCATAGGCTGTTTCTTTTGTGGATAGCAGGACTGAGGGAGAACTGCAGCCCCTCACAGCCGAGGGAAAACCAGGGCAGGAAGAGGGTGATTGTCCTTCAGTGTGGTGGTTTGCAAATAATTCAAATTGAAATATAACATAGAGGGCTGCCAGTTCCAGCGTGTGCCAGGGCAGTGGCTGTGCCTGTGTGACCTCTTTGGGGAGTGTTTCCACCAGTGACCCACACACTTCAGGACAGGCATTCCCAGGCTCAGGTATCAAAGTTCACAAAACCAGCCCGAGCAAGTCACTGAGCCCTCAACCCCTGATCTTTGCTGGGGCAGGACGTTAAAAATCCCGCGGCACACTGAGCCTTTGGGTGAAGAGTTTCCCTTTTCTGCTTCACTACATTTTAGCTACTAAAATCTGCCAGTGGTGGCGGCTCTGGCAGTGGTTTCCTTTCAACAGCACCAAGGTCTTGCCCCTCTGCAGCTGGCAGAGATGAGGAGGGCACTGGAACTGCAGGCAGAGAACAGACAAGGCAAGGGTTGGATGGGGAGAGCGTGTGGAGTCCTGAGGAGATTGGGAACAGGAGCAGCGGAGGAGTTACAGTTTCCTTTGTTCTGTTGAAAGGAAAAAGGAAACACATCAGGAAACCAGACTGTGGAGCACAGGAAGTCTCACTCTGGCTGATAAAAAGGAACTGATGTGAGGTTGGTTCAGATGCAGTTATAAGTCAATCAAGCTTGGAACAACAAGAAGAGATATTCCGAAGAAACCAGAGAGCCAAATTCTGCATTTAGCTGTAAAAGAAGTATTTTAACCTCTCCTAATCTTTTCCTTATCTTCTTTTTTTTTTTTTCTGAAGAAAAGCTGCTATAAAAAGCCATTCAAATAAGCATTTTCTCATCATACAGAAGTCGGTTTCCTGAACTCACCGCACCTTCCCCTGACCCCACCATACCTTACTCCAGTTTCTTTCTTTCACTCATCAACCAACTTAAAAAACTGTATTCTTGCTGATTTATCTCTTCCCCTCAGATCAGAACCAGCAGTATTGAGAAGGGCACTGTTTTTGCTGAATGAGGAATCAGCAGATGAGTAACGAGAGGCTCTGCTGCCCGCTGGGTTATTTTTCACTGCCTCTGGATGACTGACAAGTATGGTAACGTTCAGTTCCTGGGTGTGCAGCTTTGGCAGGCTGGCCTTAAGGCTTTCTAATTTATTTTAATTGGAAATTTTCTGCCTCCTTCCCAGCCCTAGTGGAGTCCTGGGTCTATGCTGGAAGAACAAGAACAAGGTAAGTGCCAATAAAGCAGCAAGCTTCTCCATGACCCTTCTTCTCCTGAGTGGTGGTTTTTACTGGATTTTGGTGAAAAATCAGGAAAAGAAAGAATGCTGGATGCACATGCAGGGTCATTTTCTGTACAGCGTCCTGAGGAGAAGCAAAGGCTGGGATTTTGCACAACCCTCGTGTGACTGAACCTTCCTTCTTCCTCTGTTTCCCCTGCTCCTTGTCAGGGCATTATTCCCAAATTTTGCCTTTGGAGAAGCAAGAGGTTTTTGAGGAGAGGCTGAACCTCCAGCACCCGCTGCTGCACATCCTTCGGTTTGGGGCTCTGAAGGAAAAGCTTCTGGTGGAGGAGGAGGGGCAGGAGGGAGGCACCGTTTGTGGTAAGCTCAGCACCAGAGCCAGGTTTCCAGGTGGGTGTTACTGGTGGGGAGATACACATCAGTAATTATGTGGCCTGGTAATGAGAGGAAGGAAGAAAACAAGCAGAAAATGCATCAACACCTTGAAGGCTTTGATACCTGGGACTCAGCAGAGCAGATCAGGCACTGTCCTGTCACACACGTTGCTGTTCATACAGTTTTTAGGGTGATAAGGGCCTCAGACAAATGATTCCCAAAGGAGACAGAAACCCACATTTGGGGGTGATATTTTAGTCTGTCTTTCAAACTCAGCTATAAATGTGCAGGCACAGCCTTGTCTGAAAACATTTGTTGGCTCAGAAGGTGTCCTTGGGCCTCACCCAGGGTTGTGTGACAGGCCCTGTGTCACCGAGGTGCCCCCAGGCAGCTCCTTTTAGGTGCCAGAGCTTCGTGTGCATGGGGCACCTGTGTTCAGGTGTGCGCCAGGGCACAAGAGAGGCACAGGCAGGGAAACAGACCTGCTGTCCAGTTCAGGTGAGAGATCTGAAGAGAATTTCACATTCCTGGTGGAAATTGGCTCCGAACCAAGCTGTAGAACTAACCTTGATGTGTTAGAGCTGCTTTTTCTAGGTGCACATCCATGCACACCAGGCTTCTGCAGCTTTAGGGGTTCAGCAAACCCACGAATATCTGAAACCCTGAAGTTAAGGCTCCCTTGGCTCCTTTGCCTCTCCTGCTGGTGCATGTTTGTGCTGAGGTGGGACACGGGGTCTCTCTGGAAGGGCTCCGGTGAACTCAGGCACAAGGAGAGGTTTTTGCTTTTCAAGGGCAGCTGATGAGGGGCTGTAAAGGAACCTCAGACACTGATGGGTTGTGGGGAACGAAAGACTGGGAGATGCTCTGTGCTGAGGCCTTGCATTGATGTGTTCTAGACCTGACCCCTTGGGGCAGATGGGAGCTGAATTCAAGAGGAAAAACCTCCCGTGAGTCCAGGAAGGAGAGACCTGAAGGAAATAAACTCTGCTTCCTGCAAACCTTGCGCAAAGTGCCCTTCCCCCAGCATCTCTCACCTCTCACAGTGTCATCTAAGAGCTCACCCCGAGGCGCAGCCTCCCCTGTGCTGCTCCGGACGGTGACGCTGCAAGGAACAACATCCCGCACCCCACAGAACTCCCCGGGGGAGAGATCCTGCAAGCAGGGACAGCAGCTGTTCCTTCCCCCATCCCACGGAAGGAATAGCCCAGAATTAAAATCAATAACTAAAATAAAAGCATGAAATCTAAAAGACATGCATTGCTACTCCTTCAAGTGACCACATCCTGTGAAGGTAAAGCAACTACACCAGGCGCTCAGCACCTCCTTAAAGCCTCGGAGCGAAGCCCCAAGGGCTTAAAATCCAAGCAGTTGGGATGTTTTGTCGGGTACAGGTTTACTGCAGAGCAGTCATCCTGTTTTGGGCAGGAAGAGATACACTGCAGGCTCGGAAAAGGCTTTGCTGGCAAGTGGGAGTCAGCACTGAGCACTCCGAGCTGGCAGCACCCAGCAGGACACCGAGGCTGGAAGTTCCTGCTAAGGCAGGAGGTGTCCCTTTGTACGCAGGTCTCAAAGGGAAAATGAAGCAGCAGCATCAAAATATTCCCATCAGAAAACCTTCCCAAGCTGTTTTTGCTGTTCTATGTTGGAAAGCTTTTATGCAATATAAATGTCTTTGAACGGGGACTAGGGCAGGAGGGAATATCACTGCTCATGCCCTGGAAATTCCAGATGGGTTTGTTCCAAATTGCTTTTGAGGGATAGCAACACGGGAAGTTGTTGTCCCTCAAATCTTTGTGATTTATTTAATATTTTTCCAATGTGGAGATGAGGAGCCTTGCCCCAGGAGTCAGTGCCCTGTAGCCAGGAAAGGCCATCCCTCAGGGGCCAAAGCCAGAGCGATTAAAAAGAGCCAAACAGACACTAAAATTGCTCAAAAAGGAAACATTTTCTTAGTCTGAGATCCCGATGGCCAAGTTGGAGAGCGAACGCCTCCAGCTCACAAACGACAGCGATTGCTCCGAAACGCGGCCCCACCCTTCGCTATGGCAACGCCAACGCACGAGTCCTGCATTCAGGGACGCGCTTGTCTCCTCTCGAGTAACCCAAAATCCTCACCGAGCGGCTCTCTGACGGCCACAACGTCAGGTTAAATCTGTTTTCATGGAATGAAGGCAGCAGCTACACAAAATGTGCTCTTTGATGAACACGCAGGCTCTGGCAAGTGTATTTACTTCAATTATTCTCCACACATAAAGTGGAACTGAAACAATTAAAGCAGTTTGAAACCACAACATTTGTTATTGTGAGGACGGCCGTGCATGAGCATCTGGCTGACGATGAGATGCGCCCTTCTCTGATTTTTTGTAAGACAATAAATCCAAGTCCCCCAAACACAACGCAAGTCAATCAGAGTGGGATGTTAACCCAAAGAAGATGGGACTTGGATGTCTGGAGGCACAATAAACATGTTGGTGACTGTTCAAAATTAGTGCAAACACAAGAGTCAGGAGTTTTGCTGGCTCCCATCACCACCTGCCAGTGCTGTTCGCAGAATATGAGCAGAATGTGGAAATAACTCACATTTCCTGCACTTTTCCCTCCACAAAGCTCTGTGAGCATTGCTCCAGGGGACACTTTCCCAGCCAGCCAGTTCCACCCATGCCAGGGATTAAACAGATTATTCAGAGAATGCAGCAAAAATCGCCACCAGCTTCCTCAGCAGGTGATCTGATTCTCCGAGATAAATAATCCTTTGCGAATAAATAAAAATGTGTTCGGGGCCTGGTGCATTGGCTCAGCACTGTCACACGTGCTGTCAGTCAGCGCACGGTGGGGAACAGTGACTTCAAGCCCTGAGCTGCCCCTGTGTTTTGTGTTTATAGCCCTGGAATTCCCTGTTTGGGCTGACAGCCTGAGGACAACTCAATTCCCGCTCGCGCAGTGTCCACAAGGGATGCACACCCACAAGGATCGTCCCAGCCACGTTTATTCCCTGGCCATGCCCTGTTTGCCAGCGTGGCTCTGAGCCCTTGGCACAGCTCAAGGCTCCAGTGGATTTATCCCTTCCCCTGCAGCTGGGCAGGTGTGCAGTTAAATTACTCCAGGGAGGTAAACCCAGCAGTCGGAGAGTCATCAAAACCCTTTCTGATAAAAAGATGAAGAGGAAAGTACAAGCCAAGTATTGGGAAAGGGAGAGGTTTGCAAAGCCGGCTGGACCCAACCCCCTGCATCTGCCAGTCTGCAGTTAAAGGCTTCAGCTTAATTAAAACAATTAGCCTGTGGAATGGTTTTGCATAGGCTTAAAAAAACCAGTCACTTGTCAAATTTATATTGCTCAAGAAGAAAATCATCTGGAGGGCACAGCCCTGTCCCAAATCCAGCACTTGTCCTCTCCCAGGACAGGAATATTTCTGAGTTTGGGGTGGGAAGCGCCTTTCCCTGTGCCGGAACTCAGATTTCATCTGGGCCCGCCCCGTGTTCTCGCTGCAGATGATGAAAGAACTTTTCCCAGTGTTTTTCTTGCTCTCCAGTCATCGATTTGCATCTTTCTGCCATATTTTTCCCAACACAAACTCGGAGCTCTGAGATAAATCAATGCCTCCATGGGAGAGCAGACCTGAGGCCACGATTGCTGTTAAATTGCTTTGCTCGGGATGTGCCTGGGTTTGCTTCACTGTGCCCTCGGAGTCGGACCCACCCTGCAGCACAGGTTAAATATAGAGCTCAGCACACCAAAAACATCGCAGCACCTCAAGCCACATCCTCTCGTGCTGCCCTTCACCTGTGAGAAGCCAGGCAAGGGGGTCTCACCCTTCCCTGCAGTGAATCTCTCCATGTGCGGGGCTGGCACTCCTTGGAACCCACTGTTTTGCAGGAAAAACTGCAAGAGGTCTCAGCTAATCCTTTGAGCAGGACAGGAGCACTGATCTCAGTGCATGGCACAGAAGGAGGGAGCATTGTCAGAGGGGACAAACAGGACTGGGGACCTGCAGGGTGCTGCTGGTCCTGGAGTGGCTCGGGGAAGGAGCCCAGGAGCAGATCCTGCCTCTGGATCCTGTTTCTCCTAGCCCCACCAGTCTCAAGATTCCCGCACCGGCAGGGCGGCAGGGCAGGAGCAGGGCTGCTGCAGAGCAGCCCGAGGGCAGGCCCGGGCCCAGGCAGTGACCTGGGATGTGGCCGAGTTCCTCCTTTGGCCGCAGCCTCCAACGTGACTGAGCCCAGCTCGCAGTGTCGCAGTTCCTCATCCCCAAACCACAGCCTGGGGGGAGCAGCTCAGTGAAACGGGGGAGAGGAGCAGCTCCAGGGGCTCCAGGGGTTTGGGGGGAGATGGGAACGGCCCAGCTCTGCTCAGGGGATGGTGCAGGGGGCTCCTGGCCTGTGCAGAAAAGCAGGTCCATGTGTGCGCCTCAGCAAAGGCACAGATGGGGGATTTCTGCACTTTCACTGCACAATATTTAGGGCTCCACAAATCAAAGAAGGTTGTGGTGCATTAAATGTATCCTGAATGAGGCCCAGGTTACTTTTGCTACAGATCTGAGGAGGTGGAGGGGGAAAGCTGTCTTATTCCAGCCATACCTCTCAAATATTGTGCTTTCAACGCTCCTGCTTTCTCCCTTCCTTTCTGACATTCACCCTTTCATTCCCTCTTTCTTCCCTCTTGCCATTTTCTCTTCCTGCCCATCTCCTTCCCTCCCCCTTCTCTTGAGACCCTTCCAAACCGTGCACTTGTCACAAGCTGCAATCTAAGGGAGACAGTTTCAGTTCCTGCCCGTTTGCAGCTTCGTTCTACCCAGGTCAGCAAAATAAAAAAAAAGAAAAAAAAAGAAAAGAAAGCACTTTTAAGACGAGCTCCACACCCCACCCAGCCAGGCGATAGGCATCTTTCGAAATCCTCCAACCCAAACACACCCACAGCGTCTCTCGCTTCAAGGCTGCTCTGTTCGAGCGGCTTCTGTTCCGCAGCGCTCCCTCGAGAAGAGCCCGTCAGAATCACACGAGGGTCCCCCAAAGCCAGCCCTATGCTGCCTGGGCTTGGAGAAGCACCTCAGGGAGCTCGGAAAGGCTTGGTTTATCTTCCCAGGGACCGAAGGAGCGGCCGGCTGGCCGGGGGACGGGAGGGGGAACTGCCCTCCCAGCCCGGCAGCGTCCCCGGTTGCTCAAGGCCACCAGAGGTTGGTTATGTCGGTGGTTTATTTGCCACACTCTGCTTCCCTTTCCCCCAAGCCAGGGTGATGTTTCTCCTCCAACCCGGGGCTTTTTCCCCGCCAAAAATCCCAAAAAAGGTGCTGGAGGAAACGCACGGGCGACCACCAGAGCCAGGGCCGGGCGAGGGACCAGGGCCAGGGGCACACGCACATCTGGG
>WEIT01039414.1:721650-762300 GCA_013389985.1 Dryoscopus gambensis | reverse complement strand
TTCCAGCCGGGACCAGCAATATTCCACACATTGACCCGGTTTAGCCTGCGACTGACGCCTCCTGAAGTTTTTTATCCTTCTCTCTCTTTTCGCTCTTCTCGCTGCCCTTCCAGCGGTTTCGTTGCTCTCTCCGTACCCCCTCTCCCCCTCTCGCCCTCCCTCCCTCCCTCTCTCTCGGTCTCTCTCTTTTTTTAACTTTGGTTGTTGCAGCAGAGCGAAAAAGAGACAGTTAACCGGATGAAACGTTTTTTTCTGCTAATTTTGGGAAGTGAAGTCACTCGAGGAGGAAACCTTCGTTTCTACGCTGGTCCTGCCTTCTTGATGAAAAAATATATATTTTACATACAGGATATTTGCTCCATTTAGATAAGAAGGGGTAGAACAATGGCCACCTCTGTCACAGCTCTTGTTTGTCGCTGGGACAGCCCGGCCAGCGCAGAGCTCGCCTCGCACCCCAGCCTGAGTTAGCCCGCCTGTGTCATCCCACAGTTTAGTTTAACGTGGGGTTTTGCCATTTTTTTTATTTTGGCTGGAGCAGCTTCAGCCTGACTCACTGAATTTCCGTCTCTTCCCACAGATTTTTTATTAATGCGTTTTCCAGTCACCGGGAAAAATTAAGGAGAGAAAACCGTAAATGCTACTCAGTGACGGCAGGCGGAGGGAGAAAAGAAAAAGTCTGGCGATTAAAACGTATTTAAAGCGTATTTCGAGCCCTCTCCTTCACGCCTCCCGGCACGGAGCGTGAGCCGAGAGTGCCAGGAGGGAGCGGTGAGTGCAGTAACGCAGGACAGACAGACAGACGGCCCCAGGATTAAACGCGGGCTGCGGATGGGGCTGGGGCGAGCCGAGGCTCTCGGCCACTTTCGCCCCTTCCCCTCACTCCCACTCGCCTCGCCGGCTGGGATATGGGGCTCGGAAGGGAAAACCCCGGCATGGATGGTTTTCCATCCTTTCTTTCAGGTGCCGGGAGTCCTTTCCCAGCCTGGTCTCACAGTGCGAGCTCCTCGCTGAGATGTTGAACCCCAGTCAGAGCTGGGGGGACACTCCCCACTTGACAAAAATGTCAAAACCTCACAATAATCGTCAGTACGGCCGAATTTACCGCTCCCGACGGGTCTGGCAAACAAAATCCCTCAGCCAGCAGCCTTTAAACCTCGCTTCAGACCCGGCGAGCCCCTGACGTGCAGTTGTGCCTCATTCAAACGGGGGCGAGCAGCGGAGGAGAAACGCGCGTTTTCCTTTTTCCGGGAAAAGCCGAACCCTTCCCGAGGAGCCGGGAAGGAGACAATGCCCGCCTGTCCGGCTGCCCCGCTCCCCCCGCCCGTGCCAAAATAACCAGCGCGGAACACATCGTGCAACAGCCGGGGCGTCCCTTCTGCCCGACTTCCACAAACCGGGGGGCAGAGCAGAGCGGGGAAGAGGAGGGTGAAGCCGCGAAAGAAAAGTGTCAAGGCAGGGGACGCCCTGCGCGTCGCTGGAGAGCATTACCTTGTCCAGTGCCGCTTGCGTCCAGGCTTTTTGTTTCCCCCTGTCTTTAGTCCAGCCACGGGGAAGGGGGTGACGGGAGGCAAAATGATCTCCAAAGTTCTCCTGCCCCTGCCCCTTCCAGAAGGGAAATGCAATAACGCCGCCGATGTTTCTAGCCGGCCGCGGCAGAGATGCCTTATTAATACTTTATTTCTCCAAGCCCGGAGCTGGCAGGAGAGAGCCGCAGATCCCCCTTGCCCCTCCCTCCCCTCCCTCCCTCCCCCTCCTNAATTAGCCTCATCAATTCAGCTACAATTTTGCAGTTCGGATGCAGACACGGGGCTGAACGTGACCAGACCTGGAGGTTTTTGGCTCGCTGCTTGCCAGCGATTGAGGCCGCCCGCAGCCGGGAGGTGAAGGGGGAGCGCAGGGACAGCGCGGCCCCCGCAGCCCCGGCCTCCCCCGTCTGCCCCGCAGTCCCGGGGTCTGCGCCGGGGTCCCCCGAGAGCAGCACATCTGGATGCTGCTAGCGGGGTCAGGTCCCCCCTCGCCTAGGGCCACAAAACTGGAGTTCAATTAAAAGAAATCACGCTTAACCCTTTGCTTTCCTCATTCCTCTTGCTTTTCCCCGGCCTCTGTCCCGTCCCCCGGCAGTGCTCCGGTCCCGGCTCCCCCCTCGGAGTTTCCGCATGGCAGGAGGCTGCAGCGAGCAGAAAAGCGAGAGGTTAAAGGGAAGAGTGAAACGCATCCTTTCAAAACCCAAATGGTTTCCTCTCTAGACAACGCTCTCCACCACCCGGACAAACAGCGCGGGTGGGGGGTGAGGGAGAGGACAGGCTGAGGATCTCAGCCGCGAAAGGAAGGGGGAAAATCCCCTGGAAGGAGCCTCTGTCCCCCACGGACCTCACAGGGCACTTTGAGCTGGGGCTGCGGGACCGACAGTAGGGGAGAGCCGGGAATCCGGGGCAGCAACCGCCTGAAAACGTGCCCAGCTCACGGGAGAGGAGCCCGACACCCTCAAATCCCCGAGCCCGACACCCTGAGCCCAACCTCTCCAAACGCCCCTTGCCCAGCTGCGGGCTGAAGGGACAAACAAATCCGGCCCCGCTGCGCATCCCCCGCTCTCCCAAAGACGGGAAGGTGCCAAACAGACCCCCCGCCATCCCACCGGGAGGTATTTTAGGAACCCAACTCTGCATTTTATGGCCAGACGGGCATCGTGACCCCCAGGGGCTTATTTTGCATGTCTGGGGATGGCTCGAACGGAGCCTGCTCGGGTCGCTCGTGATAGCGGCTCTGCCAGGGATGCTCCGTGCTTCACCTCCTGCGTTTGGTCTGAAATATTTGGGAGAATCCAAGAGATAAGGGAATGAGAGAAGCTGTTACACACTCTAAAGACGAGCCGAGCAACCTGCTATTTTCCTCCCAAATAACGAACAATAGAAGTTTTGCTTTGTTTTTTGTTTTGTTTTTGTTGTTTTTTTTTTAACGCCCCCTGCCTCAAAAAAACCACCAAAAACAAACAAACAAAACCCAAAACCCAAACAAGCAAAACCTCAAAACCAAGCCCAGAGCCACCCTGGAAGTTATGCCAAACTTTTTGGAAAAGGCTGGAATATTCATAACCTCCGTGCGCCAAGCTCTGAATCATCCTAGGTGGTTGTGCCGTGACTCTGGGTATTTAACTGTTCTTTAACTGAGGTTCGAACTGTTATTTGACCGAGTTTTTAACTGTTATTGAACTGCATTTAACCAAGAAGGGAGCCGAGCCAGGCAGGGGAAGCCGGGCACGGGGCTGAGCAGTGTGAGCCGCTCTGGGTCTGTTGCTCGCCCTTTGGATGCACAGGTACGTACAGCAGAGGAATTAGGGTCTGTTTAATGTGGTCACCACCAGACATCTGGAAAATCATTTGATCTTAGCAGCCACGGAAGATTTCAGATGCTTACATCGGGGCGGGCTGGTAGAAATCGGTTACTCCTCTATTATTATTATTATTATTATTATTATTATTATTATTATTATTATTATTATTATTATTTTCCTCTTTCACTCCCTTAATGGATGAAACTGAATTGTCGGGCGGCCTTTTTAATTAGCTCAATATCGACCTCAGGCGCTCGGCAGGTCCCCACCTCCCTGCCCGTCCTCAGGGCCGGGCGCCAGCGGCTGCAGCCCCGCACGGAGAAGGTGAAAACGCCGCGTTTGGCGCGATCTGAGCGAAAGGAATGAGGAGCCAGCGGGGTATTTGGCCTGGAGCCGTTTGGTGTCCAGACCCAAAGGAGTTAGCCCTCGGTGCAGTTCGGTGCCAGTCCCTCGCAGAACCCCAAAGATTTGGGTTTTCTGTCTGTCACCCGCACGGGATTAGGGGGCGTCGCTTCCTAATTAAACCCGTCCCGTTATTCCCTAGGAATAAACACAGTTAAAGTCTTCCCGAGCCCCACTGCAGGTTGGAAATCTGATTTTGTGAAGATGGGAGAGGGGATTGGCTTCTGCCACCCTCTCCGACCCCAACAGCATCAGCTGAGCTCCCGCTGAGCCCAGCCTGGAACTGTCGCTGCGAACTAACGCGGGGACAGGGAGGGCAGCTCAAAAAAGCCCCGAACACCCACGCCCTGGCTTTGTCGCTAGAAAGTGCCTCATTTCCTGCTAACCGTGACACAGTGTCCCCTTCTTTAAACGAGCTTTCAATACACGCGTATTTACATGGGTACATGGTGTGTGTTTTATAGCTAATAATATTATTTTCTCGATAACTTGCTGTACATTCTATTCTCTCTAAACGCAATTCCCATCATTCTGGACTTGCAGGGGGCCGGAGTTTATCCTGCTCCAGCCTCCACTGGAGGAAAACTCTCCCCCAGCTCCAGAGAACGTTTAAAATCCCCAGCTCTGCCTTTCCTCTGGCACCGACCCCTCCGCAGAAAGGAAAACGCGACGTGTTTTGTTTATTTTCTAACCCCACAGTCTTACAAGCAAAAAGCCCGAACTGCAGCCCTGGGATTTGATCCCCAGAAACGAATCCCAATTTTAGACCCAACTAATCGGGCAAACCTCCTCTTTTAAGCTGCAGCAATAAAAGGGAATCAGGAGAGGCTTCCAGCCGCAGAACTGAAGGATCGGGTCCCTCCTCCCTACAGGAACAGCGCAGGAGATTTGGGAACCTGAAGCCGGGAAGTCATTCCCCGCTAATCGGTACTAAGCAAAAATTAAAGTCTTAAAAGTGGGCTGGGGAAGATGCAGGGGCTTTGAAGCTGCGTCGCAATGAGGGGCGAGCGGGGTGAGCGGTGTCCTGGCCGCTTTTATTTGAGTTCCATGTCCCAATAAAACAGCCCCCGCCCTCCCTCCCTCCCCCATCCCGCAATTATTGAAAAGCTAAGGCACAAAAAACAAAAATACCGAAGGCCAAAAAAACAGACTGCAGTGCACTAGCTCCGAACGTCTGGCCCCTCGCTTGAGGCCATAATTAATTTGAGATTTATTTTTATTGGAGAACCCAGTCTCGTCTGACCTTAGCCAAACAAGACTTCAGCGAGACCCTTGATGCGCTTGAATGGAACAGAATATTTCTCTCGAACTTCTCTTCAGGCGGCCGTGCCTGCTTTGAATTTGTTCCTCAGACTTCATATATTTGGAGATTTACAGGAAAGATTTAAAGCATTTTCCCCCCTTAGCATTCACTCTCTCTTTTCTTCCCTTTTTGCTGCCCTTTCCCTCCACACCTCCTCTCCTTCTAAACACGGGGCCGGGAGAGCGTAGGGAGGGCTGGAATACAAAATTCCCCGGATCCAGCATATTGGGAGGGGGGGCGTTTTTCTGTACATCGGGAAAGAATGGAGCCATGAAAAGGTCGCGGAGCTGGGGAGGGGGTTGGTTGCTGCTGCCTAAAGACGGAGGTCACTGCGAAAGCTCGTCCCTTGTGCCCGGGAGTCTGGTTTATTTTAGAAAGTTCCCACACGCCACAATTCCAGGAGAAAAACAACTTTTCTCCCACCTCGGCTTCAATTCAAGCCGTGTCTTGAAGGTGAAGCGGGAAAGGAGCAATGCCAGCCCTTCCCCGACAGCGCGGGGCTGCGCGGGGGGAAGGCGGGACACGGGACATGGAGCGGGATTTTCCTCTTCAAAGCAGAGAGGTCGGTGCAAACAAGACTGAAATCCCTAAGCACCGCGTTGCCACAAGGAGTTCATCCACGACTTGCTAAAGCCCGACAGTTTGGCAGCGTTTGTGCCCCCAGAAATGGGTGTCAGAAAGGAAAATGAGGGAAGCGATTGGCTGTACATGGAATCAGTGATCGCGGAGGGTGAGTGACGTGGGAGTTCACAGCAGCTTCTGCCCCCGACGCCGCTGCAGTCCCCACCTTCTCTGGAGGTGCCTGTCCCGCCCTCCCGAGCCCAGGGGAGAGCGACTGGAATCCTCCGGGATGCCAGGAATGGGGAAAAGGGAAAAAAGAATGAGCAGAAACGGGTGAAGCGCCGGAGGATGCACTCAGTAGGAGCATCAGCAGCCGGACCGGGGAAAACCCAGTCCAGGGAGGCTTCGGTTTTCCCCTTCCTGCCGGGCTCAGGTTGTGCAGCTGCTCCTGGGAACACGGGCAGCTTTCGCCCTGCGCATCCCTGAGCACCTGTGGGCTGACCCCTCACGGCTCCCTCCGCAGCGCCTTCCCCTCGCTGGGTCCATCGGGCACCAGTCCCGCTGCAAAACCAGCGAAAGCCCGGGATATTCTTTCCTGGCAACCTGTCCCCTGCTCCTGTGCGGCGAGAAAGGGACGAGTCCGTGCCAGGGCTCGGCAGTGCCCGCCCCAAAGAAACCTCACTGTTTTGTCCTTAAAAAAAGAATTTACTCCCTCTCTCTTTAGGGCTTCTGTAAACTTTCCAGGCGGAGGGAGAGCGAGAACAAACCCAATATTGTTCCCAGCCACGCAGCCCCTTTTCCCTCCATGAATATCCTTCTTTGTGCGGCACCACAAACCTTGGGGCTGCCTTAAAGCCGGGTTTAAAGCGGGAGCTCTGCTCTAGGAGAAGGAAAAGAACTCCAGGAGAAGGAAATGGGCTCCAGGAGAAGGAAGGGGAAGGAAGGGGAAGGAAGGGAGTTCCAGGAGCAGGAAGGAGCTCCAGGAGCAGGAAGGGAGGGAGGCTCACCCCGGCCCCGGCTGCCTCGGGGAGGGCAGGGCGCTGGAAGCGAAAGCAGAAGCGCTGAGTGTGCGAGGAGGAGGCGATAAAGGGGCACACGAAGCGTTTGGATGTTGCCCAAGGGCAGAACAGAAGCGAGGGTGAATAATGAACCCCCAGAATGATTCTCGTGCCGCCTTTCCACACATCTGAAACCACCGACTGGCGGGGCAGGAGGGGACTGAGGGCTGCTGTGGCCCCGAGGAGCTCGGGACAATGGTAGTTATTTAAAAATCATTTTTCAGAGGTCACGGTGCTTTGCTTAAGGCCCTAATTCCTCCCATATCCCTTCGGTCAGGATTCCAGGTCTGTCTTCTTTTAAAATTTTATTTCCCGATTATATTCCATGTTTCATTCTCTAAAGTCAAGTCCTCGTGTTTAGATGAGATTGGCACCCTCTGACACACGGTGAACTATGAAATACTCACAGGGCAGTAAGCCCTGATGGTCTGAGGAACAGAAATTCTTCAACAGTGCTGCGGAATCAGTTGCAAAGGATCAAAATTAATTTTTACTTCTATGAATTTCCAGCCCTCCATTGAGTTGAGACCCCTACAAGAAGTGAGGACGAGAGAGGAGCTTGGGTTCCCCTCTCAGGGGTTCTATGGGATTGAGTTCTGTGAGATCAGGGTCCCCTGTCAGGAGTTCTGTGGGGCTGGGTTCCTGTGTCAGGAGTTCCATGGGATCTGTTATCAGTGCTTTCCATACCCGCTCTGTGCTGAGATGGAAATTGAGGTCATGGCACCAAGAGACTGAGCTCCAATCCCAGTGACTCCGCGTAAAAATCCTTGTTAAAACAGTGTTTTAAAATGAAATCCTCCTGCATCTGCTGCAGCTCCCTCACCTCACCTCACCCCTCCGTCTGCATTTGGAAAGCCATGACGAGAACCCCGTGGCCTGGAGGTGCACATGGGATATTTGGTGGGTTTGTTCCTCCTGGGAACTCCTGTGGAACCCCCTCTGGGCTCCAACCCACAGAGACGAGGCATTTTCTGTCCAAGGCACAGAGGAAGCCCGGAGTTGGGCATCCTGTCCCTCTGCTGGGGAGGATTTGTAGGAAAGATCAATCCCAATCTGTCTTTTTCTGGTGAAATCCCATCACCTCCTACAAAAGTAACAAAGAAAATATTTCTCCCACCCATAAGGCAGAAAATAAGGCTTTGTGGGGAGGGGACGACATGAAAAATAATAATAAGAAGAATAATAAGAATAGACACAGAAAGAGAGAGCAATTGGGACTCAATCTTCTCTCAGTCCTCTGCTTTTCAGACCTCGTGCTCCCCAGAGCCTGGGGAGCCCTCCCGGGGCGGTGTGGGGGAGCAGGAGGGGAGGGGAGGCAGCGGGGTCTCAGTGGGACCAGCCCCGCTTGGACGGGAAGGGCAGCAGTGAGAGTTGAGGGGCCCTGCTCAGGAGCACCGAGCTCACCCGCCGGCGAGTGCATCCATGCCCACATTTCCCTCTGCCTGGGACATTCACCAGTCCCAGCTCTTCTGGGAATAACTCAGCACCTCTCTGCTCCCTCTGGATGCATTTGAGTCACTGGGAGCTGCCACTGAACTCCGAGGGGCAGAGACTGACCTCACCCATGTGCTTAAGGGTCAAACTTCCCCGAATTTCACCCCATTCCCACTTTTATGAACAGCTCTGGATGAGCTGCCCAGGTACCATTTGGTCCCACTGGGACACAGCTGCCCAACTCAAACCACTGAGAGTTGGTGGCAGACATTTCCTTTGTCTCTGGAAGAGTTTGGATCAGACTCCATCAAAATCCTGTGGATTTTTTAAGCACAGGAACAAATCCTTTCCCCAGTGCCATTGGGGTGAAAGAAGCTCCGCAGACAAAGCAGCAGAGACAGAATCCTTGCCCAAAATAACGTCAGCTGAGGAGGAAGGGTTGGGTTAGGAGCAGAGTCGAGCATCCCACAGCTCATCCCTCCCTCCGCACTGTGAGTCCCACCTGGGAGCTCTTCCTGGTGGGTATGGCACAAACTTGTGGGGAGGGAGCTCTGTCCCAGCCTTTCCCTGCAGGACGGCGCTCCACGAGGAGGCTGCCCCGACACAGATATGGACAGGCTTCCCCAGTCCCACTGGAAAGTTCCGTTGTTCAGACCTGGGTCTCTGTTCCACTTAATTCCAAAGGAATTTTGCTCCCGGCTGGAGCAGCCCTGGATCTGCCTCCCCACCCAGGGCAGTGGCAGCACCCTGGAGGATGTCCCAGGGCCTTCAGCCCCTCCCTGCAAACGGAGCATCCCGGAGCACTGCCCACATCCCCAGCTCCAAAGGCGATCAAAGCCACAGCCAGTCACAGGCTGGGAGCATCTTCCTTTGCTTGGACTCGGAGGGGATTTGCCTTCCCCAGACCTGAATTTCAGCTGCTTTCCACAGAGTTTCTGGTGTTCCAGAACCTGGTCCAGAACGTAATGAGCAAAATTAACTCATCAACATTCCCTGAAACACCAAGATGGGAGTGGGATTTTGGGGGATGTCAGCCCAAGAAGGAATCCTGCCCATTCCTGGTTGGATTTGTTGTAGAAATGTGGAGCAGCTGCACAAGCTCAGCCAATGCCACCTGACCTGGGATCATCCCAAGCAGGCATTTCCACTCCTGATGGTCCCAACAAGCCACCCAAACCGAGCCATAACCTCAGGATTATCCACAGGAATCATCCCCAGTGATGTGGATGCCCATGAAAATCCCAACTGGGGCACGGATCATTGAGAGAGGGAAAGGGGAAAAAAAGAGAGACCGAATTCCTGTAATAAATTATTCATTACAAATTATCCACCCAGCTCTAGTTAACACCCTCCTGTGTTTCTTGAGGGACAGGAGAGGTTGCGGTTTAGATTTTCCCTAAGTGCTGCTGCATGCAGGGTTTGCCTCAAACATGTAACCCAGATGTCCCAGGCTTGGTTTATTTACATTCTTGGGAACTGCTGTGAAAAAACCCTATATGATGTCAAATATAATATAGAGCTCAGCTGAGGTATAAAGGGACAAGGCTGTGCCAACCCTGCTTTGGTTTTTGTTTTAATCTTTAAAAAAGAAAGAGGCAGAAGTGGCCCATCAAAATTCAGTGTGAGATCCATTTTTTAAATTAAAATAAATCTATATATGCAAAGAAGTATTTAGAGTGCAAGATCTGGTAGTACCAGTTCAAAAACAGAACAACAGAAGTTAATTTTCCCACTAAATTGCACGGAAACACTCAAGGAAAACCACCGGGAGCACAGAAAGAAACCCCAGTGTCACACGGCACTGCCTGGTGTGACAATCCATTGCTCCAGCGGCTGCAAGAGATGTTTGCCTTTAACTCATTCAGCATTTCCCCCTCTAAATCCGTTCTGAAATGGATCTTTCAGGAACCACACAACTCCACAGATCATCCCGCATGTGGGACTCAGGGGCTGGCACGGCAGAGAAGAGAAATGAAATTTAGCTCTGGTTCGGGACTAAGCGGGGCTGGGAAAGCAGAAAATGGGAAGGAAACCCAAGGAACCACTCTGGGGGAACTCTGGGATGTGGCCCTGGGATATGACCCAGCAGCACAGCCCCACGGCTGTGGTGGTTCCAGAGCAATAAACCAGGACCATACTGGGAATTTGGACACCCTGGCTGCAGGATAACCCAGCAAACCCAGCGTCGATGCAGGAGAAAAGAAAAGCCCACCTGAGCTCATTGTTTGTCCTCGATGAGACCGCTTTTGACTCAACCCCGCACATTTCCAGAATGATAAATTAGATATTTCAGGCTCTGCCCCCTCTCCCACCGAAGATCGAGGGATTTTTTTCCTGCTAAATCCAGTAAGAAAGGGAACGAGATTTTCAACCAATACAAACGACCATGAATTCGGGAGGATTGGAATTTTTGACATTACCTGTTTAAAGATGCTGTCATGTCTTACCTTGACGTAAGACGAAGTGTCTGGTACAGTCTGAAACATCCTTACTGGTTTATTAGATATATTTAAAGGTCCTAAATTTGACCTGAAATAAATCATACAAATACTCCAGGTCATATATATGGATATAGAAAGTAAAGGAACAAAGCCTGGTTTAAATAATAAGATCGGTACCAAAATTTAGAGGGAAATGATCAAACATTTCAGTGTAACTTTTAAAAGACAGAGAACCCCATCAACACAGCAACTGAAATCAAGTGAGAGACTCAGAGAGCCGGGGTTCATTGCTGGTGTTTTGGTTTTTCCTTTGAATTCCCCCTCCTCCTCAGGAAAAGAGACGTCTTCACTTTTGACCAGAGTGGAGGGAAACGTTTGACATTTGATTAACTGAATTTCTTAGCCAACAATTAAAAGCCGGCTGAAATACTCGTGTTTTCATGTCGAGCCTAGTTAACCCCAGTGACTCGTACCCCAAGGTTTCCCTGCGCTGAGTGAGGGGCCGCTGCCTTTCCCGGCTCATTGAAACCATCCCGAGCCATTAACCCGCCGGCCCCGGCTGATTTAAAGAACCTTCCTCACCAGCAATAATTAAACCGTAAATTAAAAAATATCCCGAATGGAAGCATCGTTGCAAATATTAAAGGAACCCTCGGGGTTGTCAATCCCGTTTCTATTTCAGATCCTGCTCAGACTTTCTGTGCGATCAAGACTCGATGAGCTCCTGATGAACAAGGGGTTTTTTGCCTCCAACCCCCAAAATCGTCACCACAGAGACGCAGAGATGAACAACGATGGTGAAAAACGGGACGGTGTGTGGGAAAACAGACCCGCAGCCACCGAAACATCGGACAACCGATTTTATTTGTCCTCCCCGCTCCTCTCGGGGTCTTCAGTCCTTCTGGAACGCGCCAGAAAACAATTAGCTAAGTGTAATTAGCTAAGTGTAATTAGTGCATCATTAGGCAGCGTTCCCAGCCTGCCGCTCCTTAGCGCCGCTGCTCCGTCNAGCCCTTGGGGCAGAGCTGCGGGGTCCCGACTGCGCCTGCAGCGCGGCTTGGCCGGGTCTAACTCGAGCCAGCCCCAGGTTAATTACAGAGCTGCCTTAATGAAGCTGCCCGGCCGCTGGAGCTGCGCCACGACCCCGCAAAGCCCGGGGACACCCCCGCGCCCCCGAAACATCCGCGGAGTTAAGGGAGGAAAAAAAACAAGAAAAAACCCACAGCCCAACAACTGGAAAAGAAAGGTTCGCTATCTGCACGTAACCCCCCTTTTACTGATTTTTCAAGTATTTATTGCGCGTCCAGCTGGCACGGGAGGGCAAGCGGCTCCGAGGCGGACAATGTGTTTCTGATAAGTACAATTCTTTTTTTCCTGTCGTCCTCCCTCCTAGCACATTCCAGTTTCTTTTGCTTCTGAACTTGCGCCGGGGGGTGGGGGCAGGCAGAGTGGAGGGACGAGGTAATTTTGCCTCGCCAGTAAATTTTCTGGGGTCAAGGATTCCCATTTTGGCTTCCCCCGCTCCCCTCTTTACCCCTGATTAGCGTCCCCCCCCCGCCTCCTTTACCTCCCTGTTGTAACTGCGCCTGTACATGTAAATAAATCCATCTGCATATTTTGGAGCGGGTGCTCGAGAGTCTGCAGCGGATTATTTACCAATCGTCTCGCCCTGCCAGTGTCAGCCGCGATAGAAAAAGGCCTCTTAAACGCCTTTTAGAATCGCTTATTCTCATTGCTATGATTGAAAGGACTCACCTCTTGGACCCTTTGCCCTCAGCCAGTGGCAGAGCAGTTTGTAAAGATCCAGGTTGAGACCAAACCCAAGCTCCCCGCCAGCTGCGGATCCCTGCCCTTGCCGCTGCAGTTTTGCAGGGAGAAAAGAGATTTCAACTTGTTGGATCCAAAGCAGCGCTGAAGTTAAAATTCCCAGCCCATCCAGACAGCATCAAGCAGGCATTTCCTCAGGGGGCTTCTGTGCTGCTCGCGGCTCCAGGACGTGCTTTGCTTTCCTTTCCCTCGCTTCTCTGCCCTCTACTTTTCATTTGATTTCCGTTTGCCCCCCTTATCAATATTCCAGCTGTTCCCTCCGATTATTCGTGGCCATGGGACATCCTCGCCCCATGAGCTCTCCGGGCGCTACGAGGGACTTTAAACAACACACACACACCACCACCCACCCCCGCCAAAAAAAAAAAAAAAAAAAAAAAAAAAAAAAAAAAAAAAAAAGAAAAAAAAAGAGAGAGGGGGGGGGAAAAAAACCAGGAAAAAAATTTCACAACTTAAAAAAAACCACATTGCTGAGGAGTCAAGCCGAAAAGAGACGCTGAGTGGAGCTCAAGTGCTACTTTAAATCCCCCTTTTTAAAATAAGGAAGTTTCAAATATCCGTTTTTAAATCATCGTTCCTTATTTTGAGGTTTTTTTCCCTGACTCTTACCTAGAAGAGTTAACCCATTTCCCCCTGCAGCAGGACCGAAAGCATGACGGAGCACGCTGCAGATGCCCGCGGCTGGGAAAGCGGGATGGAATCGGCTCCAAACGATTCTTTTGGATCAAGAATTCCGCATTTCTCCCTGCAAGCCGAATCTCCCTTTTAGCTATTTCATAAGAGCCTATCAAATAGCAACGCGTTCAAGAGGGAGAGGAAACACATCTTCAATCCAGGGATGGTTTTTTCCCCATCGGAATCACGTTCCTGGTGCATTTTGTCATCTCAGAAGCCTTCGCAGACAATATTTTGTGCTAACCTGGGCAAAAACTTCCAGGGATTTTAGTGTAACATCGATTTTAGTACAACATCGATTTTAAAATGCAGCCCCCAGAACAGTTACCAAAACTATTTGGAAAATGTTCTCTCATTCTCTATTCTCTTTCTCCCCTTCCCGGCTTTGCCCCAAATTGCAACATATTGAAACATTTTTCTCCTTAATAAGAGGAACATATAAAGTGAAGGGGTGAAAGGGCAACCTGGGAGCCGTGCCTTGAGCTCCGCACACAATTTACTCCCTGGTAGACGAGGCGTTTAGCATTCCTCCCAATTTCCAAGGAAAACAGACTCAGACCTGGACCCAGCGACCAAGGACCTCGCCGCTTTTTAATATAGAAATTCCTGGGATTCTTTGTTGTTGTTATAATTGTTGTTGTTTGTGGCGAGAGAAACCCTTTCCCTCAAGGTGAGGGGACGGGGATTTTAGGGAGAAGCTGCCTTGGGATGGAAGGAAAAGCAAAGGGACCGGAGGGACTCGCGAGGTGCGCAGGAGAGGAGGGATCGGGGAACAAATGAGAGAGGGAACAGGGAAAAAACCCTTTAAACTCAAAAGCAGCGTTGTCATCATTAAAGGCTTTTTAAAAATCGCGTTCGCTGGGCTAAAAATGCTCTTCCCAAGCCTTAATCTCATTATTCTGCGGGGATGGGAACAACTCCCTGCACAGCCGAGCCGGCCGGGCACCGAAAGGGCTCACGTTTCAAAGTCATCGCTCATTCTTTTCTCACGTTTGCACGTGTGAGTTACACCGAACGCGGCGCACGGGAGGAGCCCCGAGGGCTCCGCTCTTGTGCTCGCTGACGCCTCGTCCCGTTTTCCTGGCGGGGCAGGGAACCCGCGGGGGCATCTCTGCCCCGTCCTCTCCTTTTCCTGCACTTTTTCAGCAATCTCAGCCTGGCTCCGGCGGGGACCCCCGGGCGCACGCACAACCTGCAATGGAATCACCTTTAAAGGTTGGCGTTAGCAGGAATTTGGGATGTAAAGCACTCTCAGGTTCAGGGGAAACGCCTGCCCCGAATCCCAAACTGGGTTTGCTGCCCCTTGTAACCAAACCCCAGAGACGAGGGGAGAAACCCATGTGGCCAGTTCCAGCCATCCTGGGAGCTTTACTAGCCCAAAAGAAAATTGCTGGCAAATTGGAAACAGCTGGAGCGTCGGAGACTGAAAAAAAAGCCCCAAGCCCCCCGCCCCCCTGCTCTGCCGGGCAGGGAAAGTTGCAGGGGTTTTGTTTACACGAACATCTCGGGGGCAGAGCCCGCGTTTCAAGTTTTCCTCCCCAAACCGCGGGTGACTTGCTCGTAAGCGACATTTCAGCATCCATCAGCGCCGGTGATTTTTTAAAGATGCCGATGAGATCCTTCCCTGGGCTCCAGCGGCGAGGGAGAGGACAGGGTCCCCGTCCCCCCGAGCGGGGTGCGAGCGACACAAAACCGGCCACTTCAGCCCCACAAAGGTTTCATCCCAGGGCGCGGGGACCTGACAAGTGCCGCGTTCCCATCAGACAATTGCTGCCACGAACGGAACGGTGCAAAACTCCGAGCCCCGCAAAATGTGCTCTTTTCATGTTTTCTATTTATTAGCTCCGCTAAGGGAAAACAGACTCATACGAGTCCCAAATGGAGGCAGGGTACTAAAAGAGGCATGTGAATGCTCCAGCAATTACAGCTGAATTTGATTAAAAACGTCATGAGGGCTGCAAAAGCAGGAGTTACCTGATCCACTCAGCCCGAGGTTGCTTTAGCATGAATTATAACACAATTCATTTTATTTTAATAGGTCGCTATAAGATTAACTGTTTAAGGATGGAGCCGCGCTGTAAATGTTTACATCAAACCGGAGAGAAGCGAGCTTTGCTTTTGGCTTGTTTAGAAATCACGTTTATTACATTTTAAAATTCCTCAACATGTTAATTAGGAAGAAGGGGAAAGTCTGGGAAGGCAGATGGAGCTCCAGCGCATGACGTGGAACCACACACGCGCTGCTGGGCTTCAGCTTCTCTCTCCGGGCAGGACAGTGTGGGGTTTTTCACTGGCCACCCCCGGTTCCACGTGCTGTGGGGAAATAATAACAACAACTCGTTTTGCCCCTGCTCCTCTCCCAGAATTTATCGGCACCTCAAAACCTGGGCCCCTGGCCAAGGAGAGCGGCCACAGGGGAGGTGACCGCCCTGTCCCAGTGAAATTGGCCACGACAGCCCCAGATTTGGGTGTTTGGGAGGGAAAAACGGGGAGATCCATCGGTGACCGAGGGCAGAACCCCGCAGGAATGAAGGGTCCCGAACGCTCCCACATCCTGCTCCCCCTGCGGGGACTGGCACCCGGTGCTTTAAGGGGCACAAACTTCGCATCCCACAGGTGAGTCCAGGAGGTGGGATAAAACCAGGCTCCTGAATTCCCCTGGATTCAGGGAAGAAATGGTGAAACAACTGCCACGGGGAGGTGTCCATCTGGGTTTGCATCTGCTGTGCTGCTGGGGAGTTTGGGGACGAGATAAGAACCCTCTGTGGCTGCAAATTCTGCTTTTTCCCTGTGCTGTCTTTAAGCAGCATCTGCCACAAAGGTACTTTTGCACAGCTGAAGCAGTTAAATTGAATTAAAAATAGCCGTATTCCTGAAATTAAACTATTAGTCTGAGAGGAAAATCCTCCCTGTTAAAATTTATTTTCATTTTCCATCGACAGGAAGGACGAATTTAGAATTTTAGCATGAAAAAGATATTCTGTCATAAATTACCCTGGCAAAAAGGTTTCATTCAGAGAGCTCAGAAGGCCCCATTTCAGTGAGAATCTGCTCTTTTATTGCCACTAATTAATTTAATCATTAAAGGCACTTTGATGAATTCCACCGAAAATCAGCAAACACACTATAATTATTTTTGAGAAAAACATTTCAGCTCTGCTAAATCACTCTCTAGGAGGAAAAACACCTTTGAAATAGAATACGCTTCACCCTAATATTGGTGATGGATGTGATCAGAGTATTCAAATAAATAATCATAAATTATAGATAAAATCATTATCACAACACGGGGAAAGCTTTAGTTCCAGAGATAAAATGAGGGCATAGGAAAAAAGGGATTGTTGTCATTGTTGGATTCTATATTATTCCAGAAAAAGGAGTGTTGGGTGAAGGTTCATGTATGCCCCAGGAATTTTAATTTCCTTGTTCCCTGTCTGTTTAATGGGAACGAGAACCTTTCTCCTTTCACTGTCTGGATTTGAGGACACTTTTGGAGTATTTATTTCGAGGAGCATTTACTGTGAAGTGACAAAAAGTGGGAGTTTGGTGTTGCTGTTAAAGTCCTGATCATTTACGAAACATCAGTGTTTCCACTCCTGTTGTTTATAAACATCCAAGGAAATGATTTACAGTCTGTGGGATGTCACGGAACTCCCGTTAAACCAGTTTGGGTTGGGGACTGGTGTGAGCCTCAATCCATGTGGTTTTTACCAGTCCTTACAGAGTTCCTCCCGAGGCCGTGTGGGGTGGGCTGGGAGGGTTACAGCGACATTTCCTGGACAAGGAAAGCTGCACGGACAAAAGGCAGGAAAGAAAATTAAGGGATGGGGGGATCAGACCTCAGACCCCATGGCAGTGGGGAGGGATGAGGTGGGACAGGAATCCCGGGGCAGAGGGATCTAATCTTGCAGTGGCAGAGGTGGGGCAGGAATTCCTTTGGCCAAAGGATCTAATCCCTGTGGCAGAGGGAGGACAGGAATCCAGGGGCAGAGGGATCTCATCCTGTAGCGGCAGAGGAGGGACAGGGATTTCATCCCTGTGGCAGAGGTGGGGCAGGAATCCCTCTGGCAAAGGGATCGAGTCCCCTGGCAGAGATGGGACAGGAATTCCTGTGGCAGAAGGATCCAATCCCATAGTGGCAAAGGTGGGACAGGAATTTCATCCCTGTGGCAGAAGCAGGACAGGAATCCCACAGACCCCTCACCCCACACGAGCTCTGCCCCTCCTGAGCAGGCCCCACTCTCCTGGGACCTCTCTGCCCTGGAGGCTCCTCGTTTTTCCCAGGATTTTTGTGTTCAGCCCCTTCAGCACCCCGTTAGTGACAGAACACCCATGATGGCACACCTCACAGTGGCACCTGGGTGGCCGTGGCCCCCGGTGACAGCACTGCCACCCCTCTGGGGTTCCTTCACCACAGAGATCCCTGCCCAGGTGACGCTGACCAGAAAAACAGAAGAAAAGAAGGAAAGGAATGAAAAGCAAACCTCTTCCTCCAGCAGAGATGTGCCTCTTCGGGAAAGAGAAGTGGCCGTGACCCCAGGTTCCCTGCAAGACTGGCTGTTGCTTCGCTTTTTAGTAAATTTTACATGAAGCACCTCTTCTAGAAGAGATAAAAATCTTCTTTTTTGGGATATAAAACTCAAGATTTGCCCTTGTCTCTGGTACAGCTCCCCCTCCTTGTATAGTCTTTGCTCACTCTGGGATTGCTTCTTTCCTCTTTTTTTTAAAGCAAAACCATAAATTCTTGTCCCTGTTCTCCCTTGGAGCCTCCCTGGCCAGCCTGGGCTTGAGCTCTCCTGCTCAGGAGAGACCAGGCAGCCCCTGAAAACCCTTCTGGAGCTGTGAAGGGGCTCCACCTGCTCTGATCTCCGCAGAAAAACAACCAACCAAGCAAACGCATCCATGATTTCTTCCCAGAGTTTAATTCCTTGGAAATGTCTCACCTAGTGAGATACACTGTGGATGGTACAGGAGGGAAGGGAGGGAGGAGAAAGGCAGCTCCACAGAAAGGCCACATCAACAGCTGGAGGAATGAAAAGGATTAAAAAAACCCCAGCCCCAAGGTGAACTAGAGGGAAATAAATGACTGAAGCAGGAGCTTGATGCGATTCCAAGGGTTTGACATGGAGGCGTGTTTCCCATCCCACTCCTCCACCAAGAAGGTTTTTCTTCAAATCAGATGAACCATAAAATAAAGAGGGAATTTTGAATGACTCAGAAAAATGGTGTTTTCCAGCCCTGCGCACGCAGGGCTGTCCCTTGAAGAGCTCTGACGCCTCGGGCCTTGTCTCCACACGGTCCCCGATAGCTTGGGGGGCTCCAGGCAGATCAAAGGGTTCCCTGCCCACTGCTGCTGGAGCAGCCCTGCCTTGGGAAGGTGCTTTGTGGGGGAATAATGCTCCCAGCGGGAGAGCAGCCGTGATCTGGGAAATCTTCCTGGCTAAGGTTATCAAGGGAGAGTTGGTTGAAATGGCTCCATGGCAGGGCTTTGCCATGCACTGGTGGGGCCTCCTGCACCATCCCGACCGGAATAGGGACAGCAGGAATGGCTGAGGGCAACTCTGACCAATTATGGGCCAAAGAAACTGTCTGGGACAAGAAGGAAGTGCAAGCAGAGGAGATGGGAGAAACGCGCCTTCCATAGAATGGTTTGGGCTGGAAGGGAACTTGAAGATCACCTCATGCCATGGGCAGGGAATCTTCCACCAGCCTCTGACAGCAAAAGTGTGGAGGGGATGAAACTGGGATTCACAGGTAAAGGTGTGGGAGTGAAAGAGGAATCTGTAGGAAGGGGGAGGGAAGGCTTGGTTTCCTGCGTGCCAGGAAAGCACCTGAGGAACACCCGGGGACCCACGGCAGGGATGGAACTGGAGCTTTAAGGTCCCTCCAACCATTCCGCGATTCTGCGAATGCCCTCAGAGGTGCCTGGGCCAGGGACACTGCCTGGAGCTCTGTTTCACTCCCATGGCCTGAGCACAGCAATCCCGGGACAGCGGGGCAACAGTGGCAGCAAAACTGAAGCCGCTGGAGCAGGGTAAGTGCAGAACAGCAGCATCCAAACCTGGGCTGGAGCAGGGCATGAAAACCCCACCACCCAACCACAGGAAGATGCTGTGAACCCAGAGTTCTGTCAGTAAAACCTGAGCCAGGACAGAGCTGGGGTGGCCCAGGCTCTGCGGCCGGAGCTCAGTGGCACTCTGCTCTCCGTGAGGCCGCCTTTCCTCTCGGTAGCTCAGATAGGAAGGGTCTGTCCTAAATTACAGCATTTAAGGTAAAACCAGAGCAGCTGTCCCAAAGAACGGAGGTTGTACAAGTTTTCCTGCTTAGAAGCAACCATCAGAGCATGAAAGCTTCCTCCAGCTGGTTTTCCAGAAGAAGAGCACACAAACCTCACTTTTGCATCCCACAGCCATGCTTAGCACAGTTTTTGGGCTGCCAGAACAATGTCAGCTGCTGTTCTTGGATAAAATTAGCCCAGATATTTTTGTGTTTGAAATACGTTACAGACGAGCCCACACACTTTTCCAGTTACCACCAAACCCCTTGTGCACATGGGGATAACAGGTGGTTATGAAAACATCCTGGTGGTCATAAAAACCTCCTGGTGCCCATGTGAGCAGATCCTGCCTCGTGCTGTGGGTTCTGAGCCCCGCTGGTGGCACATGGACAAAGATCCTTTGGGGCCCAGGGAGCTTCTAGATTTACACAGCACCTTATAAACCCTGGGTGTGACGCACCGAGCCCGGAGCTGGGCCCAGCTCGTGCTCCCAGCCCTGCAGAACCGAGGGGTTTATTTCAGGATTGAGGAGCTCCAGTTTGGGCTGCCCACTGGAAAACAGTCCCAGTGTGTAAAGAGATCGGGATGTTTCCCTTCCCCAGGCAGGCATGGACCGCTCCAGGCCAATCCTCTCTGCTTGCTGGGGAGCTGCAGTCGTGACAGAGTCGTGACAGAGTCGTGGCACTGAGTCACACCCTCGGGACTCCGGAGGTGTCCAGTTGCTCGCTCAGCTTTGTTGACTCTGCTCCAGCCACCAGCCCCATTTCCTGGACTTATCTCCCCCAGCAGATTTCCCCTCCTGTGCCTCCCTCCCGTGGCCCATAAACACTCGAAATCTCCTGCAGGCCCAATCTGGGCTCGCAGCTTGTCGGGAGCAGATAGCAGCAGATAAGGGGCCAGGCCACATTGTCTTTTTCCAGTTCACTTTTAAATCTGAAAATTGTTTGCTTAAGGAAAAGGAAATGTGCCTGTGTGTGCTGGGGGGCAGCGGGAGGGGAGGGGGAAGAGGAAGGGAGCTGCTTCAGAGACCAAATTGGGGCACACGAGAGGGAGGATTGATGGAGATTGATGAGGGCAGTTCAGCGAAGGTCCGGGTGCAACAGGCGCTGGGAAGCTCCCGTTATCCTGCCCTGTTCCCAAACATCGGGCCCTTCCCAAAGGGAGGGGATTCTGCAGGGGAGCCCTGGGATAAGCATCGCCCCGCAGGCTCTCCCAGGCCAGGTTTGGCTGGAGTGACACCTAAAGCTAAGTTCCTAAAGCCTCGGGAAGGACCTCGGGCTGCACCCGCGTGAGAGGAGCTCTGCCAAGCCCCGGGGTGGGACTCACTCACTAAAAATCACTTGATCAATACAAGTTCCGGTGTAAACACATTTATACCCAGTGCTCAAACTGGTATGGCAGCAAACCTCTATCCCTGCAATCTGTCATCCTGTATGGATGGAAAGTACTCTTTATTCCATGTCCCTGCAGTGCTGGGTGACATCTTGTCACTTGTTCTCATCAGCAGAATGAACTTATTTCACTTCCAGGTCCAGAGCAGGCCAGGCCTCACTGCAGGATTTGGGAAGCATAGGAGGAGCTCAGGACTCACTGCAGGCTTTGAGAAGCACAGGAGGGGCTCAGGACTCACTGCAGGATTTGGGAAGCACAGGAGGGGCTCAGGACTCAGGATCTGGGAAGCACAGGAAGGGCTCAGGACTCACTGCAGGATTTGGGAAGATCAGGAGGGGCTCAGGACTCACTGCAGGCTTTGGGAAGCACAGGAGGAGCTCAGGACTCACGGCAGGATCTGGGAAGCACAGGAGGGGCTCAGGACTCACTGCAGGATTTGGGAAGCACAGGAGGGGCTCAGGACTCACTGCAGGATTTGGGAAGCACAGGAGGGGCTCAGGACCTGTGATATCTCGGTTTCCATGGATCAGATAAAGGCTCAGGGCCCGAGGCAGACCAGGGCTGAAGGGAATGATAACGGGAGTTGGTGAGCCCTGCATGGGGAGTGCTGTGTTAATTTATGGATTGATCTCCTGATGGTGCTCAAGTCAACAAACCCCACTGTTGTCTGCACTGGGTGCAAGGCTTAGACCCTTTTTGGGGATACGTTTGGAGATACTGATGTATTCCCTGAGAAGCTGGGATACAGCAGGGATGCGACAAACACAGGGGAACCTGAGGGGCTGATCCTCCTCTCTGGGCACACGTAAGATCCAGGCAGCTCTGAGTGCAGGAAACACCCCCATTTTTACACAGCTTTGGGAAAAAACAACCGGAAACAGGGGGAAATTATCATGGAATCCCAGAATGGTTTGGATTGGAAGAGACTTTAAAGCCCATCTTGTTCCAACCCCTGCTGTGGGCAGGGACACCTTGCACACCTCATCCATTATGGGGCCTAAGAAAGCAAAGAAGAAATTGGGCTGGCCCTTGATGCCTTCCTTATCGATGGGCCGGGCACGCCTCATTTGGAAAACTCATTTCCTGGGATCAGAGAGGCTCTGAGGAAGCTCCAGGAGCTGGGAGGGGGGTGTGAGCCGCGGACTGAGCTGGTGACCACGCAGCAGCTCCTCGACCTGTGTGCAAAGAAAAGTCTGAACCTCTGGTTAAGGGGTCCTGGTGGGGCTGACAGAACCCCCCGGATGCAGGGGATGGCCGTGGGGATGGCTGTGGGGATGGCTGTGGGGATGAAGCGCTGCTGTGCTTCATCCCGGGCAGTTTTTCTTCTGCCTCACAGAATATTCTGTCCTTCTGCGGACTGGAGATGAGAGCAGGGCTCCATTCCCAAATCCCTGCGGGGATAACTGTGCCCAGTGCCATGGCAAGCACGGCTGGGTGCTGCTGGATGTGGGAATGCTGAGGGCAGAGCTGGGAAAGGACGGAGGGAACAGCAGAGCCTCCCTGCTCTGTGCTTTCCCAGAGAATCTGGCCGGGTCTCACACAGGGGGTGCCCGGAGCATCCCCTGGGCTTATTTTAGGAAGGAAGAGCAGCTCAGTCCATGGGGATTCTCTGCTCCATCACCTCCCTGCACCATCTCTGGCCTCCCCCAGGAAAATCCTTCACCTGCTCGTGTTTCCACAGTGCCATTGAAGGAGGAGGGCGATGAGAACAGATGGCAGCTGCAAACTCTCAGCTTTTATGGCTGAGCCATCAAAAAACGGCCTCAAAATTACCAAGGTGGAATTCTGAGGGGCTGGGGAGCTGCTAAAATACCACCCTGAGTCCTTGGGTGGAGACAGGTGAGGTCTGTCCGGGTTTCCCTGGCCCGACCCTCCGTGGCAGAGGGGTTCCAGCTCCCGTTCTCCCTCCTGGCCATTTCCTGCTCCCGCTGCCGCACTTTGATTCACGGTGCCCGGCCACCCGTGACCACCCAGGGAAATGGGAGCTGGCCCAGGCAGCCAGGGCCCGTCATCGTCCCCGCAGGGGGAGGAACAGAGGCCACGATAAGATCGCTTCATTTCAGCCACAGCCCATTTGTCACCGGCCGTTCCCGAGCGATCCCTGCGGGAGCAGCCGCCACTGTCCCCAGCACGGCCAGCACCCAAACTGGGGGAGAAGGGGAGCTCAGAGCCACCTTCCCTTGGCTGGATTCCCAGACTCTTCCTGGGGATCAGGACGTTCAGATGTGCCACAGACTCGTCCCTCAGTGTCCCCATCCCAGTTCATCGGGACCTTTGAGGTACAAAACCATCGGAGTTTGCTGTTGCCTGAGGAGCCCTGGGGAGAGCTCCTCCTCAGCCTGGGACCAGCCAGGCTCTGTCCCGCGTCCCATCCCATTGTTGTCCTCATAAAAACGAGCTCTCCTCAGGCCCATTTCCTGATGTTTGGGACCGGTTTGCTGCTGTGCTCCCCGGCCACGAGCCGCAGCCAGATGGCAAAGGCAGCCCAAGCCAGGTCTCCAAGGAGCTTCCCAAGTTCCTGGCTATGACCGTGACACAATCGAGGACAAATAAACAGAACCAGAGGAGCAGAACGTCAGTGGGAGCAGAGCCCCAGGACGTGGGAGCAGCAGGGGACCAGCCTGGGTTTGGGATCAAAGAGGGGGCGGCTGCAGCCTTGCCCTGGTCCTTGCCCACCCCAACTCCCAGCAGAAGATGCTTCAGGAGAGGGTTCCAGGGGTGTCCTGAAGGGTCATTTTGAACAGCATTTGGAATTCTTTCTCTGTTCCATATGTTCTGTGGACAGTGAAATGGATAAAGCCTGTTCTCCTGTGGGACCACATTCCTTGTCCCCTACTCATGCCCCTCCTTCCACCACCCAGGGCTGGGCTGGCCCTGCTGAGCCAAGCAGAAGGTGTCACATCAGAGCCCTGCCTGGCTCTCCCCTCCACCCAGCTGCTGATCTTTAAGTAATCTCTAGAAATTTAACCATGACTGGGACACCCAGACTTTCGAGTGTGGTCGGAGTCAGTGAAGGAGGAGGAGAGGAGGGGGAGTTAAAGCAGATGGGTGAGCAGGGAGATTGCTCCAGGTTCCACTGTCAGAGCCCAGCTCAGCTTCCCTGCAGCTCTGAAATGCCTCACAAAAGTCTCTCAGTTTCAGACTTTCTTCCCAGTGCTTTCAGACCTGAGGTGTCCTGGTTTGGTAGCTGTCAAATGCTTACATTTTTATTTCCACCCTGAGAACTATTTGGTTTAAAAAAGCCCTTTAATTCCACGTCAAACAGCACAACAGCTCAGGTGGTTTGATTCTGTAAAAAATGAATATTTTTATTTCTTTATTCATTCCCTGATTACTTTTTTTTTAAATCTTGAATAGTCAAAGCTTCAAAACCACTGATGAATCAGAAAGTTCATTTTTCACCCTGCTTGGTGGAGCTGCCTGTGCTGGGGAGTTCCCCACGGCTGTTCCCTGGCCTGCTCCCTCTGGGATGTTGCTGATGACTGCCCGGGACCAGGACACATCCGGGTGTCAGGCAGCGGGGTCTGCGAGCTCAGGGATGGTGACACTGCTGCCAGAAATGCAAAGATTTACCAAATGTGCTTTGTTCCTGAGGCATCCTCCGCGTCAGAGGGCTTGGCAAGGGTTGGGGTGAGGGACAAGGATTGCCTGGGGCTGACCTCAGGCAGGGCAGGGCACTGAGGGCATCCTGGCCAGGCCCTGCCTGCCTGGGCATTCTGGAACACAGCCCTGGTGTCACCCAGGGTGGGGATTTGTGTCTGCCAGCAGGAGATTCCTCCTGGGCGGCACCACAGGGACGGGTCTGTGAGGGAAACCATCATCTCCCGCCCCACACCTCTCTCTTTCCATCCCTCTCCAAAGCTGCGCCCCAGGTTTTGTCCTGGAATGAACCCAGACACCCTGAGGGTTCATTCCCCACCTGCACACAGCTCCCAGCCGGGCTGACCCCGATGGGTGCACCACTGAAACAGCAGCACTTACAGAAAAAAGTGTCCCCTCCACTCTAGGGCTACCTCAAATACACAAAAATCCAGATTTCCCAGCCTCATTGGGATCACAGCTCTTTTCTTTTTGAGTTTCCCCACCCATTCATGCACTCTAAATTCAGATCCCTGGCCGAGGTGATGAGGATGATCCCAGCTCCAGAGATGTTCCTGTCCCTGCACAGGGCACAGCCAGCTCCTCTATAATCAGATTTTTCTTCATATGGACAGAAATTCAGCCACCCCGAGCAGGGTTCTGCACTTGGGGATGTGCGGAAATACTGGGAAATGCCTTCAGTGCGGGCAGGAACTGGGGCTGATCCCTGCTTTGCTCAGACTCCTGCCCCACTCACGGCACTTTTGCAGGAACCAATTCCAGGTGCTGGGGATTGCTCCCTGCACCCCAAACTGCCGAGGAAAGATGCACATCCCGATATTTTCCACTTAGGCAGGGCAGCATCAGATGGGCCCAGCTGGAGGTGAGGAGACAAGGAGGGGGATGTGAAACTTCCCACGTGGGGCAGGGGCAGGACAGCAGCACCCAGAGGAAGAAATGTTCTTTGTGCCAAGAGGCCAATGCTCCCTGAGCACCACAACTCTGATTTTCCTTATTTATTTTACCCAACCCCTCACTCCAGGGAGGTACAGTGGTGCACAGAGGAGAGTTCTGACCAGGGCAGAGTGGCAAGGCAGTCAGGTTTGCTGGTGCAGAGAAATGCCTGCGTTTCTGCCTGGGCCTGTTCAGGTCCCTGTGCAGGAACGGGCAGGGCAGGCTCCAGCGGGGCCGGTGGAAGGGGCCAGGGGAACGCCTGGGTGTGTTTCAGCTGCAAGCAGCTCTGCTGTCACCCCTCCTCTGCCCGCGGAGGCCACCTGTGCAGCACCAGCTCCTGGTGGCTCCGGCTGCTGGCACGCTCTGCCCAGGGGAGGGGATTCCTGGGCACCAGCAGGCCCTGGTCTGTCCGGGAGAGCTGCTGGACAGCCCGAGCAGAGCTCCACTCTGCCAAGGGATCCATTTCTCCCGGCCCCAGACATTAAATGTATTTACAGGCAGATATTCACAGATGTCCCACCCAGCCCCACGGTGGCCGGGGGGTGCGAGTGTCCTGCTGTCCCCTGGCTCTGCTCCGGGGATCCCGGTTCCCCGCCAGGGCTGGGATGGGGGTCCCGCTCCTGGGTCACAGCTGCACCAGAGCTCAGCCCAGGCAAGACAAAACCTCCCCTCCCCTGCCCCCAGCCCCACGCCCGGGGCTCAGAAGAGCTGAGCCCAGCACTCCCCTGGGCTGTGAACGTCAGGCAGGAGGATCCAGACCCTCCAAAGGCTTTTCCAACATGAATGATTCCACGATTCCGTGAGTCTGTGACCCAATCCCAGCCTGCCAGCTGTGGCTGCTGGGCTTTCCTTAACTGGCCATGTGCCCTGATGTGAAAACTGGGAGCAGAATCAGGGCCCTGAGGCGGCCAGGGGTGCTGTGAGCACACAGAGGCGGGGGCTGGGCTGGGGTTTAATGTCCTGGGACCTGTCAGTGGCTCGGGAAAAGATGGGAAATTTCCCATGGATTTACACCCAGAGGGCTCAGGGGCTGAGCTTAAATCAGTGACTGTGAGCCAGTGCAGGAGCTGGGCTGGGGGTGAGGCTGGGCCCCATTTCAGTAGGGCTGAGGTCACCCGAGGAGGGCACCGGCCCAGGCTGTCCCCACTGGGGATTGCCCCAGCGCTGGTGTCACCCAGTCACTTTCCCTCTCTGGGGCCGTGTCCTCCTGCCTCTGGAACGGGATTTGTCCTTTTTAGGGCTGCCAAGGCAGCGGCGTTTCCTGGTGGGCTCAGGGACACCCCGTGGTGTTGTCCCGTGCTCAGAGCACCCTGGATCATCCCAGCAGGACCCCAGGCTTGGCTGGGCACTCCTGGTTCTCCATTCATGGTGGGTGACCCTGGGTGAGGTTTGGGCCGTGCCCTGCTCCCCATTGACTCCCCAGTGACATTTCCCTGGAGCAGCAGTGCTGAGCACGGGGCCTGTTTGCACTTTGGGATCGGCCTGCAGGAGGGGATGGGGACACTTCCCCACCCTGGGTCGCTGTAAATCCAGACCCCGCTATGTCATGGGCAGATGGAAGCGGGCCTGAGTGTCCATCCAAGACTCACGGGCAGCAGGAGGGACACGGATCCCCATGGAGTCACCCCTTGGAGTGTCCCAATCTCCCTGGAGGGACACAGATCCCCATGGAGTCACCCCTTGGAGTGTCCCAATCTCCCTGGAGGGACACAGATCCCCATGGAGTCACCCTTTGGAGTGTCCCAATCCCCCTGGAGTCCATGGCCTGTCGCAGGCCTGGGAGTGCTGGCCCTGGGAGCAGGGATGTTGCTGTCCCTGTGCCACCAGCCTTTCCCGGGAAGCCCCAGCACGTCAGGCAGACCCTGCACCCAGCAGCATCCATGGATGTGCCTCCTTTCCCTTTTTTCCAGTTATTTGTGGCTGTTTTCGCTTTGCTGGGCCGAGCAGATGTTCTGCACATCTGGCCACAGCGTGTTTGCTCTGCAGGCTCGTCTGCGCTGTGCTGGTGACACGGCAGCAGGGAAGCAGCAGGACTGGCTCTGCCACACCTCCTGCTGCACAGCCCGGGGGCTCTGGTGCCTTTGCTGCTGCCCAGGGGTTAAACCGGGCCGCCTGCAGCACACCCAGTGCCAGGCAGCCTGGCCTTGGGCTGCGCCACGGAGCGAGCAGCGGGCTGAGGGCTGGCTTTGCTCTGAGGTGTCTCTCCAACTTGCCACGCACCAAAGCTCTGGCCGGAAGTTTTCCCTGAGGAAAGGTGATGATGAAATCCTCCTTTATTTTCTGAGTGCGAAGCCTTCGCAGCCTGAACTGCAGAATGGAAATATTATCAGGAATCTACAAAACAGTGATTTTGGGTTGCTCAAAGAAAGAGATCAGTTGTTCTCTAACAAAAATAAATGAGGAGCAGACGGTGAAACATTTGGTTTTCCACTCTGGAGCAGAGAAGTCCATTTTATGTGAGTGTGTGTGGAAAAAAGAGCTCCATGTCAGCATCCCTGGGTGCCACAGGCCAGGCCTCACTGTCGGCTCCAGCTGAGGGTTTGAGCTGTGCTGAGCAGGAGAGGAATTATCCCACAGCCCCATCGCACAGCTCTCTTTTATGGAGACAGCATTGTCTGGAAGCAGTGTCTGCCTCCCGAAATATTCCCTGATAGAGCTGTGGCTGCAGGAGCGAAGCAGGAAATTTATCCAACACCTCTGTGGAGCCGTGGAAAGCAGAGTGCTGGGAGACTGGGAAGCATAAAAATCATGTCAAGGTACAAAAAGTCCTTGGCCTGGGCTCTGGGCTGCGCAAATTGAGCTCCTTCCTGACATCAGTCCCGATCTGCTGCAGCGAGGTGAGGAATTCTGTGACTGCAAAGGCAAATTCCCAAGGAAAATTGTCCTCCTGTGCTGTGGTCTGGGCAATAAAGCTCCACAGCAGCTGGCTGCCCTCAAAGCAAACGGGGATTTGGGTTTCTAGTGTATTATCCATCAGCTCCAATTATCTGCCTTATCCCTCTGGGTGGGAGAGGAGATCCATGAAGTGAGAAAAAAAGGGAAAGGAATATATTTATTTATAGAAACAAAGGTGTTAGTGGTCCCATCTCCTCATCTCTGGGGGAATGGACAGAAAAGGGGATTATTGGAGAGCTTATTGGAGAGCTTTTGGGGGATGCTGAGGGGCGTCCTGCAGCTCACTGCCGCTGTGGATGGACCTGTTAAGGAGTCACAGAGGAATCGTGGAGCCCCCGAGGGTTTCAGCTGCCGTGGGCAGGCTCCTGCTCCCCCTCGCCCAGCACAAGGGATGGGCTGGGAGGGCTCACGTGGGGTTCAGGGTGTTTTGAGGATTAGGGGAATTGCCCAAGGCTTGCAGGGGGCTGCTGGTGAGCAAGGGGGGTCAGCAGGTTATCGGCGTGAGGGAAGAGCTGTGTTTCTTCTGTGTCTTTGCACAGGAGGCAAAAAGCTCATCCGAGCTGGGAAAGCCCCATCAGCTGCTCCTTCTCAGTGGCACGCTCAGGTTTGGGGACATCCAGGAGTTTTGTGACTCCTGAAGGAGACCTGGGCCTACAAAGTCGTTCCTTTCCTGCTGGGACCTGCTGGAGAGCCCAGGGTGGAGCGGGTGGGGCAGGAACAGAACTGAGAGAGAGCTGGGAGCTCTCCAGGGATAACTGATAGGAGAAAATGGGGAACTGCCTTGTTTGGCTCTCTCTGTTTGGGGAAGTGAAAGGGAAAACTCCTGCTGCGAGTGCCTGGGGATGCTGAGGGAGAAGAGCACGTGCACAGTCCCAGAGGAGGAGGAGGAAGAGGTTTCCTCTGAGCATGGAAAGAGGCAGCCTCAGCCCAGCCAGAGGAGCTGTGGCCCTCCCAGGCTCAGGGTGCCCTTCCCTGCATCCCTGAACCTTGGGATGTGCCCCAGAACAGGGGAGCCACGGGCTGGGCACCACCAGGGAGCTGCAGAGCTGCTGGGCCTGCTCTGCCTGAAGCCCACACAGCCACGGCTTCCTCCGTCTCCCAGGAAGATGCTTTCCTCCACCTCCCATGGAAATGCTCTCCTCCACCTCCCATGGAAATGTTTTCCTCCATCTCCCATGGAAATGCTCTCCTCCACCTCCCATGGAAATGCTCTCCTCCATCTCCCATGGAAATGCTCTCCTCCACCTCCCAGGAAGATGCTCTCCTCCATTTCCCAGGAAGATATTTTCCTCCATCCCCAAGGAGATGTTCTCCTCCATCTCCCCGGGAAGATGCTTTCCCTCGTGTTTCTCCCACGGAGATGCTTCCCTCACCTCCCACAAAAATGCTTTTCCTCCACCTTCAGTGAAGATTTCAGTGAAGATTCTTCCCCCCACCTCCCATGGAGACGCTTCCCTCCACCCTCCCCATCCTCATCCCCTCTCCGTGCGGAGCCAGAGGGGCCCGGTGACATCCCGGGGCGAGCTGGAGAGGCAGAGGGGGCTCAGCCCAGCCCGCGCTCCCTCCGCCCGGCTCGCAGCCCAGGAACTCTCTGAAATGCTGGCATCTTGTGGCAGCTTGGGAAAACAACATTTCTGCTGAGGCCGAGGCTGCTGCTTTGAGAAAGCCCTGGTTGTTTCGGATCCCGATGGATGGGGAGGGAATTCTGGTCTGCAAAGGGAGAAATTGGGGACATTTGTTAGGGGAGAAGAGGGGATGTGGCACTCCTGCTCCTCCCACCCCCCGATTCCTGCAGCAGCCCTGGCTCTTTCAGAGGATGTGGTTATCCAACAATGAATTTCCCAGATGGATTTTGATCCCCATTCTTCCTCTGTGCCATATTCTGCCCTGCCTGTGGTCTCTGGGCTGGGGGGTTGTGTCAATCAGCTGAGGAGCCGAGACCACATGAGACATTTTCCCCTCATCCTGGAGAT
This sequence comes from Dryoscopus gambensis, assembly GCA_013389985.1. Taxonomy (NCBI): domain Eukaryota; kingdom Metazoa; phylum Chordata; class Aves; order Passeriformes; family Malaconotidae; genus Dryoscopus; species Dryoscopus gambensis. Next base: position 732,198 of record WEIT01039414.1, on the reverse strand, counting down.
CTCTCTCATCTGATTGTGGAAGATCTGAGGGAGCTGAAATTTGATGGCAGCTCTGTCCCCTCTAGCCAGTGCCAGAGAGGGGTGAAAAATCTCTGTGGGTTTGGCTCAGATCTTCTCCAACTCCTTTTGCCAGATGGACTCTCAGCCAAGCCCAGCTGCAGTGCCAGGAATCCTCACCCGGCAGGGGAAGGGTCGTTCAATCCATCGGAACAAGGGAGTTCCCACAGCTGCAGTTTCAGGTGGATTCACCCAGGTGCTCGGTGGGTGCCAAACCCCCTCCCTCAGAGCCCTCCTGGACACACAAATTCTCATCCCAGAGCATGAAATCACCAAGAGCAGCTCCCACTCCTCCCTCCCTCCCGCTCCTGGCAGGGAGACCCTCTGGGATGCACCAGGAGCTCCTGTGGCCCTCGCTGCTCTGAAAAACGTCTCAGGGACCTGGAGCCCTTTAATGAAACAGGAAACGTCAGTTATTCCAGGGATATAAATAACCCGGGAAAGGCGGCTGCGAGAACATCTGGCTCTGCACGCTCCCGTGCGGCCTGAGGGCACCGGGCAGGAGCTGGGAGAGCCCCGGCTCTGGGCGTAGCAGGACACTTCGGGCTGTCAGCAGCGTCCTCTGGACCTGTCCAAGCACAATGCCCCGACAGCTCCGATGGGAATCCAGGATTAAGGATGAGTCCAAGGCAGAAGCACAGGGAGGGGACTCAGTCCCGCCTCCAAGGCAAGTCCCACTTGTCACCAGCTCTCCCAAACCCTTTTCCTGATCCTTCTCCTGCTCCCCCGAGCTGAGTGTCCTGTCCAGGTGAGCTGAGCCATGGCCAGGGGCTGTCCCTCTCCGGTGCTGAGGGATGTGAGCTCAGAAAACCTGGAAAGAGGAGGCAGACCCAGGTGTCCACATCTGTCCTGATAACCCAGCAGGGCTGCGAGCAGCTGGCTCTTCCTTGCCCCTCCAGGAGGATGGGAAAGGGCTGTGGATTCACAGGGGTTGGGGGAGCCTTTGCGGGTGTTTTCTGCAGAACTTCTGCTGCTCTGGCAGCCCATGGGGCCTGGAAGGACCGGGGTGGCTGAAGGCTCCCAGGGAGGACTCCTTGTGTGCGTTGACAAAACGTGCTGGGATTTTTTCTGGGAAAAATAACCAACTTCTAAGGAATGTGCTGAGGAAAAGTTTTCACAGCCACAGCGGGCTTCGGAAGACAATGCTCATAGAGAAAGGACCAACTTAAGATACATCAGCTGCAACACTGGAGAGAACAGACACACCTGGGGGCAAATCCTTCTGCCATGAGTGCTCTGTGCCTTTATTTGAGGGGGAGGCAGTCTGGGAGCCATCCCATACCCAGAGCGGCTTCTGACATGTGAGCCCAGCTCTAAATCACTTCCTCCTTTATTAGAAATAACCGTTGGCATGAGCTGCCATGGGAAGTGATGGATTCTCCATCTCTTGAAGTCTTTAAATCAAGACCGGATGCCGTTTGGGAAGAGATGTGGAGCCAGGCGGGAATGCTCGGGCTCAGGGCAGGAATAAGGGATGGACTCATCTGGCCTGCGTTAGACGGGAAGTCAGCCTGGATAATCTACAGTCCTCTCTGGCTCTGAGATCTGTGCAAGTTCAGATCTGCAGCCAAGGAGGGGGGCTCCTCAGCGTCTCTGACAGAGCAGCGCCCAGGGGTGCGGGAAGGCCTCTGAACCGCCCGGAAAGCTCCCAGTGCCTGCAGATTTATCCTCACTGGGACCCGAGGCAGTGCCATTTCCCAGGGAATCCCTTCTGTGGGCTTAACTTGGTTCATTCTACCCCCAAAACCCTCCAAGTGTTCCCAGCTTCCTGCTGCCGGGTTGGGCACTGCAAGGTTCTCCACCACCCATCCTCTTCCCAGCTTTTCGGCACTTGCAGGTGGCTCTCCTTCACTCTCTCATCCCAAGCAAACTCATGATAATTAAACTTGAGCTAATTACAGTGCAGGGGAGGCCGGTGCCCCCCCCCCCCCACCCTGCAATAGAGTGGCCAAAAGGAGCCGAGCTCAGAGAATTTATCTTTGGCTCCTTCCAGAGCTCAGGAGATGGATGTGGAAAACAAGCCAGGACAGCCAGGAGGGAGGGAATCCACTGAGCCCAAATGAAGATGAAAAGCTCAGCCCAGGCCTGTTAACAGCGACTTTGTGCTCTGGGTCTTGCACTGGTGAAGCGAAAAGCACAGAGACCAAAGTTTGGGATTTGGGGAGATTTAAGCCTTGGACGTGTTTGCCATGATTTAATAGGAAAAGAGCGTCTCACTTGTGACTTGTGCCTCCCTGGAGGAGAAAAGCGAAGAGAAAAGGAATCTTTATTCAGCCCCGAGAGTGTCTGCACCTGCCAGGCCTCATGATGGAAAGTGGCTTGCGCTACCCTCGGCTGTGCTCACTCATCCCTGCCCTTCCCGGGAACTGGGGCTCCAGCCCCAGCTCCATCCCTGCCCTTCCCGAGAATTCGGGCTCCAGCTCCATCCCTGCCCTTCCCGGGAACTGGGGCTCCAGCTCCATCCCTGCCCTTCCCGGGGAGCGGGGGGCCCCAGCTCCATCCCTGCCCTTCCCGGGAATTGGGGCTCCAGCCCCATCCCTGCCCTTCCCGGGAATTGGGGCTCCAGCTCCAGCCCCATCCCTGCCCTTCCCGGGAATTCGGGCTCCAGCCCCATCCCTGCCCTTCCCGGGGAGCGGGGGGCCCCAGCTCCATCCCTGCCCTTCCCGGGAATTCGGGCTCCAGCCCCATCCCTGCCCTTCCCGGGGAGCGGGGGGCCCCAGCCCCATCCCTGCTCTTCCCGGGAATTCGGGCTCCGGCTCCAGCCCCATCCCTGCTCTTCTCGGGAATTGGGGCTCCAGCCCCGGCGTGCAGCACGGCCGGCCGGCGGCCGGCGGCTCCCAGGGATGCTGCAGGCTTAAAACAACCCCACAAACACGGGGAGCGGAGAGTGTCACTCCAGAGAAAAGAAGAAGAGAAGTCTGTGCATACATTTAGCCCTGGAAAAAAGGAAAAGACAGCAAAAAATAGCGAGAGATGCTGGGAAATGCTGCGAGTGATGAGACGCACCCAGAGCGATCCCAGCTTTGCCGCAGCTCCGGGGCTTTTCACGTAGGATTAAGGCTTTTAAGTGAAGTCGACAGCTTAAAACTGCCTTAGAGAGCTCAGATCCACCTGAACCTCCCAAACACGCTGCTCCACCAGCGGAGAAATGCCTCGACATTTCCTCCTCTTTTTCGGTTAATTTGAACAAAACCATAACGGTGTAAGGCAAACGCTCGTGCTGATGGATGAGAGCTTGGGAGTGGCACTGACGGAATGTCGGGAGCAAGGGCGAGGGAGAGGGGCTGAAATGTGTTCTTTGGTTAGCTGGGCAGAGAGAGAGAGAGAGAGGAAGGAAAGGAAGGAAGGAGGGAAGGAAGGAAGGAAGGAAAGAAGGAAGGAAAAGAAAAAGAAAGAAAAAAGAAAGAAGGAAAGAAGGAAAGAAGGAAAGAAGGAAAGAAGGAAAGAAGGAAAGAAGGAAAGAAAGAAAGAAAGAAAGAAAGAAAGAGAAAGAAAAAAAGAAAGAAATTCTGATTTTTTAGGTGTAGGAATGGAGGGGCGCTGCTCTAACACTGGTGGGGATTTTATTTGCTCTTGCTTTGGGTTGGAAAAGGAGCTTTTAACGCAATTTAAATAAATATCAGCGACGTGTGTATGTTTGCTGGAGGGGCAGCACTGGCAGCGTCCTGCACTGAGCCTGGGGGCTTTGCTGAGCTCAGGGGACTCAGCAGCGACTCTGCCAAGCAACGGGTGATGGTGGGCAAATCCTCCCTTTCACTGTGCTCCAGTCTCCAGCTGAGTAACGGGGATAACAAAATCTGTAAAGGAGCCACTCCCTGTGCTGGGGATGAGGCTTGAGCAGAAATGGGGCTCTGTCCTGTGCTGTCCCCGTGGATTCTGCTGTGGATGGACGCCCTGCGGGGACCTGGCCAGGTCAGTGAATCCCGCTGTGGGGTGGGATCCCTGGCAGTGTCCAAGGCCAGGCTGGACGGGGCTCGGAGCAGTTTGGGACAGTGTAAGGTGTCCCCTGTCCACGGCAGGGGTGGAGTGGGATGGGCTTCGCGGTGTGTCCCAGCCCAAACGCTTCAGGGGCTCTGTGACGCCTCAGTGTGCTGGGAGCTCCAGCACTGCTCCCTGGAGGTGCCTGCCCTGGCTCTGCTGGTTTGGGGCCGGACTCTTGACCTCTCCCTGCAGCTCAGCTCCCGACGTTTGCAAAGTCAATCCCCTCCTTTCCGACTGCCCTGCCCTGCAGATGCGCTGCGGAGATAAACAGCCCGCAGGCTCTGAGCTTCTCCAGATGCTGCCGGGGGGGCAAAAATAACCCAGCAGAGCGGGATAACCCCACCCTGGGCGCTCCCGGCCTGAGCCCCGCGAGCACAAAGCTCACGGTTTGTGAGGTCAAACCTCTCCTCACGGCAGCGCAGGATCGGCTCGGGCACGATACATTTCTTTTGTCGGAGGAGTGCGGAGCCTCCTCGTTCAGCCCCGGGGAGCTCGCGGCGGGGAGAAGCCTGGGCGAGGATCGCCTTCGGGAGGCGTCCTTGTGCTTCCCGAGCCGCTCGGCAGGCGCGGCCGGCCCGGGCAGAGCCTCTCCCGAGCGCCGGAGCTGCGGCTCCCAGGGAGGCGCTGCCGCCCCGTCGCCGCGAGCTCAGCCCAGGGAGCGCTTTCCACGGGGAACTGCAAAGCTTTGGGGCTTGGAAGATGCAAACCCGACTTTTAGGGTGCCAAAACGGGAGCAGACTCTGGCTGCGGTGCTGCCAAAAACTGCGCTGAGGGTCTGAGCTCGCTGCCTGTGGGATGCGGCATCACCCCGACCCCAGCGGGGTCTGACTTTGGGAAGGGTCTCTAAAAGGATGTTCTTTCCTCATTGGGATGGAGGCTGGCATCATGGGTGGTTTGCAGGGCTCCGGGTCACTCTGGGTGCTCTCTCCTCGCCTGCTCTGCGGCCTCGGCAGTGGAGGGAACTCCTGGTCTGGGTGGAGGGAGGCAGTGCCTGGGAAGGACTGAAGGAAAAATAAAAATAACTTGGAGAAAGTTTAAGTCTCAGCTCCAAATCCCCTTATTTTTTTCCCCAGGGCTGCATTTCCCTCTTGGCATCTCCTTCCCCAGCTTGGGAAGCAGCTCTAGCAGTGCTGGGATCCATGCTTGAGCCTTACAAATTTATGATGTTTCTGAGCAGGATCATGAAATTCCAGAATGATTTTGGTTGAGAGGGACCTCAGAGCCCATCCCATTCCACCCCTGCCATGGGCAGGGACACCTTTCACAATCCCAGTTTGCTCCAAGTCCCATCCAACCTGGCCTTGGGCACTGCCAGGGATCCAGGGGCAGCCACAGCTTCCTGTGCCAGGGCCTGCCCACCCTCACAGGAAGGAATTTCCTCCTGATTCCCGATCTGAACCTCCTCTCTCTCAGTTTCAGGGTCACTGGAAAGCACCAGACGGAGCTGGGGGCTCACGGCTCTGGTTGGACTCTGCCCTTGAGGAGAACCAGTGGGACTCACCCTGAGGCAGAGCGAAAGCAGGGCCTCAGCGCTGGCTCCTCGTTATTAAATTGCTTCTGGTTCTCGGCAGTGTCCCAAGGCCGAGGGCTGCATCCATCACACAGTGCAGTAACAGCCATCAGAATTAATAAACCCTAATGGGAAGGCACAGAAGCCAGAGCACAGGTAAAGGACAGGGGCACAGGAGCCTTTGAACATCCCCAGGGCTCGGCCTTCACTACCCTCAAAGCCAAATGGTATTTTCATAGAATGCAGAAATGGTTTGGGTGCAAAGGGGCCTCAAAGCCCATCCCATTCCAACCCCTGCCATGGGCAGGGGCACCTTCCACCATCCCAGGCTGCTCCAAACCCCGTCCAGCCTGGCCTGGGACACTTCCAGGGATGGGGCAGCCACAGCTGCTCCATGCCAGGGCCTCCCCACCCTCCCAGGGAACAATTCCTTCCCAATATCCCACCTAACCCTGCCCCGTGGCACTGGAAAGCCATTCCCCCTTGTCCCCAGTCCTTCTCCAGCTCTCCTGGAGCCCCTTTAGGCACGGGAAGGGACTCTTAGGTCTCCCTGGAGCCTTCTCCTCTCCAGGCTGAACAATCTCAATTCTCTCAGCCTCTCCTTGCAGGAAAATAATTTCCACATTCCTGGCCTATCCCTTGCACTGCAGCCCCACACAAACAGGGCAGCTGGGATTCCCAGGGCTGCCCCGCTGGCAGCATCCATGGATTTGCTGTTCTGGGTTAGCCTGGAATGGCCCAGACCCGCTGTGGTGCCTGGTTGTCCTCTCCTTTCCTGCCAACCCCATCCCAGAGCAGCCCTGGCTTTGGCGTGAGCACGGCCAGAGGAGGTGGGGAGGATGGGAGGGTTGGTGGCCAGTGGGACTGGGAGAAAAGGGACAATCAGGGCACTGGAAATAACCCCAAATCCGCAGTGAGTGTTATTGCAGCCGTGCTGGGTGAGGCCGGGGCTGTGTCCCTGGAGACGAGTGCTGGCTGCCAGCAAAAGTCCTCTTAACAACAATTAATGGCACCTAATTACTCTTTCTTTTGTCTTTTATTTAGCAGCGGGGCTCAGCCCAGGAAGCCCCGGCTTCCACTGCCGCAGTGTTTTGACTCTGGGCTGCAAAGGGCTCATTTCTTGCACAAACACGACCAGCAAGGTCCCCAAGCTCCTGCTGGTCCCCTCCTGTCCCCCAGCGGGTCACAGGGACATATCCTGCACCATCAGCACCCCCTCCACTGCCTTGTGTCTTGCCATGGAAAAATTCTCTGCCCAGATCCCTTTTTCCCAGAGTTCTGTGTCTGCCCCAGGGAAGGAAGGCCTCAGCTCAGAGGTGGGCAGGGAAATGGTTCTGTTCAGCCAAAGCAGCGGCTCCACTCTTGGCTCCTACTGGGAACCAGAGATAAAAGCAGGAGAAAAGGGCCTGATCCATCCCAGGGATCCTCTCCAAGCACTGGGATTTCCTGACCCAAAGCTCATTTCTTTAGTAGCCCTGGGTGGATTTTTCTTCCTTAAATTTCTTGAGCTGGTTCCTGATCCTGTGTCAGCCTTTCATCTCTCCCAGCAGTTTCCAGTGGCATCTGTTTGTTGTCCTCCCGGGGTGGACAAATGGCCTCGAGGATGGGACACAGCCAGATCTGGCTGGAGGCTGCTGGCACTGACCACTGCAGGTCAGGGAGGAGGGACTGGGAGCACCTCCACGGCGGCAGAGGACCACGAGGATCTGTTTAAACTGCTTGGAAGCTTGGGCTGAGCATCAGTGCAGCCAGCGCGAGCAGGAAGAGGTGTCTGGGATGCAGAGATGGGTTTTTTTGGGAAATGGTGAGGGATAACCACAAGCCAAACCATTCCAGAGGAAAAGGCTGCAGGGACTCCCCGTGCCCGGCAGCCTGTGGGGGCAAGAAGTTCTGCTCCGGGGAACTGGGGTGAGGCCACACCCGGGGAGGGTGGGAGACAGAATGGGGATGAAAATGGGGCCAAACTCTGGGCCCTGGAGCTGAGGGCAGGACAGTGACCCCTCCTCTGCCACAGAGAGGGCACAGGAGGGGACCAGGGCAGGGCAGCGGCCACACGAGCCGGCAGGAAGAGGCAGCTAAAATAAGCAGAGGGGTGGAAAAGGGAGGAGAGAGTATCAGGGAGATAACAGAAAGGTTAGAGAGGAACTGCAGAGGAAGTGAGCTGAAAACAGCCCGAATGTCATGGAAAGGTGAAGCTGCGCCTCCCGCCCAGCGCCGTGATCGGCCCAGCCCGGTCGTGATGCTCGGGGCTGCGTCAGACACACCGAAATCTGCCCTCTGCCCTCCCCCTGCCCCCGGCAGCGACCCGGGGGCACCTGGAAATCATCCGGGCTGTCCCCTGGGCTGCAGGGGCACCGCCTGTGCCGGGCAGGCTGCTCCCGTCCCCAGGGAATGCCCGTTTACTCCCTCCGAAGGACACGCAGTGTGCCGCTGGCATTTGGGAACGAGTCCCGGATTAACGATTGGCTCCGCTCCTTGCTACGTGGGATGGTTTTTATTTCCGCGGCTCATCCCGGTGTGGGAACAGAGCCGCTGCGAACTTCGCCGCTGCTTCCACCTGATCGCGAGCCAGTGAAATTCTCGGGGGGGATTTTGTGTTCGCAAATGCGGAGCGGGCTCGGGGCTCGGCCCCAGGTGCCGTCACCTCACGGCTGTTAGCTCGGGCTGGGAATGACCCGGCCGCTTCGGGAGCCACAGCCCTGGCAGACACCTCTTCCCGGGCTGCGATCCCGGCGGCAGCGCCCCAGCCCCGGGATGGAGGGGGAGGAGGGAGAAGGGAGGGTGGAGGACGGAGGATGGAGTGAGGAAGGAGAATGGAGAAGGGAGGGTGGATGATGCTCTTTGCCCCCCACTCTTTACTCCCATTTCCTGGCTGCCAATCTTGATTTGACTCCGCATCACGACACGGCCGGGGGGGATGAGCCTCGTGGGCTCGGAGAGGGGCTGGAGCTGCAGCAGCTGGAGGGAGAGGAAGGGGAGAGATAAAGCCCCCTCCCCAGCAAGGCTGCGCTGCAGCTGATAAGAGCCCTGGCGGGCTGTAATGGGAGCCCCGGCTGGCTGCTTCCTCACAAAGTCATGACTCAGGGATAATGTTCACATCCTCCGAACGGCGAGGGAGCTAAAAATACAGCCAGGAAAATGAGAATGAGCGAGCGAGCATGAATGAGAGCGTGAGTGAGAAATGCACTGGGGAAAAGAGAGAGGAAGCATGAATGAAAGAGCCTGGGAGAGAGAGAGGGAGGGAGAGAGCGAGAGCAGCCGGGGCCGGCCAAGTTTCCAAGCTGCGAAGCTTTGCCTGCAATCAGCGCTCTGGCAGAGGCAGCCCGCGGGAATGGAAACCCAGCCCGGGAACTGCAACACTCCTGGCATCACCCCCCGAGGGCAGGGGCACGGGACACCCGCTCCGACCCCGGGGGACACCCGCGGTACCCCTCATGCCCCCCACGCCCCAGCACCGGGGTGGCCTGCCCGCGGGGGTGCCCGTGAAGAGACAAGGACGTGTTTGCGCGTCCGCACACAGATCCAAACTCGTGGCCAGCTCTCCCACGGATCCTGGGTCGGTTCCCTGGGAAGCAGGGATGCACCTCTGCCCTCGGTGTGGCTCCTCACCAGGGCGGGGTGGCCCTGGGGAGCCCCTCTGCTCCCCCGGCCCTGTTTCTCCACCAATTCCTGCTGTTTTCCCCCATATTTCTGTGAGTCCCTGCCCTCCCCCTGTGTGAGCCCCAGCACCTGCATAGAGCCCCCAGCCCATTCTCCTGGAAAGACAAACGATTTCACCCCCCACCGCTGCCCTCTCATCTCACAGACATCCCTTTGGAGCTGAAATGTGTTTTACAGATTTATCCCGGTGCTGGGGTTCCACCACAGCCCCCCTGGCACTGGACACTTGCGCCCATCCCCTACAGCTCCCCTGCGGCAGAGCCAGGGTGGATAACGGGGCCTGAGAGCAGATCTGTGGGGTTTGGAGACCCCCTTTGCCTGGAGGAGAAGGTGCATTCCAGAGCAGAAGTGGTTCTGGGTGCTTGGGAAGTGCCTGAAACTCTGTTTTCTCTCCAGCTTTGGTAGGATTGAGAGGAATCTCCTGGGGAAAGCAAAGCCCCTTTCATGCAGACGGAGGAGCTCAGTCACAGAGAGGTTTTCCCACCAAAATGCCATTTTCTGGTATCTCCCCTCCGTCACCCTCTCATGGGCTGGGGCAGGGGAGTGGCAGCTCCTGCCTGCAGTGCCCTGCGAGGGCTGGCAGGGAATGATCCCATCTCCCGGCACATCCCATCCCCCGGCACGTGCCGGGGCCTTGTTCCAATTATTTCCTCCTGGGGATCCGGCTGATCTGACACAGGCCCTCGCCTGCCACTTCCCCGCTCCTGGATTTTGTTGCGAGCTTCTTTTGTCCAAGGTTTCCTTGGCTGGGTTGGGCTGGGCTGGCTGAGGGATGCTGAGGGATGCTGAGGGATGCAGCTGGATGGGGCTGGGAGCAGCGGGTGTGCAGAGCCCGGGGGAGGAGCCCAGGATCTGCCAGAGCCATCGGACACGCATCAACTGTGTTTGATAAATCCCTGGGAGCAGCTCCGCACAGTTGCGGGGGTGCTGGGACCAGGGGGATGCCGGGCCGAGGCTAAAATGTGGGGAAAAAGGCTCATGGCTGATGGGAATGTGTCGCCATCCTGGCCCCGAGCCCTGGCGCTGCTACAGCGGCTTTGTGGCCGAGCCCCTCATGCCAAGGACCAAACGTGAAAAGAAACCCCAAGGGACAGGAGGGGCTCTGCCACCATCTCATTGGGATTTACCTAAAAGGAGCAAATCCAGCCCAACCTGTGCTAAAAAGAGCAGTTCTTGCCCTCCCTCCCTCCCTCCCCCACTCCAGCCCGCACAGGAACAGGGATGCGCGCTCCTAAGCAGCTTTTTTGGGCAATAAATAAACCGGGCTCGCTGGCTCCTGACCCGCGGGGTTCCTGCGGGCAGCGCAGGCTCCGGCCGGCGGGAAGGCGCTCCCGGCCGCT
>WEIT01039414.1:701839-720690 GCA_013389985.1 Dryoscopus gambensis | reverse complement strand
CTCCCGGCCGCTGTCCGGGCGCGGGGTGCCCGCGGGTCACGGAGGGACGGGCACGGCCGGGCCAATCCAGCCCGATCCCAGATGGGAAGCGCGATTAGCTCCTTCTCCGTCACCGCTCCGGGCCCGGCGCTCCTGACAAAGGCCCGGGGCTGAGCCTGGTGCTGATCCAAGGAGCCAATTTTAGAGCCCGCTCTCCGCAGACAATCTCCGATTGTTTGGGCTGGTTTGAAGCTTTTCCCAGCCGCGCCGTCATCGCATCCTGTGACTTGGCAGGAAAGGCCTCTGTGCACAGACCCGGCTGCCAAGGAGCCCGTGAGGTGTGACAGCGAGGGCTGCACGTCCCCCCTGGGGCTGCACATTCCCCCTGGGGCCGCACATCCCTCCCGTGGGCTGCACATTCCGCCTGGGGCTGCACATTCGCCCTGGGGCAGCACATCCCTCCCAGGGACGGCATGTCCTTCCCGGGGGCTGCACATCCCTCCCGAAGGCTGCATGTTCCCCCTGGGGCTGCACATCCCTCCCAGGGACTGCATGTCCTTCCCGAGGGCTGCATGTCCCCTCCCGTGGGCTGCACATTCCCCCTGAGGCTGCATGTCCCTCCCGGGGGCTGCACATCCCTCCCGGAGCTGCATGTCCCTCCCGGGGACTGCATGTTCCCCCTGGGGCTGCACATCCTTCCCGGGGNGGGCTGCACATCCCTCCCGAAGGCTGCATGTTCCCCCTGGGGCTGCACATCCCTCCCAGGGACTGCATGTCCTTCCCGAGGGCTGCATGTCCCCTCCCGTGGGCTGCACATTCCCGCTGAGGCTGCATGTCCCTCCCGGGGGCTGCATGTTCCCCCTGGGCTGCATGTCCCTCCCGGGGACTGCATGTCCCTCCCGTGGGCTGCATTGTTCCCCCTGGGGGCTGCATTGTTCCCCCTGGGGGCCGCACATCCCTCCCGTGGGCTGCACATCCCTCCCGGAGCTGCATGTCCCTCCCGGGGGCTGCATTGTTCCCCCTGGGGGCTGCACGCCCCTCCCCCGGGGAAAGAACTCCGTGATCTCGGTGGAGAAGGGAAAAGCAGGGAAAAGCAGGGAAAAGCAGGGAAGAGCGCATTTCTCCAGGCAGGGGATGGCCTGAGACTGGCCGGGGACCAAGCACAGATGTGGCAGCTCAGGGCCACCCACCCCGGTGCCGGCGGTGCTGCAGGTGGGTGGAGGTGGCCACAGCTGTGGGGCACCCCGAGGAGCTCAGCTGGACCGCGGGTTGCTGGAAGGAGCAGGGAATTTTCTCCCGGGCTGGGGGAAAAGCCGGCACAACCGAGCACAGCTCCTTTCTTTTTCCTGCTAAGTAACTTTGGTTTTCCTCCTCCACGACCTTCCTGTGCACCCCCAGCCCCGCTGCACCCCCTTCGCAGCCCCCCTTCACCAGGCAGATCCAGCCCTGCCCGTGGCTTTTCCCTCGGCTGTCAGCAGTTCTGCCAGCTCCCTCTCGGAATGGGAAGCGGCCAAAGCAAGCAGAGATACCTGAACCTGCCATCCACCCACTCCTTGTCTGGACTCAAGATGTTTCAAAGCTCCTCCCTTTCTATTTCTAACCTCATTGTCATCCTCCTTTGAGAGGAAGGTCTATTATTCCCCTCCTCCTTTTCTCTCTACAAAAATGGGACATTGTTTCTTCTTTCTTTGATTTAAAAGCCAAAAACAGTTATAGGAAACTGTTCAGCAGATGTTTTACAGTACGAACCTAGAGAAAAAAAATTAAAGAAAAAATAAAAGCTCTCGGATTTTGCTTGAGGAGCTAAATTTAGCCTAATGCTTCCTCCCATTCAGGGTTTGTGTTGGCACAGGCAAGGCGTAGGTTTGAGCACTTTGATTGTAGTATTTATTTTATTTCTCTCATTTGCTGCATCCATGAGAAGCTGGAGCTAGTGAAGCTCATTGAGGGAGGAGGTGAATCCAGCCTGAGCTGGGGCTCAGCCCACAGGATGGGATTGAAACAAAATAATTCCTCATCCCATTTGCACTGGGATAAGCAAGGCTGTGTCCGTGCCCATGGCAACGCCCAAGGGCCAAATGATTTAAAACTCCCAGCTGAGGTTGGTGAAGGCTCAGGGGGAGATTTCCAGGCCCTGAAGGAGCTGTGGTGGAGCCCCGGCTCCTCTCGGTGAGCTGGAAACGGCACTCGCTGATTTCTGGGAACAGCTTCAGTCAGCACAGCCAGAACTCATCCCATGGGCCTGCCCCAGGCCGGGCTCCTGCTGACTTCCAAAGGGCCCGGAGGGCACCAGCTGAGTCCTTCGGGAGAGGGACAAGGCCCATGTCCCCAGCTGGGTGTGCTCCTCCTGCCCCCAGGAGCAACAGGACAAACCTGGGCTCTGCACCTGGACATGTGTGTGGACACAAAGCAGCCCTCTGCTCCCTGCAGGGCTGGGAAAGGCTGGCCGAGGACGGCATTTCCCCCGGGAAATCCATTCCCTGCCATCCATGGGCACCACCGTCCCCAACGCTCGCAGGACCACTTGACATGGCAGATCCAGGTGAAAAAAGGGAGGAAAGGCACGCTTGGATCTCTCCCAAGGGACTGAGAGGAAGCTGATGCTGTGTTATCACTGCCTGGTGAAGGCTGGGGCGTTTTCCGGCTGGGACACTTTCCAGCTGGGAAAAGCCTTTGGAGCAGGAGTGACAGCCCAGTGACACTGCTCATGGTTCACTCCATCTCTCTTCCTTCCCACTTCTCTCTTCTTGCCCACTCTCAGCCTGAGCCAAAATTTCCATATCCTGCTGCAGGGCATCCAGCTGCGCCTGGGAACATCCAGGGAAAACCTGGGGAAAACCTGCAGGTTTCCACAGGCTGGCACTCTGGAGATGTGCCCGGGGGGTTGGGTTTGGGCAGAGACCCTGCAGGCAGGGAAACATGGATAAAGCTTTGGAGTTATGGATCAGACTGCCCCGAGAATCTGCGGCTCCCCCATCCCTGGAAGCATTCCAGGCCAGGCTGGATGGGGCTTGGAGCAGCCTGGGACAGTGGGAGGTGTCCCTGCCCATGGCAGGGGTGGCACTGGACGAGATTTAAGGTCCCTTCCAACCCAAACCATTCCATGAGTCTGTGACTCGCCAGCAGAAGAAACCAGGAGTTATTCAAGGCACAGAGGATTCCTGTTAATGAAGATCCAGCAATTAGCCCAGAGATCCTCTCCCAAATTCCTTATCCCAGGGAGAGCCAAAAGGGGTCAAAAGCAAAGCCTGTGCTTGCTCCCTACTGGAAGTTTTCCATCAAGAAAAGGCACACTGGGATCTCATTTCCAGGGCTGTGAGCCCGGAGTGTCTCTGCTGGGAGGGGAGGGGGAGGTGGGCAGGGAGGGATTAGTGAGCCCCGGGACGTGGGACTGAGCGTGGCACCGGGCATCCCCGCAGGGACCTGAGCTGTGTGCGGGGAGCGGGAACTGGGGCTGTGCTTCCAGACATTAATGGCTTGTTTGTTGTCTAAGAGGGTGGAAAACCAGAGAAAATCTGAGGCCCAAAGGACCTGTTTGATTCCAAGAGGGCACTGTTGGTCTGGCCTGTGCTGGAGAGCCGGGCAATTACCAAGGGGAACTCCCCCAAATCCATGGGCTCGGCTCTGGGGGGCTGGCAGGATAAAGCTCCGATTCATGGACACATCTTTGGCTCCTTTCTTTGGGATCTCTGTGTGTTACCCATGCAGACGAGCAGGAATGTCATTTTTTCCAGACTGCTTTTTGCATAAATTAGGATTGTTTGCTGTTCATCAGCTCACCCCGCCGTGACCCCTCCCTCCAGCCCTCCACCCATCCCCCTTCCCCGCTGGAACCCCACGGATCCACGCTGGCTCTGGGAAGTGGGCAAGGCAGCCTGAGGCATTCCCAGCTGGCTTTTTTGGGAGCTGCACTGAGGATGGGCAGGTTAATGGGGCACCCAGAGCAGGTTGTAGGACACCTTTCTCCAGGGTGGGTGTGCCTGCCCCTGCCATCCCCGAGGATGGATCTGAGATGGGATCACGCCCTTGGGGTTCTGCGGCGCTGCCCGGGAGATGTGAAGTGCTCCATGAGGCAGCCTGGATCCGGGAAGGCTGCTCGGCCTCGGGAGCGCTGATAAATGGGATGCTGCTGCTTCCCCTCCCACCCACACACTTCCACTTTCACTTCACATGTGGGACCCAGCCCTGCAATTCCCAGCCCGGCCATAAATAACCCCCGCAGCACCAGGCAGCCACGGGGACGGCGTGGATTCAGCCAGAAGGTGCCTTGTTTATCCCCTTTCTTCCTCTGCAGCTCTGGGTGTCCTTCACGGAGAGGACGTCACGCTCTGGGGATGTCACCTGTGTCCTGTTATCCCTGACAGTCGACAGAGGAGACAAAGGAGAATCTGTCCAAACACCCTTGGTGCAGCTCAGGAATTAAATATGAAAAGCCACAGCTGTTCCCAAAGCCTAATCCTTGTCACAGACAAACTTCCCTTGACCTGGAACCGCGTGGAAAATAAACAGAGAGGTAAAGGACACGTTAATAACTCATTTCCACAAAACCCAGCCTCACTTCTCGGCTACTGGAATTTTTCCCTCTGCTGCTCGCTCCCGTAACAAAAAGTGTTCAGGTACAGATCATTTTGCACTGGTCTAGATGTGCAAATAAGGCACTGAAAATGTCCAGTTCCTGCTCCCCTGGGAGCATCTCACACCTTCCCTGCCCTACAGGAAAACCAGGATAACGTTTCCTTAGCTGACGTGTCCCCGGCATTCCTGGCTGGACGGAGGGACCCGGGAGGGCTCAGCTCCCACCTTGGCCCTGCTGAGGCCACGGCACCAACCACGGAACCCTCACTGTCCCTTGTGTCTGTCAGCTGATGGAGAACACAAAGGTCACTTTGAGACTGGGAAAAGGCCTCAGGAAAAGGAGAATTTCCCAGGTTTATCACTGTGGAACCCAGTGCAGAGAAATCTCTTCATTCCTACGTCATCCGAGTCCTTTCTCCTCCTCCTCCCCACACCGTGGCATTTCTGACGGGAAGAGACATGAGCCATGGAAGGGGAGCCCAGGGATTCAAAGGATCAGCCGAGCTAGGCTGGAGTTGAGCCGTGAATTCTGAAAAGTGGAGATGGGACCTGGGATCCGCCCCCGGAGAGCAGGAGCTGGTTCCCAGATCCAGCTGAGGCCTGTGCTGGGCACTGCTCCGGGGTGTCCCTGCCCTGGGTGGAACAGACCCCACGGGACCACCCTGAGTGGAGCCACGTGGAAAGCCTGGGCTCTGCCTTTGCAGCCCCTCCTCCAGATGCTGCTCCAAGCCCCTGGCTCAGGGAATAATGGGATCATTTGGGTTGGAAAAGTCCTCTGAGACCACTGGGTCCAAGCGATCCCCCGGCCCTGCCGAGGCCACCGCTGGCCTTGTCCCCAGGTGCCACATCCGCACTGTTAAATCCCTGCAGGGACGGGGCTCCATCCTTTGGAGCTTTTCGCCGCTCAAGCCTTCCCCAATATTTTTGGAGTCACTCCCTGCCAGGAAGGAGGAATTCCAAGCCCAGGGCCACCTCCACCACAGACACCCCTGGGGACACGAAGCTTTGAGATTTCCAGTTGTGTCCTCAGAGAACCGCCAGCAGGAACGAGGGTTCCAGCTTCCCATTCATTCCCATCCCAGCTCAACCACCATAAGCTGCTTATTATTTTCCAAATGGGTTTTATGTGACGTTCTCAGAGCGGTGCTAATCTCATTTTTTGAACAAGGAGCTGCAAAGGGAAGCAGTGAAATGATCTCAATTCACCCTCTGCATTTTTACATGGGCTTGAGAAGCAGTTGACTTTTAAAAAATGTCATGATTTTTATCAAGGCTTTGAATTCCACCCTGGCAAGATGCAGGGAATATTTTAACAGATAAAAGAAAATAAAAATATCTCTCTTTTTTTTACCCCCAGTGCTAATAGTACGTTAAATAATAAAGAGCAAGTGATTAACTGGCTGCTGAAGTGGTTTTGAAATCTGGCCAGATGTGTTCGAGCAGGAATTGTTGGCTGATAGCATTTTTATAAATCTGATCTCTATTTATGCGCTTGCCTGGGAAAAGAGCACTTCTGAAATCTGGCTTTATAGTCTTCGATTAAATGGTTCTGCATGAGGATTTTAATTTACAGTTTGAAGAGGGTGTGTGTGATGAAATCCTCACTGGTTTTTTGTCTGAGTGTATCAGACTAATCAAAGATCCTTCTTCCAACCAAGAGGCCAAATTCTTCTTGCAATGGGAGAACTTTGTGAGTAAGGACTGATTTCCCAGTTAACATTGCCAGAAGTGATAATTAATTTACCTTGTTCCTGCAGCTTTCAGGACTTTGTTAATGGTGTGAGTGGGGCAGGCACCTGCACAGAGGAGTTAGCAATGAAAATGTTCACATTGGCCTCCAGAAAAGGGATCAGTTTTTGTGCCAACAACGCAAAATCCACACGTTTGCATCTCAAGGGCTCAGGCTGGAGATGCTGGAACTTCCCCAGAGATGTTGCTTAACAGCGGAGTCAGAGCTGAGTGGAAATTTCTCACTTCCTCTTCCAGAGTGAAAACGTGACCGAATCGCAGAATCCCAGAATGGTTTGGGTGGGAAGGGACCTTAAATCCCGTCCCGTTCCACCCCTGCCATGGCAGGGACACCTTCCACCGTCCCAGGCTGCTCCAAGCCCCTGGAGCTTGGACACTGGAGGTTGGTCCAGCCTGGCCTCGGACACTTCCAGGGACGGGGCAGCCACAGCTTCTCTGGGAAACCTGTGCCAGGGCCTCACCACCCTCACAGGGAAGAAAACATTGTTATTGGTGTGATTTTGGTTTTTCTCACCTCCATACACATCCATGTATTTTTATCCATGTGGATAGAGATGAAAAGGGAATTTTTCCCCGCCTAATTTCTCACCCAATCCTGACACCTTCAGATGTTCCCCGTTTAAAGCCCACTTTTACATGGATCTGTTCTCCCTCGGAAAAGTGGGATAAACCGTGGATGAGCCAGTTTATCACAATTATCTCGGTTGATGTGGAGGAGATCCACGTGCAGCAGCTCCCAACCTAAACGAGCATCACAAAAGTCACTTGTGGGGCAGTTTAAGCATTCAGGACGTTCCCATACATCTGAAATTTTTCTGGTTTAGTGCCTATCCTGCACCTTCAGCTCCAAGGGGATGGATATCCGAGATCTGGGCTCCTGTCTGATCCAAGGGTAGAAAAAGCTCCTTCTGCTGTGGAGGGCAGCAATTTCCTCTTAGCCTGGACATTCAGCACCCTCGGGCTCCATCCAGGAGGGAATTCATCGGGGTTGGTCCAGAAGGATGAGCTCTGGTGCTGTCCCTGTTGGCTTTCAAGGCCAGGCGGCTCCAGAGGGTGTCAGCGCCTGGATCCCAGATGTGCCCAGCTCCGGGACCACTGAACATCTGGGCACAGGCTGTGAGCCACGCCTGGGTTCTGAGGAGGGGCAGAGGGAACGCTGGGGCAGCCGGGGCAGACCTGCCATGGATTTCCAGGCACAGGCAGCTCCTGCTCCGGCTGTGTCTCCTTCTCCCAGGGCAAACACTGGGAAGGTTTTTCCAGCTCAGGAATTCCCATTTTACTCCCTGGGGTAACACCAAAAGCAGAGATTCGGGTGCTCAGGAGCATTTTGTTGGTTCTTGCTCTGTTTTCCCGGAGTCAGATGGAAATGATGATCCATGAAGGGCTCTGGAAACTCGTTACCTGCAGCTTCGCCCCTTCCATGGTGTGTGATCCACAGGCGGGACCGCAGGGAGCTCTCCCTGGAGAGGAGCTCGGGGGCTGCGAGGGAGCAGAACTGGGGTCGGTGACAGCTGGTGACACTCAGGCTGGGCTGAATTCTGCCCGGATGATCCACACTCCCTGCCCAGCTCCAGCACACGCACCAGGACCATCTCCAGCTGCAGCCGCCTCACAGCGATGCTGCCCTGAGCTCCCATCCCAAACGGTGACGAGGATTTCTCAGGGGACTGGGAAGGGGGCGGTTTCTGCCGGCACCAGCGTGCTGCACCTTTCAGCAGAGCCTGAGTGCCCCCGAATTTAAGCAGAACCCGTGAAACATCCCCAAGACATCTCTGACTTGGTGAAACCATCAATAACAGCTGCAGGCAAACATGAAGGGATCGCTTCATTTTTTATGAGCACAGAGCAAACCCAAAGCAGCTGCCATGGAAAGTGCAATGACTTTATGATCAATTCCATGAGCTGCCCGAAATTTAACCCAACTTTTTTGCTGCAGGCTGAAGCAACTGGTTCAGTGACTGATGTGACAGCAGTGACCCTGAAACCAGGCAACCGCATGGAACCTGGGGATCTTCACGGTCCCTTCCCACCCAAAGCTTTCCCTAACTCTGTGATTCCATGTCCCAGCCTCCCAGCCACTCCTCAGAGCTGTTAATGTCCGGATTGCTGCACCCCAGCACCCTCCTGAGTGGAGCATCCAGGGAAGGACATCTTGCTCGCAGCTGCCAGCGGGGTTATCCCGGGAAGAGTTGCCCAGATAAAAATTGATTGCTGAACACATTCCACCCCTTCAGAGCTCAGATGTGACAGAGCCTTTGTAGCAAAGCCCAGGAGGCTGGAAACCTTCCTGGGGAGATGGAACCCTGTAAATCATT
Source organism: Dryoscopus gambensis (assembly GCA_013389985.1). NCBI lineage: Eukaryota > Metazoa > Chordata > Aves > Passeriformes > Malaconotidae > Dryoscopus > Dryoscopus gambensis. The sequence goes on along the minus strand of WEIT01039414.1, from coordinate 712,072 downwards.
TCCTGTGTTAAAACAGCTACAAGAGGGAGCCGTGCCCGGCAAGGCCAGCAGGTAACGGATTTGGGCCACCTGGAGCTGTGTGTTCTTAAATTCAGGGCTAAAGGAGAGATTCATTCGTCATTTGGGAGCTCCTGAAGGACCTGGGAATAGCTTTATGTGCATAAATAATGGGGTTTTTTTGCTATTTGTCACTTTGCGCATTTTAGCAACCTCCTGTGCTGGGAGAGGGGGCAGGTGGGACCTTTGTGCTGTGGACACCCGTTTGGCACAGCTGATTTCTCCGGGGAATGTTTGGCAGCAGGAGACGCCACAGGAGCCTTGCGCTGGCAGAAATCCTCCACGTGGGAGCAAACCCAGTTTTGGCTGGCACTTTGCAAACGTCCACTGTGCTGAGAGTGCTCAAAACGCCCAGGGTTGTGCTGGGAAAGGGAATCTCCAGGAATTATTCCTCTCCCCACGCTGATCCTGCAGCAGTGACAGTGCTCAGACGTCCAGGCTGCTTTAGGGATTTTTTGTGAGGGTGCTGCCAAATTCCCTGGAAATCAACCCCTCCTGCAGACGCTCTGCAAGCAGAACTTTATGGAGTCAGTGCAGCGAGGCAGTGAGGGCTGAGCCCCGCGGCTGGGGCTCTTTGTTGCTGTTCTATTCCAGTTTGCTGTTAGGATCTCCAGGGAAAATCCCAGCAGCTGCTCCCAGCCTCCCGTTTTGCCCAAAATGTCCTGGAGCAGCACACACGGAACCCTCGGTGCCTGGGCTGTGCTCCAGGGCTGCTCACGGAGACAACGGGATGGGATCTGTGCTGGAGCCGGGCAGGATTTCCAGCCTGGAGCCCTCTCCTGGAGGAAAAGGCTGCTCTGCTGCCTGGAGAGCGAGAGAGAGAGAGGAGGGACACGTCCTCCTGCAGCCGGGATTTGGGGCTGCCACTGGCGTTTGGAGGTCCGTGGCCAGGCTGTGAATGAGACTGGGGTGTTGGGCAAAGGCAACCCCAGATCCTGCTCTCCCAGAGCCTCTGGATAATGCACAGGGGCGTTGATGGAGTGCGAGCACTGCAAGCCGTGGTTCTGCCCCACTCCCTTGTCCTGCCCAGCCGGGAATGTGCTCTCCTGCCCTTCTCCTGTGTGGAGAGACCCCGGACACCTTCAGCACCTGCCTTGGGACCGGGCTTGGGGGAGACGCAGGTTGGGACCATTCCCGCCGTCAGAGCTGATCCAGTGGCTCCCAGTGCTGCCCGAGCAAATTCCCTCTCCGGTTCCTCATGGAAGGAGGATTCCTTCAGCCTTTAGGGTTTTAAAAGCAAGCAGCGGCTACCAGGGCTCTTTTTTGGTTCCAGAGGTACATGCCAGGGGTCTGTAGGGTTTGCAGCAGGCTGGATCCTTCCCAGGGCTGGGGGAGAGGCAGGAAGCAGAGCAGAGAGCGCGGGGACACCACGGGAGCAGGGAAGGCAGAGGTGCCAGGGGCCCTGCAGGAGGAAGGGATTTCAGCCACGAGGGCAGGGGCAGCAGCTGGGCTGGGATTTGGGATCAGGGCTGGACAAGCCTCACCTGACCGTGCTCTGCGAGCCTTTACTTTGGTCCCCGGGCAGGAATAAACTCTACTCCCGGCACTTTGGGGGCTGGAGCCTCGGATGGATTTCCAGGGCACAGGAGCCAAAGGCCGCCCCACAGCGGGGCTGGCAGGACGCTGCCCCCATCCCCATCTCCCAGCAGCGGCTGTTTTGTTTCCCCGCCGCCGTGACAGCGGCCAGAGGTGGCTCTTTCCTGGCTGGCGGCGTTCGCGGCGCCCTGGGCGCGGGGCTGACCACTCCCCCTCCCTTTGAATAGGCAGCCCTGCCTCGAGCACTATGGTATTTCCATCCTCCCTGGCTCCGGCGCGGAGAGCACCAGGTAGTTGGGAGGAGAGCGGACACAAGTGTGGGAAGACGTGGAGGAGATAAAGCTTTTCCCCGGGTCCTTCAGCTGAGCCGTAAGTGGTGGGGAGAGAGGCTCTGTGAACTCTTTCGGGGGTTGGAGGTACCTGGGAACGTTTTCAGGACACTTCAGATTTGGTTTGTGGGGATTTACTTTTCCTCTCTCCATTTCCAGTTTCATCCAGGAACTGATTTGTGTATTTGCTGCTGCAGGATCTTCTGTAAATGTCTGGGATGATGCTTCCCTTTAAAAATCTTCATATATATATATAATATATATATATGTGTGTGTGTGTGTATATATATATATATTTAGTACCTAATTTTATGTGGAGATTCAGGAGAACACTATTATTTTCCTCACAGAGGTGGAAGGCTGAGCACTGGCATTAGTACAGTGAATTAAATTTGCAGTTCCTTTGCTGTTTTGAATTGTAATTTGGTTTTGGTGTAATTGGGTTTGGTTTTGCTGTGAGGGAGGGGAGATCCAGAGCGCCCGGGGTCAGACAGACAGCCCCGGGGCAGATTCCTGCTTTGCAGGGATGACTGGAAGGATTTGCTGTGACCCCTCCAGGTGTTTTCCATGGCAGTGCCATCCCCTAAAGGGCCGAGAGTGCCACAGGTGCCAGCATTTGCCCGTGGGAGAAGCTGGGGTGTGACAGCTGCAGGGATGTGCTGCCGAGCCGCTGCCATTCCTCGGGGAGAGCGGAATCCTGCCCCCCCAGCCCGGGCAGCGGGAATTGTGAGTCCCTGAGAAGCCCAGGCAAGGCCTTCCCCCCTCCCATTAGTCTGTAAATCATTGCTTTGCATGTGGCCACTCACTCGGCGTTAGAGCCACCATCAACTTCCCATCCTGCGCTGTCAACCGACACCTTTGGGGGCTGCGGGCTGGGGCCGGTTTCCTGCTACAGCCCATTCTTGCTGCCTCCCATCCCGCTGGGTTTGCAGCTTTCCCCTGCCTGCCATGTCAAGAATCTTCTGGCAAGCCTGATTTTTTTGGGCATTGCCCAAGGGGCAGGGGGTGTGTGGAAGCCCGAGGTGCTTTCTGTACCCCAGCACTGGGATGTGTGCGTGTCCCTTGTCCTCAGAGCTTGGGGGGGGGACCGTGTGCCCCTCCACATCAGAAAACTCTTTCCCATCTGGCAGCTGAGGGACAAAGAAACACGAGGTGATCCCACCTGCCATGGTGGTTGAAGCCCCGTGGGAGAGCGCGGCTCGGCGGGATTTTGGGAGCGGGTTTGGGCAGGCTGCTCCCTGCGGCACCGCACGGACTCCCAGCTGGGCCGCCCATCCCTGCCCGAGCCCCTGTGCCACGGGGCAGGCTGGGCTCTGTGCGATGGGGCAGGGATCCCTCTCTGATCAGGGCGACACTGACCCCTTTCCTTCCCCCTTGCTCTGCCCCAGCTGAGGGCTGGCCCTGGCATTGTGCCGTGAGTCTACTGCTTCATGGAGGCAAATTCGTGAGTGAAATAACAGCTGACCTCATTAACCCTCCCTTCCCATCCTCCTGCAGTTGCCAGGGGCTGCTGTGGGCCGAGGCAGCGCAGGGTGATTTAATGGCAACAGCTCTGCCACCCCACCTAAACCCTAATCCCACCTAAACCCAGCTGTGCATCTGCTGGGGCTGCTGATGGGGGCATTAGTTTAGCTTAATTAGCAGCTGAGTAATCGATGAATGAGCAGAGAGCAGGAGAAACGTAGAGAAAAAGCAGTTTACAACAAGCACAGAGAGTGAGGGCTCTGTGAGGCTGGGCCGAACTTCAACCACCCTGGCGCTCTCCCACGGCCGCTGTCACCCACCCCAGCCTGAGTTTGTCCAGCCAGACGGGAGGGCTCTTGAGATCCCATCATATCTCCCTCGGATCTGACAGGCCCTGGGGGAGGGAAGCGCCAGGGATGCGCTGACAGGCGGCCCCAGCCCCATCCTTTGCAGCGAGCGCTAATCCCCCGCCATCAGCGCCCTGCGGCTCCGGCAGCGGCCCGGGGGCTCAGATCCTCGGCCTCGCCCCCTCACTTTCCCTGGGTGACCTTATCCCGGCCCTTCAGCCTCGCGCGGTATTTACGGCGGCGCGGGGGGGTCACTGGTACCCTGTTCACCGCCGCTACTCCGTTGTTTACCGCAGCACCACTCCCTGCCCCGCCCGCCTCCCCTCAGGAAACCAGCTGTGAACGCTCTAAACTTATAAAATCATGAGAAATGTGGGATTTAGTGTGGCCAACCTGTTCAAAAGCAGGGTTGTAAGTAAATAAAGCACGCTCCTGCCCACTGCTCCGCTCCTGCCCCGGGGATGCTCCTTTTGTCCGAGGGGCTCATGGACGGGAGGAGGTGTCTGAGATGCCAACAGATCAACAACCCCTCCCTCCCCTGGGAACAGAGCTGGCAGGCGGCCTGGGAAGTGCCCGGATCCCAAGGGTTAAAGCCTGGCGGAAGGATGTCATTTCCACCGGCTCTTTGCCCCACCCCCTCAAAGATGATAGATTATTGCTCGATGCACAAATGAAGTGGTTATCACTGAGCAGCTCTGGGTCAGAGGGTGGGGGGTGTGGCAGTGGCTGCTGCAGGTTTTTAAACCTTGATTCACCTTCTCGAAGCCGGAAATATTTTGGTGGGGTGGCTGATGCTGCCCCATCCTCCTGACTTCCCATCTGACCCCATGGAAAAGGAATTTTCTCTGTTTATTGGGATGGAGGAAAGCACCCGAGTAGTGTTTGGTGGCTGTCCCAGGTGACGCCTGCAGTGACACCTTCCCCGGTGCCCAGCTGGGGCTGAGGGATGTGGGACGGAGCTGGGCGTGGTCCTGCAGCTCAGAAATTGGGGAACAGTCTGAGCCTCGGAACTTCACAGCAGCGCCAGGGATGGAGAACTAAACTGGGAATCAGAGACGGGACTTGGCTGGCCACTGGGAAGCCACTGTGGCATCGCTCCACTTCCCTCTTCCTATCCTTAAAACAACATAAAACTCAAACATTACATGGAAATAAAGTGGGAAATGAAGTGTCTTCATATATCCAGCAGATAAAGTTCACTTTATTGTAAAATTCATTTTTAACTCCTTCCCAGCTTCTGCAGGGGGGTTGTGTGTTAATCATGAGCACAAACAGCTTTTCCCTTTTTAAACCAAGCTTGGTAATTGACTTAAAATTTAAACAAACAAACAAACAAAAAACCCACAAACACAACAACAAAACCAACCTTGTAAAAGAGGAGGGATGGATGTTGAAATGAAATTAAAATTTTAATTTAGTTTAGAAATGACCCAAGAGTGTAATAGCTCTGGCTGGTACTTGATCAAGTCCCAAAATAAATGCTGCTTCTCCCACATATGTTTTCACAATAGGATAGGAATAATAAGAGCAAACAATAAGGCTGAAGTCAAGCTGTTAAGTCATTAAGGATTTTACCAAATGGTTCTGATTCCCCTCTATTTATTAGCAGCTCTCAGCCAGCGGTGCCTCTGGATTATCTTGATGTAAATCTGCAGTGATTTCCTCAGTCTCGGCCAAGTTACCTGGCCCGGAGCGCTCCAGCCTGGAACGGAGCTCAGCTGAGCTCCCTGGCAGCATCCAGGGGAGGAGAGGAACTCTTTCGGCTCTTATTAGAGGAAGCTGAAGAGAAGCAAAATATCGCTCAGCCATCAGGGAAACTTGCTGACAGTGAGAGATGTTTTGGGCTGTGAAGTAGTTTCCTCTGGGAAGTGGTAGAAGTTCTGTTAAAATTAGCCTGGACAAAGCACAGCAGAACTCGCTCTCTGCCGGCTCTGCCTCCTCTTCCACGCTCGCTTTTCCAGAGCACAATTATTCCACGCACAGGATCTGCTCACCCGCCTGCCCCAGCAGGGCGTGTCACCTACTGGGTGCCACCCCTGCCCATGGTGGGGGGTTGGAATGGTCCCTTCTGGGATTCCTTCTTTGGGAATTCCATGATTCCAGGTCCTTTTCACAGCCTCAGGCTTGTGCTTCTCTGTCCTTTAACCACTGTCACCCACAAAACCTGCATCAGGTCGGGGGATGCTTAATCAGATGGTTAATTTGCTTTTGACCAGGACTTCTCTTGAACCCACAGAGATGGGGATGCAAATTGCTGCTGAGCTTTGTGTTGTGTGTCTGCCCCTCTCTTGTGCTTTTTAACAGCTCAGCTTGGAGGGGAAGAGAAACCAGAAAGCAACCTGGCTCCAAATGTCTTGGCGCTGCCGTCTAGAGATGAAAATTCACCCCTCGCAGGCTGGGGGCAGGGTTGCTGGGGCTGCTTTGCAGCTCTGGTTAAATCCTATTGCTATTCCTTGTTGCAGGAAGCCTGTCCCGGGTGTCCGGACGGGTTTGGGGCTGCTGCTGTCAGTGCTCACACGCGGCCTCGAGCAGCAGCGTGCGGTGCCTTGCTGGAAGGTTCAGCCTGAGAAAGATGCAAACGACACCCAGCGAGGCATGAACGCGGCTCTCGAGAGCTGCTGCGAGCGAGGTGCCTCGATCAAAGGGGAAAAAACCCCAAACCAAGCCCCAGCTGCCACTGCACGAGCTGCAAAGCAGAGAGCAGAGCTGCTGGCGGGGACTGCTGTTCGACTGCTCTTCGGGGCTGTGCCTCCTCGCTCTCGGGCCCGTGGGCGTCACTGCGGCAGGGGAGCAGCCCCCCAGCTCTCTCTGGCTCCGTTTCACCCTGTCATGCTTTGTTCGGCAGCATCAACCTTTGCTTTGGGGCAAGGTCAGCCCGTGTTTACCCGAGATGGTTTCCGTGTGCTGAGGGTTGGGGTCGGGTGTGTGATGGGCCGGGATCGAGCACCTGCCCTGCACTGGGGGATGCTGCACCCTGGGAGCGCTCAGGGCCAGGCTGGACAGGGCTCAAAGCACCCTGGTCTTGTGGAAGGTGTCCCTGCCATGCGGAACGGGATGAGCTTTAAGGTCCCTGAGAACCCGAACGTTCTGGGATCGCTCAGGTTGCAGCGGTGGGCTCCACGCACCGTCCTTGTCTCGCCCAGGTGCAGCTGCCCCAGCTGCAGCGCGATTTAAGCCAAGGCGTTTTAACGCCTCGGTGGGGCGGGCTGGCAGGGCGTGCACAGATGCTGAGATTAGTTAAGGCTTCTCAGCCGCACTAACTCGAGCTCAGTGTGGTTTTGGGTACGGCACAGAGAGAAACAGGCTCGTTGTTCTTCCACCGCTCAGGGGCAGTTTTCAGTCTTGTGAATTAGAAAAGGGAAGTTTGAAAAAAAAAAAATCCTGCTGGTGTTAGAGGCAGAGTTAATAAGCAGCAGGAAATGATGATGATAATTTAATACCGTGCACATGCAGGTGGTTTGTGTTGGGCCATTACTCACAGGGCGCGGGGGAGATGCTCTGGGGGTCCCTGTTTGCTGAGGTGCTGAATGAGGCACAGCCAGAGCAGCTCTGCCCTTCCCCGGGGATGGAGAACTGCAGAGAGCTCCAGCGGCAGCAAAGGCCCCGGGGAAGGAGAAGAGGGAAGGCTGGGAGAAGGTCCCAGGGCCTCCAGGAGATGGCCAAGGGTCCAGTGTAGAAGTGGAGGCTGGAGGTGACGTGGTTCTGCTGAGAAGAGCTGAGCACAAAACATGGGGGGCAGCTGAGGGAGCTGGGGGGTCTCAGCCTGGAGCAAAGGAGGCTCAGGGGGGCCCTTGTGGCTCTGCACAAGTCCCTGACGGGAGGGGGCAGCCGGGGGGGTCGGGCTCTGCTCGCAGGGAACAGGGACAGGAGGAGAGGGAACGGCCTCAGGCTGGGCCAGGGGAGGTTTAGGTTGGATATCAGGAAAATTTCTTCACTCAAGCACTGGCACAGCTGCCCAGGGCATGGTGCAGTCACCTTCCCTGGAAGTGTTCAAAAATTGTGTAAAGTGGCACACAGGATAGGGGTGGGCCTGGCAGCTCCAGGTTAAGGGTTGGGCCTGATGGTTCCAGGACTTTGTTGTAAAATGACCCAGACAGGTGTTTGCACCTGCAGCGCTCACAGCCCAGGGCTCTGCAGGAATCCAGAGGTGCTCCCGAGGAGCCGGAGCTGTGTCCTCAGGGAGGTTAAAGCAGCTCCTCTGCAGCGCCAGGCTGGGAACCACCATTCCCTTGGCTTCACGTCCCATCCTGCCCAGCCCAGGCTATTCCCCTTCCCTCTTTCCTCCCAGCACCTTGGAGTCACATCCCCCAAAACACAGACTCTGTTCCCTGTGCTTTCCATGGGCGCTGCAAGGAGAGAGGGAGAAACATCCACACCGCTGGAAACAGAGCCACACTGCAGCTCCTCCACCTCGGCCACACAAATGGGTTCATTGGTGATTAAAAATCCCAGCTAACGAGCAGCTCTGGCAGGGGGACTCACTCAGCAGAGTAAATCCTGTGTGAGGAATGCCATGTGGGACTGCAAGGGAGAGATTCAGCGAGGGAAACCTAAGCTCATGGAAAACAGAGGATGTGTCCTGAAAACAGCAAAGTTCTTTGTGAGACAGGCTGGGCCTGCCCGAGCTCACAGGAAAGGTGTTGATCTCAACAACAAACTGCCTTTTTTTTTTTTTTTCTCTCTGAAAAGAAAAAAAATTGGCAACAATTTTCCACCGATTCTCCAGCAAAGGAAATATGATCTCATCTTCCCTCAGAGCAGCTCCTTCACTTGCAGGTGATAATTCATTCCCCATTGTCAGGCTCTCCCCTGGTTACACTCCTGCATCTGGGTGCTGCATTGTTGATACAACCCTCTAATCACAATATTTCCTATTAATCCACGTATTTTTCCTCTTAACTTTTCCATCTTAAACTCATTAAGATGGTAGTCTGCTCCAAGCTTTATACAGCCGTGGAAAGCACGGGTTTAGCTGGTGCTGTCAGTTTTTATGGCCTGGAATCTAATGCCCATCTCCAATCCTGCAGGCACCTCCAAGATGATGAGTTATTACATGGACACAACCATCGGCAACGCAGCTCCGTATCCTCTGGCTCGGCCCGGAATGATGGTAAGGAATGGACAGGAGAAGGGGACATGGCCTTGCACTGCATGGGGGTGGGCACAGATTGGATTTTAGTACAAAACTCTCCCCTGTGAGGGTGAGAGGCCCTGGCACAGGGTGCCCAGAACAGCTGTGGCTGCCCCTGGATCCCTGGCAGTGCCCAAGGCCAGGCTGGACGGGGCTGGGAGCACCCTGGGACAGTGGGAGGTGTCCCTGCCCATGGCAGGAGGTGGAATGAGTTGGGCTTTAAGTTCCCTTCCAGTCCAAATCGTTCCATGACTCTATAAAAGACAGGAACTGGGGTTGGTTTCCTACCCCAGCGGTTTTCTCTCAGGCTGCTGTGATTTCTCCAGCCCTGCCCCAGCTCGGTGCCATCTCCAGAGTATCCCAGGGTTTAGGTAGCTCAGAGCAGCCCTGAATTCCAAGTGTTTACCCAGAGCTTCTCTGACCTTCTGGAGCCTGCAAACCTCCCCTGGAAATGGGATCCTGCATCGGATTTCCTGCGCTTGTGTTGGGAGGATTGTCAGGGGAGCCGTTGTCCCGGTGCCCGCTCCCCCTGCTGACCCTCACCTGGGACCAGCGGGATCAGCACAGAGCGGGGCAGCGTTTGGGAAAGGTTTCCTGGAGTTTTGGGACCACTCTGGTGCTCCCTCTCCCGAGCCAGCTCAGTTCTGTTTGCAGCTGATGGCTGGTTGTGGATAAGAAAGGTTGGAGTGTGATCCTGGGACAGGCTGGGCAGGGATTTGAGCCTTTTTTAGGAAAATCAGATCCACATTTAGGGAAATCTGATCCATATTTAAATAAATCAGACCTATATTTAGAGAAATCAGACCTCTGCTTAGAGAAATGATATTTGTAGTTGTTTGTCCAAAGAGCTGCTGAGCGTTAGAGGTCAGATAAACCCTAGGCTGGCACCTCAGGCTGCACAGAACTTGTGCTAAAAACCAACGTTTTCCCCAAATTGGGAAGCAAAGCCCGCCCTGAGCCGTGAAACATTCCCAAGGCAGCTCCAAAGCTTTCCTTTAAATGGTTCTGAGCAAGCATTTGGCTTTTAAATATTGATTGGCCATCAAGGAAATCTATTCCCCCGCAGGGAAATGGTAACAATGATAAAAAATTCAAACATCCTGCATTTATTTATGGGTATGTGCATGGTTTTGTCCTCTTCTAGGGAGAGAGACACTTAAATGAAACGTATTTATTATATGGCATATACATATATATGTGTGTACATGGTAAATACATATATAGTGTGCATATGTATTATGTATATTATTATATAATTTTATATATTATATTACATTATGTAATATATATAATATATAGTGTATAAATAGATATAATTTATATTGTATATATCATATATAATATATAATGTATATATAATATAAAAATA
>WEIT01039414.1:681311-696353 GCA_013389985.1 Dryoscopus gambensis | reverse complement strand
GCCGGGCTCATCCCCGGGCCGGCCGGGCTCATCCCCGGGCCAGCCGGGCTCATCCCCGGGCCAGCCGGGCTCATCCCCGGGCCAGCCGGGCTCATCCATGGAGCAGCCAGGCTCATCCTCGGGCCATCGAGGCTCTTCCTGGAGCAGCCAGGCTCTCCTGCCCCTCTTTAACAAACCAGGAGCAGGCAAGGGAGGATGTGCAGGAAGGTGAAGGGAAGCAGGACAGGGGAAAATTGGGGTGAGCCCCCACGGGGAGGGATGCCCTGGATGGGAATTCATTCCACAGCTCAGACAAAGCCCTGCACAAAATCCTGCCCCTTCCCAACCTGCTGCAGCATCCCCTGACCCACAGCTCTCCCTGGCGCAGGGGCAGAGTGAGGGTTCTGGGCTCTGTTGTCACCCTCTGGCCGCTGAGGTGACACAGCCTCTCTGGGCCTGGAGCTGTTCAGGGCCTGGCTGGAATGGGGGTTTCTTTCATTTTTCCTCTGTGGATCTTTGGGTGTTCCACCGGCTCCAGATAAAGGCCAGTCCCAGCTGCTGTGCTGGGACACTCCGGGCTGTTGGAGGACACATCGTTTTCTCTGTTAAGGGATACTTAAGGGCACTTTCCAGTCTGTCGGTGGAGAGAAGAGATCCCTCTGCGCCTTGGGAATGAATTGCAGGGCCGTGGGATGCTGCGGCTGTGTTCAAATCCCCTGGGAGGGATGAGCAGTCCCTGCTTTGGGAGCTGGAGTGCCTGGGTCCTGTGGATCCTGTTGTTTCCCAGCTGAGGAAAACACACACAGGTGTTCCCGTGGCACTCAGTGATGCTGGGACCTGCTGCAACTCAGCACTCGGAGAGGATTATTTGCACTCGGGCAACAGAATGACAAAAATCCAGGCTTTCGCCTTTCCATTGGTTTCCTGCCTGACTGGAAAATTCCCTGTGTCGCCTCTCCAAGCCAAAACCCCAGGGAGCTCCCCTGCCTTGGTCATCAGCAGAGAATGAGCTCAGAGCTCTTTTCCCACTTGAGCTGCAGGCTGGACTCGGCTGGGGATGGAGGGATCGTGCTCGGAGCAGGGCGTTGGTCCCCGGGATGGGGCTGGGGAAAGCTGGAACGCTGGTGCGTGGGTTTTGGGAGGAGCCCAGGGCTTTGTTTGGGTTCTCAGGTGTAACCAGGGGGTGGGAGCTCAGCAAGAGGCAAAACTCAAGTTAGGGAGCTTCCAATATGAGCAGCAGCGTCGGGAGCTCCGGTGTGCCTTGGGAAAGGGAGAATGGGATGTAGAGTCCGGGAGGAAGGGGACCAAGCCACAGCCTGTCCAGGGCTTCCCTGATGCCTTGAGGGTGCCTGCGGAAGAGATTTCATTTTGGGATGACCTGGGGGCAGGACTGACCTCTCTGTAGGATGGAGTGAGCTGCGGGTACCTGTTTGGTTTTCCAGAGGAGGAAACCATCCTGCCCCTCCAAACACTTCAGACAGGCCACACAAAGCAAAACTGAAGGGGGTGGGGGGGCAGTGTTTGAGCTTTGCCAAGAAAATTCCTTGGAACTGTGGTCTGTGGGGCCACTGGGCAGCAGAGCACCCTCTCCAGAGGGTTTGGTTGCCCATGGCCAGCCCTTGTAGCAGCACTTAGGGGGGCTTTGCTGGGCTGGTGAGGAGCAGGGAGGGCAGCAGAAGTGAGGAGAGAGATTTGGACCGGGCTTCCCAGGGAAGTGGTGGAATCCCTGTCCCTTGGAGCATTCAAAAAATGTGTAAATGTGGCACTGGGGGCCACAGTTTAGTGGTGGACCTGGCGGTGCTGGGGGGATGGTTGGACTGGGTGATTTCAAAGGGCTTCTCCAGCCTTTAGGACCCTCTGGTTGTGTTTTCTCCCGGGGTGGACGATGGGCTGTGGGAAGCAGGGAATCCGGGACCCCGCAAACAGGCTGATCCTTTCAGCTCCTGGCAGCTCGGCGCACCTCTCTCTCCCTCCAGATGTTCCCTGTGTTTATGGCTGCTGGAGCAAGAGCCTGAACTCTCTCATTAATGCGTTTCTCTCTCTCTCTTCCTCACATCGAAGCCAGAAGTCTCAGCTCCGAGGCTGCAGCTGGGAAGGAGCTGGGGTGAGGGGTGGGAGAGGGGAGGGAGGTGTGCGCCAGCCTCCCGTCCCACTCAGCTCCCCCTCCGCTTCCCTCCCCCCGAATCCTCCCAAAATACACATGCCCCGCAAAAAGAAAAACACTGGCAGATTTTTTATTTCAGAAAGTAAACACTTAGGCCGTGGGGGTCTGGAGGTTATGGGAAAAGAGGAAACCATTGGGCTAATCAGGCTGGGACACACTTCCCCTGCTGAAATAAAGCAGAAATCGCTGCCTCGCAGGGCGCCGCCGTGGTTAACCCTGGGGCTGCCAGTGCCATCCATGGAGCGCTTTCCCTCAATCCCTGAGATCTGGGGCTCCTGCTTAACCCTGGGGTTGCCAGTGCTGGGATCCCAACTCTTCCCACTTGTTTCCCCTCAATTCCTGGGATTTGGTGCCCTGTGGTTAACCCTGGAGCTGCCAGTGCCATGGAGCTCTGGGAGCCCAGACCTGCCCACACGTTTTCCCTCAATCCCAGTTTTGTGGCCAGGTGAGGCGCGGGGTGGAAGGGGAGCCAGCGCTACGCAGAGACCTTGTGGCCCTTTGGGAATGAGCCGTTGGGAATTTTGAGTAGGAAATGCGTTTTTTTCCTCTGGTTTATGAGCCATCCTATAGAATTTCATCTTTATTCTTGCCTGAGAACTCTGCCTGCCGGCTGCAAAGCTCTGCAGAGAGGAAATCTCTCTCTGCTTGGATCAGCGGGATTTGGGCAATTTCTGCAGAGCTTTGAAAGGTTTTCAGAAAGCTCCTTTTTTTTCCATCCTGGCCAGATTTGCATGAGGTGTACAAATGACTAGATTGTGGATTCTTTGCTTGCAAACCCTCCAGGGAGGGATCCTTCCTGCTCTTTTACTCCTGTGTCTGTAGAGCACATGGAATATGGGATCTGCCTGGGAGATGGGAGACCCTTGGTGCTCCCGAAGGACAAGGAATGATCTTGGCCCAGGTGTGAGTGAGTCCAGGGGCCTTTGTGCCAACTTAAAGAGATCCCAATTATCCTTCTCCGAGCCTGGCCTTGGACTTCCCAGCTCCTTTCCCATCCTGAGCTGAGCTCTAGGAATGGATGCCACTCCCAGGTCTCACAGCTTTTGCAGCTCTGTCTTTTTGGAAAGGCTGGATCTCTAAGCAGGAATGTTTGTAAGTGAATATCAGAGCCTTGGGGAATGGTTCCATCAGACCTTGTCCCAGGGGTTGCTGACTCCCTTTGCCTTCTGCCAAGCTGGCATTGTCAGAGAACCCGGAGAGATTTTGCACCCAGGAGCCCCAAATCTTATCCCGATGCCCACACTGCCGCAGCCCCTGATGGAATTCCTGATGGAATTCACTCTGCCTGGAATCACTGAGCAGGACCCGAAAGCCAAAGCCAGCACGGAACAATCTCGAGCCAAGGGAAAGTGATCTTTCCATCAGAGCCGGAGAAGGTTTTCCCTCAGCCCTGGGGGTGGTGAAAGGTGCCGTCACCGGTTCCTTGAGCCGTCAGCCCCGCTCTTGCGACATTCCCACCAGGAGGCAAATCCCAGATAGCCGCGATAGGGGAGCTGCAGACCTGCCGGGTCCCACCCTGCTATCTCAAGAATGCATTTGAACAGGAGCTGTTTCTGCAGCCTCTGGAGGTCGGGGCTTCAGATGGAAATCAAGCTCCAGAGACAGTCCCACGGGGCAAATTTCAGGAGTTTTGGAGTTGGTGTTCAGCTCAGATAAGCCCTTGAGAGCACAGATACTTTATCTGAGCCTTATCTGAGCTATTTGCATCACTTCAGCCTGAGAAACTGCTGTCAGACGTTTGGGGGGGAGTCAATTAGGATGGTCTGTCTGTTCGTTTAATTGTTATTTCCAACACAGAGGCACTTGCAGGAGGATGGGACTGTCCTGTGCCCCAGCACAGCTCCCGGGGTTTATCCAGGCTGGAGAGGGGAAGAGCAGGAAGAAGTGCCAGGCTTAAAGGACAGCATTAGGATGGATATTCCTTGAAAGCCCTGGAAGGGATTGCATCTCTCTGCTGTCTTTCTAAAACGGGATAGAAATCAGCCCCTGCTGTTAATTGGGAGCAGGAATGATTCCTCCTTTTCCGAGCAGAGCCAAGCTGAGCTTTCCAAAGGAGCTCTCTGCACCTCGTTTACCAGAACCTGCTTTGTGTCTGTGACGTTTCTCACCTTGCCTGGAGCTCCTGAGGGAAATACGGGGTCCCTGATCTCCTGCTGCTCTCCCAGATCCCTCTTCACCCCAGCTTTGGAGCAATCAGCTGTTGGGCTGGAGGGACCCCGCAGTGCAACCTCCTCTTCCCAGGGGGTGGGGGCTTCATTCGCTCGAGCTCCCAGTCCTGGTGGCTCTTCCCAGCACCCATGGTCATGGGATCAGAGAACTCCAGAATGGTTTGGGCTGGGGGACCTCTAAGCTCATCTTGTCCCCTGGTCGTGGATACCTTGCACTGGGCCAGGCTGCTCCCAGCCCCATCCAACCTGGCTTTTTATGGGAGAAGGGTTCTCAGGGATGAGATCTGGGAGACCAGGCTGAGCCTCACTGCCGGGGTTTGGAAGGCCTTGGCTCCATCACTCACCAGAAAGTCTTTAGGCCTCTAAATGCCACTGCCTTCCACTGGAGTGAGATCCCTAAATCCCTGCAGCCGCTCCCGTGAGCCCCTGCACAGCCGTTTCTCACGTTGGAGATGCAGATGATTAATTCAGTGCACATTTTATGGCCGTGCTTTATTCAGCGAGGTCAGGAGAGTGGCTGGGGGTCCCTGGAGAGGGGGCTGTGCGAGCGCTTTGGTTTGCACACAGAAAGAGATCTGAAGTGATCCTTGGCTGCCGGCGTGCCTGGCCCTGGAGCTGCCTCCAGTCTCCCCAGCACGTGCTGGACTTTCCCAGCCCTCCGGATGGACCTTCCCCCGTGGGCTTCGGGATCAATAGGCTTTGGAAAAGCTGCACTGGGTTAATTGTTGGCTGCTCGACCAGAGCTGGGACGTGGCTCCTCTCTGTGCAGCTGGTCCTGGGGAGGGATGGCAGGCAGGGATAACGAGGTGCTGCGTGTGGTGGGATGACGGTTTCCCCGTGGGACAGGCGTGGGACACTCACTTGCCTGTCTCCAAGTGGCTTCAGCGAGGTGTGGGAACAGCCTGGGACGGAGGG
Organism: Dryoscopus gambensis; assembly: GCA_013389985.1. Classification (NCBI taxonomy): domain Eukaryota; kingdom Metazoa; phylum Chordata; class Aves; order Passeriformes; family Malaconotidae; genus Dryoscopus; species Dryoscopus gambensis. The sequence goes on along the minus strand of WEIT01039414.1, from coordinate 691,127 downwards.
TGGCATTTGCACACGGGCTCCTTGGCAGCTTTAGGCTCAGCAAAGGAGCTTCTCTGTGCTCTGGGAGCTGCTCAGGAGGCCTCTGATCCCCTCTTAGAGCCAGGGCTTCTCTTGTGATGTTTTTCCTTCCCCTGCGATGCTTCAAGGGCAGGTTGGGATGCAAAGCCAGGATCTCCACAAATCCCTGTCAGGAGGGTGGAGCCCCGTGGGTGTCGGTCTTTTCTCAAGGGTAGCAAGGGACAGGACAAGGGAAAACAGCCTCAAGTTGTGCCAGGGGTCGGTATTTAGGAGAAATGGGGAAAAGAAACTGCTCCACGGAAGGGGAGATTTGGTTTCTAAGGAGATCCAGCCCAAACTCGTTCTCCTTAAGTCAGCAGCAGTTCTTTTGCAGGAGTCAGGAATGCCTTTGTCCCTGGTCTGTGTGATTCACTCTCCACATCCGAGGTTCAGGCGGGGCCAGGGGGCTCTTGCTTTGGTCAAACTGATGTCAGCACTGAGGTAGAAAAAGAAAAAAGGAAGAGATGCCCCAAGGGAGCCTGTTCATGGAAAAGTTCTAATTTGGTCCATTCCAGGCATCTTCCAGAAGAGTCTGCGCTTGGGAGGTTTCAACCCAGTTTTCCAGGCTCCAGAGACAGGACTAATTCTGGGAGGCAGTGATGGAAATAAAGCTGGCATCTCCTCCTGCCCTGGACCAGCTCCTCGCCAGGAGCAGCCTTGGGGTATCTGAGACATCTCCAGAGGTGTCCAGACCTCTGCTTTGCATGCAGCCCCTGCCTGACCCCAGGAGCGCAGAGGCCTCCTGTGTCCGGCAGCTCTGGCAGTGTTTCCATCCAGGCAAACAGCCACGCCGTGGAAGTGGGAGCAGTTTTCCTTGCTCTGCACTAATCAGACTGACAGGATAACGAGGCAGCCCAGTAGCTTTGCTTCACCTTCCCCTTGTGCCAAGTCCCAGGCTGGGTGTCAGCTCAGTCCCCATATCTTGAGGAAAAAACCTCTCTTTTTTTATCCACTTTCTCCTTGTTGCTGCCAAAAGTGACAGATTGGGCGGAAATCATCAATATTTTCTTGAAACCAAATCCAAATATTTCCAGCCAAACCTCAACGTTTTCTGGTGCTGATGCAAAAACAAATCCCCGTGGGAAATGCCAGCAGGGAACGCAGATGGAGCAGTGGGCTGGGGCATTCTGCTGTCCTGGCGCTCTGGCTGGGATGTGTGGCCGAGGGGCTGCGAGGTGCGGGGTGGTTGAACCCGGGAGCTAAATTTGGGCTGCTCTGTGTTTATTCAGTGTAAACAGCCGTGCTCTGCTGACCTGCACGAGCGGCCTGGCCTGGGCAGCTCATCCCACAGAGTCTGGAGCGCAGCAAGCACCGAAATTCCCTCCCTGCTTTCCAGGAGCAGGACGTGCTCCCTCACCCCAGCCACACTCTGAGCTCTGGGAATGATTTTAGGGGTTTGCCCCACCTGCTCCTGCCTGCTGTGGTCACCCTGCCCTTCTCCCCCCACATTTGCTCCTGCCTTTAGCACAGCCATACTTCCATAAACATCCCTCTTCCTAAATCCCTGCCTGGGGGCCTCGCAGCTCCAGCAGCACTGGATCATGGTGGCAGGGCTTTCCCCTCCACATCCACCTGAAATCAGGGGGTTTTGGGGCTCTCCCACGCCTGCCAGGAGCACCTCGCCCTGGCTGGCCATCGCTCGTCACTTCATTAGCACCAGGGATGTTTATAAATGGCAGGATAATATTTTTCGTTTCCAGTTTGGGTTTCCAGGGCAGCCACTTTCTGAAGCACTTAGGAAGTTTAGAGAAGACGAGGTTATATAAACGGTTTTCCCCCCCGGGCCCTTATTAATCAAGTGGCTGTGGAGCCATTCCCAGAGCTTTGGGATCGAGGGCACTGGCTGGGTGAGGGGAGGCAGCTTTTTCTTGGCTCCTGCCCTTTATTTGGGAGTTGGGGATGAATGGAGCTCTCAGAGCTGGCTGTGGGGTTTGAGGGCTCAGGAGGCTGCTCCTGGGTTGTGTTAAACTGGGTTTGGGGCTGGGCTCTTGTGCAGCCCCTTCTGGGTGTGCGCCGTGGCACATCTTTTAATGATGTTTTTTCCGGCCCTGTGGATGCGTCCCTGTAAAATTTGGTTATTTGGAGTAAAACCTTTGCGTTTCCTGAGTGCAGGGTAGAGATGATTTCAACAGCGACGTGCACTGAGTTGATCCCTGTGCTTTGCCGATGAAACCCCTCGGGTGTGCACATACACGGATCAATAATTCCCTGATGCATTCCTAAGGCTCCCCAGCTTTTTCCCACCCAAGCTCCACCAGCAGCTGCTCCCCGGGGTGGGTTTGGGAAACAGGAGCCAGCTTTGGTTCCCATTAGAACCAAACCAAGCTCTGCCTCCTCTTCCTCCATGTCCTTCCTCCCGCTGCCTCCCCCCCAACAAGGGATGAAGAATGGGGATTTTCTGTTTTCCTTGGGTGGATGGAGCTCTGCAGCAGCAGCAGCAGGTCCAGCTGCTTCCAGCCTGGAGCCGCAGGTCCAGAGGAAATCAGCTCATTAATCTGCTGCCCCACCTTCCCAGTCCTCCAGCCAGGCTCCCTCGGTGTGAAAATGATGATTGAAATAGCCGGGGGTGGGAAATGATGATTTAAAGGGGATATTTGCAACTATTGCTGACTGGGGCCTTGACAGAGGGGAGTTGAATTTCTTCCGGGTCTTGGGAGCGTGTGGGGAAAGGTGCTGAACATCTGGAGCGATTTAGGAGTTCTGGGATGTCGTGCTGGAGCTCAGCCCGAGGAACTGGGCTGGGATGGGGAGAAAATCCTCCTGAGGCTTTAGGGGGGAGCTGGTGCAGGTTGGGTGTTCAGAAGGTCCATGCTCCCCCAGGGATGGATGATGGTTGTGGTGGCCCCGTCCACCCTGAAACGTGACATCCCAGGACATTTCAGGCAGCCCTGAGTGGATTTGCTTCCCTTCGCAGAACTCCTTTTCAGATTGGAGGGAAACCCCAAGTCCCAGAGATTGTTTTGTTTCATCTCACAGAACACAAATCAGCCTTCCCAGCTTCCCTTCTGCCTCATCCTCATCCGAGACCTTCCCCTCCCACAGAACCCTCCTGGAAGAGATGAACTAACTGGGTGAAAAGAGCTTGTTAACAAATTACTTTTAATAGGCTTTTTTTTTTTCCATTTTGCAATTCCTTCCCATATTAAAAGTGCAAAAATAGAAAGTTTTAGCTCTGGTTGAATGACACAACCTTTTCCTTGTTTATTTTCTTTTCACTGCTTTAACCCAACGAGAAGTGTGGGAAAAGAAAAAAAAAAAACCCTACAACAAACTGGTCTGTATCAGCCAGGAATGTATTTAGAAAAAAATATTTGCATCTGATTTTTTTCAAAGCATGAAAAATAATAAATAAATCATCTGTTTTCATGACTTTTGCTGCAGGCAGTCGGGAGGTTGGCAGAGGGAAGCAGAGTGTGCTGAACCCTCCTGCCTCTCAGGATCTCAGCTTCCTGGAGATGGGCTGATGGGAATGGCTTCAGACTGGAAGAGGGTGGGTTTAATGGGGTATTGGGAAGGAATTCATCCCTGTGAGGGTGGGGAGGCCCTGGCACAAAGGAGCTGTGGCTGCCCCATCCCTGGAAGGGTCCAGGGCCAGGCTGGACGGGGCTTGGAGCACCCTGGGACAGCGGAACCACGGCAGGGGTGGCACTGGATGAGCTTTAAGGTGCCTTAAACCCCCTGAAATCACCCGCGGCTGTCCCGGGGTGACCATGTCCCGCTGGAGCCGCAATTCCCCACCCAGCAGCTGTTCCCATTCACACCCGCAAGGATTTAGGAGCTCGGCGAGCTAATCAGGAGCCGCTCCCGGGGAGAGAGGCGTGTTATTTAATTAGCCGCACAATGGGCTGGCTGGGAGGCACGTGGTGGCTCTGATGGCAGCGGATAGATGTCCTTTTAGCCGGGCTAATTGTCGGGAAATAGCGGGGGCTTTGTTCAGCCCCAGCGTGGGCTCTGTGATCTCGCAGAGCCCGGGGGCTGCCCCGCTTATAATTTTAGACAGATCCATTCAAGCCTGGCCTGCAGCGCGGGGCCGAACAAGCCGGGCATTGTTGCCGAGCCAGGAGCGGCGGCCAAGAAAACCACCCCGAAAAACCCAAACACGTGTAGGGAGGAATATTTCCCTGGCGCTTGTTCGCTGCCAGGCCAGGTTGCCAAGCGCAGACAATTGCGGGAGAGGAGGTTTTTCCTCTCTGAGCCGCGTTTGCAGGCGGATCCCTCATCCCAGGGGTGATGCTGGGGTGTCTCTGCTGGCAGAGCCTCTCTGGGCAGGGCAGTTCCAGGGCTGTGGGTCTCATCCTGGAATTCCCGTGCTCTGGGACAATCGTGCCCATCCCTGAATTATCTCTCCAGAGTGACTGCGCGCACCTGTCACCTCACGGCCGTGGCAGGACAGTGGTTTGGGATGGAGGGACCTCGGCTGTTGGATCCTGGTGGTTTGTGCCTCTCAGGATCCTGTGCAAGCAGGGATGGAAATCCCAGTTCTCCTTCCTGAGCTTTGCTTTGCCCTCAGTCTCTCTCTAGAGAGACCCCGTCATGGTCCCCAGCCCCTGAGCTTTTCCTTTGGGACTGCTGAGCTCCCAGCTCCTTGGGAAGGGAGGAAGTGTCATTAAAAAAAGGGGTGGAGGCACAAAGGTGGAAATATCGACCAGGAATTAAACTTCCATCACTCGAACCCCTCTGTCCTGGCCCTGGCATTAACCTGGTGGTCACTGCAGTCCTGTGGTTTATTTTCCCGGGCTGGTTGCTTCCAACTGACTGTGAGCATGGAATTTTCCCGGTGGCTGCCATCTCTCAGGCTGTGGATTCTCCACCAGAGCTTGGAGCCAGACTGACCTTCCTTGGGAGGTGCTTGTGTGGCTCTCGGACCTCGATAAGGTAAAATGTGGCTGTCCCTCGGTGCTTGGTGAAGCACGGGGTGGTGTTTTGGTGGCGGTGAGTTTTTGAGAAATGGAAAGGGCAGAGAAGCGTCAGTGATCACAGTCTGGCTGTCAGGAGACCGTTTGTGAGCAATGATCCCTTTGCCTCTCCTCTGTAATCCCTCCGTGTGTCCCAGGGAAGGGAATTTCCAGGGCTGCCAGGGCTCGGTTCAGTAGGGAGAGCTGGTGAATGCCAGGAGTGCAGCCACGAGCTGTGCTGCTGAAACCTGAGCTGGCCGTGCTCGGAAGGAGAGAGGTCTGAGGCTGGAGAGATCCGAGCAAAGGCGAGAGAGGGGTCCTGCGGGTGAGATTTGGTGTGGATCAGCCGCACATGCCCGCTGTAATTGTGAATATCGGGAGTTGAACAGCAAAACCCCTCAGGGTGTGTTTGCCAAGAGCTCGGTGCTGTGACTTGAGGGGAGAGCGAGAATGTCCGGAGCAAACAGCGCTGCGGAGCAGCTTACGAGGATTCTCCGTCCAGCGGGGACGCGAGTGTGCGACCGCAGCCCCGCGAAGGAAATTCCCGTCGGGGCGGCACTGCTGGAGCCCGGAGCAGCTCCTCAGGTGCGGGGTCAGCACCTCTGCGAGGCGCTTGGAGATGCTCGGGCAGCTCGTGAGGCTCGCTCGGGGTCCCCCGGCGTGTGATGGGGCTGAGGCTCTGCGTGCCGAGCCCTGACCCGCGCTGGCCACAAAGCGGCTTTTGTGAGCCCTCCCCGCCGGGACTTAATGAGAGCAGGAGCCGCGGAGGCTCGGAGCCCGGGGCCGGTCGGTCACAGGAGGGCATTGTGGCAGCGATGGCCCGGGGCTGGGCCGGCCCAGGGCTGGAGATCCCAGCGGGAGCACTGCCCTGGCGGGGGCACTCTCCGTGCCTCCAGCCCCGCAGCGAGAGGACCCGGGGGCCACATGCGGGGCACGGTCAGCACCTCCGGGACCCCGGCGCTGGGTCCGGGAGCGGCCCGGCTCCCACAGCCCGCCCGGGGGCACGCGCAGGATGTGCCACTAACGAGCTCTGCTTCCCTGCCCGAGCCGAAGCCGGGAGGCTGCAGTCAGCAGGGCTAATCCAGCCTCCTCTTACCAAAATACTCCAATACTTCCCAGCTATTACGGCGCTTGAAAGAATTTCTCGTATCATTTTAAATTCCAGGAAAGGTATCTCCCAGGGGAACGGCCGTGGCAGCTGCCTGCTCTTTCCTCTCATTGCACAGGGCCACCTCCACACCCAGGGCCACCTCCCTGCCCTTTCCTTTCTTGGAGTGGTGGCCGCTGCTCCTTCCAACAATGTCCCGGTTACCGTAAATCCTTTCATGTCTCCGTTTCTCCCTGGAACTGCAGGACAGTTTTTTTTGTTTTTTTCGCTCTCCCCTTTGCTCCTGATTTTTGTCTCATGCCCTCTGGATATTGTTTACTTGACAAAACATCAAACCCAATCCCTGACCGCTCGCGGTCATTAAAAATCCCGTGGCAGTTTTGGGGAAGGCTCCAATTTGGCTAATTACGTTCTGCCATAAATATCCCCCTGCAGTTTTAATTGGATATGGTGTTCTTCATTTCCTGGCCATTACAGCTGGGTGGATGCTCCACGTTATTCCGTGGCCGTTGTATTTCACCCCATGTTTTGGTAGCAGCAGTGCTCGGAAAAGTTCCTTCTCCGGACCCGAAGTTACACCTAATTCCTGCTGGGATGAGAATGGGGAAATGAGAGGGAAAGGAGAAGATGTGCCAGCTCCATGGCATCTGAAGGAGAGCCAGCAGCTGCCCTGGGCTGGGACAGGAGTGAATTTGGCCGTGGAGAAGTGAAAGAGCCATCCCAGCCAGGAGAGAGGTCACGGACAGTTTGGAAATCACAGCAAAGGCTCCGCTCTCCTAACACCTTCCCTCAGTGCTAAATGAATAATAATTATCATTGTTCTGTTAGCCCAAGGTTAGTCAGCGGCCCTGGGAACAATGGGGTGTTTCTGCCTGTCCTTTCTTTGTTCCCGGCGGTTGCAAACGGCGGGGCCGCGCTGCGGAGGGAGGGCAGAGGGTTATCGCCCATCTCTGGGCTGCAGGGCCGCTCTCCAGCCCCGCATCCTCCCTCCCGGACAGAGCCGGGGTGGATGTTAACGCTCAGTAACGACCCAGTGGAAAACGAGGGTGAGACTTGGATGGGGAACAGGAAAGATTTTTCTAAAGCCTGCGAGCAGCAAATAGGAACCAGTTGCTGGGGCGAAGTCATGTTTGGCAGGTCTTGGACCCGGAATGGTCACATCCCAGCTGAAGAAACTAATCAATGGATTCCTTCCATGCCTTCTGCGAACACTGAGCCATTGAGCGGCTCAGCTGGAGCTCAGAGCCAGGGCTTTCATGTCGCAGCTCTGAAGTGAACGCAAATTAAGGCGGCTGCTGGGATGGAGTTCGAAGGAGAGATTCAGCTGCCCTGGGAGGAAACCTCTGTCCGCAGCCACTCTGTTCTTTTTCCTCCCATTTGGGGATTTTTTTGCCCTGGTGGTACTTTTGGAAGCATTTCCAGTTTCCCTGCGTGTAGGTGTTGCCACGCATTGCACCAGCAAAGCGGAGCACAGGGGGAGGCGCAGGGGGTGAGGCAAAGCTCAGAGCTCCTCTGCAGCCATCCTGCAGTGAGCTGAGCGCGGTGTCACCGGCTGTGTGGGATCAGGGCTCAGCCGGGGTGCCAGCAGTGTGCGGGTCTCTCCTAACAAAAACCACACAAGCTGTGAGAAAGGTCTTTATTAGCGGCTTTGTCGTGGTCCAGAAGAGACGGATCTCCAGCACAGGTGCCCTGGAGTTCAGCCAGTCCGAGAGACTGTAACACGGCAGGAGAGGCTGGGCCAGAAGCGTCGGCCCAGGGGAGCAAGGGAGAAGCAGAGACACCTCAGGGCACGTGCTGCCTCCTCCGCTGCTGCATCTCAATCCCTGGCAGCTCCACCCAGGGCCGTCTCTACCCAGGAGCGCCTGTGCCGTGTGCCACCAACAGCCTGTCCCAGTTTGTGTTTGGGCGAGTCCCAGTGACCTCGCCGCGCCGCCTCCTCCCCTGTTTCGGTCCGGGGGTTGTGGTTTGCTGCAGCCGCGCTCCGAGCGGGGCGAACGATCCGCCCGGGGGGGTCATTTCCATACGGCTGGGACCGCAGGTGCTTTCTGCTGGCTCCGGCAGGCAGCTGCACGAACCCGCACCCCCGGCCAGCTCCTCCTCTCCCTGCCGCGGGATCCCAGCCCGGCCGAGCGCAGGCAGGGAAGGACTGGGGGGCTCCCATAACTGCATCGGGTTTCCCTTCCCAAGCCTGCTCTGGAGGGATCAGAGATCAGGCAGCTGTTTCTCCCGAATCCCCTTTTGATTTTCAACTGGAAACGTTCTGCTAAATCTCCTCTCTGTAGTCTCTTCCTTCAATTGTTGCTGTAGGGGGAAGAAAGAAACCCAAACCCAGGGCAGGTGCAAGCACATGATCCTGTCCCGGGGAGGGACCACATTTTATCCTTGCAGCCATCCTCTTTCCACCTTCGGATTTCCAGGTTCATTCCTGTGGTAGGTTTCAAACCGCCAGCCGGGGTTTCTAACCCTGAGCACGGCTCAGGTTCTCCCGAGCCCTCGGCAACAAGGGGAGGGAGGTTTTTCATCACAGCAGTCACTGCTCCCGCTCCAGGGCTGCAGGAATAGGTTGCCCAGGACTGAGCTTGCAAGTAAATTGGAAACAAGATTGCCTGTGAAACTGGGGAGAGGCTGTCAGTGGGTGAGGAAGATGAACTTTGGGCTGGAGCTCCGTGCCCGGCTTTGCCAGCTCTCAGCCCTCCTGCTGCTCGATCTGCCAGCCTTGGCAAAGCCGCATGTGCAGCCAGAGCCAGCTCCCCACGTCTGCCCCGGCACCGCGCAGCTCCTTTCAGTTGCACAAATCTCCTGCTATAAATACGCCCGTGGTGCCTGAGAAAGGCCCTGCTGCAGAAGCGAAATAATCCGAGCTGCAGCGTTTGCATCTGCAGCTCATCTTTTGGGGCCTTGGGAGGTTTCAGGGGTGTTTGCAGGCAGGACCCTGGTCCATCCCGAGGGCTGGGCAGTGACCGTGACCCCGGGCCTGTGCTCACTTGAGCCCATCTTTGATGGCAGCAGCCTGATCTGCCCCAGAGAGTCAGAGGCTGTTACAAACTTTCAGAGTGACAGAACCACAAGAGCTGGTTTCTAATGACTTTTTTTCTCCGTGCCGGTAAGCTGACATCTGTGAGTCATTCTCTCCTGCTCTGCCGTTTGTGGTCTGAAGTTTGTGCTACCTAAATACAATCAAACAGATTTCGTGTGAAAACCGATATTCTTCTGTTAACTCCACACCATGCTGGCGTGATACTCATCTTGCATCTTCAAGATGCTTTTTATCCAGTCAGTTCCCAACTCTTTTTGGCCTCTCACCTCTACCAAGCAGGCCTGGGATCAGCCACCCCTGGCTGTCACCCACCAGGACACGATGCGCACAGCTCTGCCCTGGCTGTGCCCCTGAGTTTGGACATGTGGGACAGGATCAGGCTGCTCCAGGCGGGATGATGGGAATGTGAAGGGGTGATGGAAATGTGAGGAGACGATGTGAGCATGAAGGGGTGATGGGAGCTGAAGGGGTGAGTGTGAAAGGCAGCGGTTCATGTCGAGACAGGCAGGGTGAAGACAACTTGCCCGGTTTCAAGAACCATCGGTTTCGGGCAGCGGCTCCAGTCACGGCGGCATTTTCCCGTGCTCCAACCCCCGTGTTTGGGGGCCGGGATGCGAGCAGAGGCCGGGGCGGAGGGGCCCTGAATGCGCTGCCCCCGCTCCATCCCCGGACCCCCCGTTCCCCCGGCAGCGCCGGCTCCGCTCCCCGCGGCGCCGGGG
>WEIT01039414.1:670925-681102 GCA_013389985.1 Dryoscopus gambensis | reverse complement strand
CCCCCGCGGCGCTGCCCCAGCCATGAAGGCGGCGGTGGATCTGACCATCATCAAGACGGAGAAGGTGGACATCGAGCTCTTCCCGTCCCCCGGTGAGCGCCGTGTCCCCTCCGCGCTCCGCTCCGCGCAGCCCCGTCCCCTTCTCCCTGCGAGGGCGGCGGCGGGAGAGGTTTGGCGGGGGANGGTGTGGGGGTTTTTGGGGGTGTCTTTTGGAAGGGAGCACGGAGCGCGCCCCAAGTCGCAGCGCAGCGGCGCCGCCCGGGCTCTGCCCGCTGCCGAAGGCGCATTGACTTTCCGAGCGCTTTCCACCCCCCTCCTTCTCTCAAAAACCGTCCCGCCAGCCCGCCAGCCTCCTTCCCTCATGCTCCTGGCATCCTTGCCGGGATGTAGGGAAGCCCATCCGGCGGGAGAGATGCGCTCCCCGGGGCTGTTCCGTCTCTAGCTGGGATGTGCGTTCCCCCCATCCCTCGCTGGAAATGCCTTGTGTGGTCCAAGCATTCGCGGTGTTTGGGAAGCACAACTCCAGCGGTAACTGCTCTGGATTCAGCACGTTTAATCCAGGAAAACCCGCCGCTTTGATTTTTTTTTTTCCGCCTTTCTGGAGCTGGAGATGTGGGTGGAGGGAGCAACACGTTACTGACGGGAGGCGAGAGGGGGTTTGTGCGTGTTGTAGCGGTGAGTTCAGCTGCTGCTGGCTGTGGTTACTGCTCCGAGCCGAGCCTTGACCAGAATAAGGGCTGCTGTTCACACACTGCTGGCGTCTGGCTGCTCGCTGACCCCGGGCGCTCAGCTGCTCTCTGCCCTGCCCAGGCGAGGTGGAGGATGGAGCTTGGAGGGCCCGCAGGAAAAAAAGCCCCTCATTTTTCTGCATACAACGAGTCCTGTTGCTTCATCTCTCCCTGCTGCAATTCCCACTGGAAGTTTGCTGGATTTTGTGCAGCGCCGGTGCGGTGAAGAAAATCAAATTAAAGACTGAGTTGTACGTTTCTCTGCCGGTTAGGAAGTTTCTAGGAAAGCCAGAAAGGAGGCAGAGCTCCCACAGGCATTGGGATTTTGGGCTGCGTGTGGAAATAAAATGACAGCTAAATGCTAGAGCCACACAGGGCTTGGTGCTGAGACACCAGGAGATGCTGGTGCAGCATCAGAGCAGAGATCTCCAAAGTCAGCACCCGCCTGGGCATCGGCCATCCATGGGCTCTGGAGCGTCCAGCGCAGGAGCGTCTCCCTTGGGACCCCTCCTGCCGCCCTCCCCGGCCGTAGGGAGCGCCCTGTGCTGCTTGGAGCGGTGCCAGAGCTCCCTGCCCCGGCAGCGGGGCTGCGCCCGGCTGCACGTGCGGGCTGGGCAGCGCCGGGCTTCCAAATGCCCCAGGGATGCTGAGGAGGCACCCACACAGCTGATATGAGAGGCTCGAGTGGAGCTGAGGACGCGTTTGTGCCTATTTCCTAAAACTTTGGTGGAGACTCATTCTTGCCCTTCAGCTCCTGAGGGCAGCCTGTTTGCTTGGAGGGGCGAAAATGGGATGGGAGTTAACACCTGGGCCATCAGGGTGGGATGGGGTTTGCTTTTCACTCCGGAGTGAAGTATCTGTTTAAATTTGCACTCTCCTGGTGTGGGTGGGAGCTCCCACAGAGGCTTTGGATGTCTGAGCCCTGGAGCAGTGGAATTCCCTGGTGCCCGAAGGGAGGACTCAGGGTTTCACCCTGCCTTAAGTTCATTTTCTTCTGTCCCTGAAAGCTCTGCTGCAGCTGATGTCAGCAAACAGTTCTTAGAGCTGGCTGAAAGTTTAAAGTCGGGCAGGAAGAGCGCTGAAAAACACAAACCCGAGAGGCAGCAAAGAGCTGCACCCCCATCGGGCTCGGCTGCAGCCGCTCCTGTGCTGGTGGCTGCGCTCGCTGGGAGCCACAAAGGTCAGCGCTGTCAATTAGCTGGCTTAACCTCATTTCCCCTCCGGCCCGGGGAGAACGCGGCAGCTTTCTGGTTCGGCGGGATTGATGGTGAGGGAAGGAGCGAGGATGCTGCTGGGTTGTGTTCCTGGGATCCAGCCATGCCGTGGGGAGGGAACATGGCTCCTCTCTGCTCCTGGAGGACTCATCTGCTCCCTGATGGCTCCTTCGGCCCTGAATCGCCCACCAAATGTTCCCATCATCCTGAATTCCAAAATGGGCTGAGAAGGCCTCCAGTCCCTTGTCCTTAAATTCCAAAATGGGCTGAGAAGGGCTCCAGCCCCTTGTCCCTGCACAAAGCAGCTGTGCCCAATGTGATCCCTGGGGTTAACCCTGGGTCGGGAGGGTCCCTGCAGCCTCAGAATTTCAATTGTGCAGGATGTTTGATGTGCCAGGTGCCTGATGCCCCATAAAACCGCACCTCTGTCCCCTCTCGTGCCCCAAACCAAGCCCTGCTCCACCCCACACCTCTGCCTGCAAAACTTCGGGGGCATTTGTGGTGTGTCCGAAGGGTGTACAAATAACCTGGAAGGGATGTGGGGTTGTAGGAAGCTTCCAAAGCCAAATTTCCCCCTTCCACCCGCGTTGTTACCAGCAGGAATGTGTGAGTGAGGTGAGCAGGTCAGAGCCAGAACCCCAAGGGGGTGGGTTCACCTTTAATGTACAATTTGATACGCATGGATATTTTTATGAGGCTCTGGCGGGGAGGATGGTAACATCACTTGTGGTTGTACGTACATGGCTGATCCACCAATGGCTGGGTGGGACGGTTTTTGAGACAGTAAAAACCCCAAACAAAGCAAAATTCAACCCCAAGGGCTGAACTTCGCCTGGGGGCTGCTGAGCGCTGCCCTCCACAAATCACTTTGTTTCCTGCAGCTCCGCCAAGCTCTGTTTGCCGGCTGGAGGCAGAGTGGGAAGCAGCTCCCCAGCCCTCGCTGGGAGCTCTGGGCTGTAACGGGGGTTCCAGGCACCCATTTCTTGCTAAGGAAGCTGCGGGTTTGCTGCCCCCAGGTCCCGGAGTAGGGCTGTAATCCCAGGTGTCGTTCCTGGGCATCCCAGGTGGAGCAGGGATGCTGAGCTCCCATCCTGCATCCATCCCGCCCTCCTTTTGCCTCCTTTCCCTGGAGGTGCGTTGGGCGAGCAGGGGCAGATTTGTTCCTGGAAAAGGGATTTGCTCCGAGGACACGCAGCGCAGAAATCCGGACTGCTCGGCTTTTCGGCTCTTCCCATGCCTACCCCGAGGACAGCTGGGACATGGACACGTTGTTTCCATTGGCCTGTGCGTGGGTGGCATCCCAGGGGTGTATTTTTATCTGGCAAGAGCCTTTCCCTCTGTTTAGGATTTGGGACAATGTCACATAGGGCTGAAGCAAGATTTTCCCTTCCAACCCCAACCTCTGTAGGATTCTGGTTCTCCTGCTGTGGTGGTGCTGGGTACAGGGAAGCTGCTGCAGCTTCCGTGCTGCTTTTGGGTGTAGGAGCCGCCTGAATCGTGCTTCTGCCCCTTCCCACCGCCGGGTCAGGCTTTGCTTTCACTTTCAGTGCAGACAAATACGGGAGTTTGCATTTAAAGTGAGCCTGGCGAATGCAGCGCTCCTCCACAGAGCCTCGCCGCGGGCGAGTGGCACAGAAAATCGCTCTTCTTTAGTTTTTAGGAGGGAATCCTTCATTCTGCCCTCTGCCTTGCCCAGGGAGGACAAGTTTGCAGCCATCCATGGCTCCCAGGTGTGCAGGGAGCGGGGTCACAGCTGGACCAGCCCATCCGACGGGGTCAGTTTGCTGAGCTGGTCGGGACAAAAGCGCTCAGGGACTTGGAACGTTGTTCTCATCCAGAAAGAAAGGTTGGATCCTGCGGTACCCCCTCCAGCTGTGTCGGCTGCTGTGTGACTCAGTTTCCCTGCTGCCGGCTCCTGCACGGCCGCGCTTTCTTTCCATGCGGGATAAAACCCGGCAGAGACCTCCAGCACTTCCCTCCCTGCTTTGGGATGTTCCCTGTCCCTCGCTCTGCCTCAGCCGTGCTGGGAGCTCTCACCTGTCCGCCCGGGACACGCAGGATGCCAGAGCCTGGGGAAAGGAGAGAACCGATTGGCGATTCCAGGGATCTTTTGGAATGCTCTGCTCTGCAGGGCTCGGCTGGGGATGCTCTGTGTGGGCTGGAATCATCAGCAGCGAGGCTGAGGCTCGGAAATGGAGGGCTTGGGGCTGCTCTCGCATTTTCGGAGCTGATTGCCTGCGGAGGAGGTGAGAACTCAGCTGAAGGAGAGCAATTACCTCTGTATGCGCTGACAAAATGCCCATTACTGCGGTATCCAGCCGGGATGCGGGAATGAGAGGTTCCCAGGAGGGGGGACTGGCTGCACTTGGCTGCCACCAGCTCCAGCTTTTTTCGTGCCGGCTTCACGCCAAGGCTCTGCAAAGGGGTGGCTGAGGGCACCTCGCGGAGCGGTCCCTCAGGGACGCATCCCCCGCAGCGCATCCCGGCTTTAACCCGGGTACAGGGAGGGAGATTTCCAGGGAGCAGGAGCAAACCCCCGTTCCTTCCACGATTCCATCCCGAGCTCCCCAAAGCACGCACCGAGGGTGTAATTACAGCGTCTTTACGTGGAGTGGCCCCTAATTAGCCGTGTAATTACAGCGTGCCATGCTTTGATGGGCCTTATAGAATGTAGGGATAACGCTGGAATGCTGCACTCCAGCTCTCCGAGCGAGCTGCTGAGACATCCTGAGGCTTCCTGCGTCCCGAATCCGGAGCAGATTGCTGGCAGGCGGGCAGCGAGGGGCCGGGACTCCAGCGGGACTGCGGCTGAGCTTTGCCAGGGCATTATCACAGAATCCCAGAATGGTTTGGGTTGGAATGGCCTTAAAGATCTTCTCATTCCACCTGGGACACCTCCCACTGGCCCAGGTTGCTCCAGGCCCCCTCCAACCTGGCCTTGGACACGTCCAGGGACGGGGCAGCCACGGCGGCTCTGGGAGCCTGCTCTGGATTTGCTGCTGTGGCAGTGCAGAGGCTGCAGCCCCGGAATGGATCCTGCCGTGTGAGGAGCTGGGAGCAGCTGCTCCAGGCTTCGGCTGCAGAGGTGCTCCCAAAGATTGAACCCTCGGGTGGGTGTGAGTACGCCCAGACTGGCTGAACACACGTCAGCGGCGTGAACTGGCAGGGCTGACACCCTCAGTGGCTCTCGTCAGCTGCACACCGGGATCCGCTGGGATTTTGGGGAAGAAGGGAACAAATCCAAGTAAATCTGGCCCAGATAAGGCAGGAGGGTCTCTTCCTTTTTGCGTTGTCAGCTGGTCCTTGCATGGCACAGGATGAGCAAATGGCACGATTTAGGACAGCAAGTGTCACTGCTGTCCCTGCTCCCAAGGAGGGAGCCCTGGCACCCCCCGGGCTGCCAGATCCTGCTGGGAGGAGCACCTGTGCTGGGCAGGGATGTGCCAGGACCTGAGGAGGTGCACAAAGAGGGGAGCATCTGCTTTATTTGAGCACTGAAATTCCCCTGGAGCCAGGGCCTGACTGTGACTGGGGATCCCTGTGGGAGCTGGGATGTTCCTGGGGCTGCAAGGTTGTGCCTCTGTGGGTCAAGCCCTGACTCCCCATTTGGCTTTTTGGCTGGGAGTTCCTGGTGGATTCCAGTGTCTCCAGTGCCTCCTGGTGCAGCTCCAAGCCCCATCCCAGCAGGAGCCAGTGGCACAATCTGCAGCTGATCTGAGCAGCACAGCTGTCTCACAGCCAAAAATCCGGCCTGCAACCCTTTTTTTGTAACCCCATGCCACAGTTATCCCTCTCAGCTCTTTTGTTCCTCTTCCGTGACTAAGCTGCTCGCTGCCTGTGTTTCTCTTTTTTTTCCTTTCATTGTGTAGTTTATAATCTTCCAACGAGATACAGACAAAAATTTGTTTGCAGCGCTGGCCAAGAAGGCTCTCGTTTCCCTGGCACGGGGCCATGCTTACATCTCCAGTCAAAATACTGCTGGTTAAACAATAAATATTTATTGATTCTCCTACGAGCTCCTACATTTTTCCCAGGTGCAGTGGAATTTGAGGGGGGAAAGCACTTGAGTGCTGCCCATGGCAGAGCCGGGAGATGGCTCCAGAGATAACGGGCCTGGAGCAGGGATCTCCTCCTGCCGAGGGGACCCTTGGGGGGCTGGGATGGGCCCTGCAGCACAGCCCTGCACGGCTGCTCGCAACCTCCAGCCCGGGGTTGAGGATTCCTGCCTGTGGGCTTCCCTGGCAATTAATTATGGGAAAATACGGAAATCTACACACTGTGCCTGAGCATCTCCTGGAACAGGGTAGGGACAGTCGGGGGTGGTCACAGAGTTGGCAAAAAAAGAAATAAATCCCTGAATCCCAGAATGGTTTGGGTTGGAAGGGACCTTAAAGCTCGTCCAGTTCCACCCCCTGCCCTGGGCAGGGACACCTCCCACTGGCCCAGGTGGCTCAGGGCCCGGCCAGCCCGGCCTCGGACACTCCCAGGGTGGTTTCAGTTTGTGATTTGGTCTCAGGGCAGCCACCGCTGGCTCCGGAGCCACTCGCAGGTGTTGCCTTGCAGAGCCTGAGCCCTGCACGGCTGTGCTGAGCTGGTGACAGAACCCTCGGCGCTGTGCTCAGAACTGCTCCGAGGTGTCCCATCCTTCTCCAGAGGGGTGGCCCTGGATGGGGACAAACCCTGCCCTGTCACCGCCGTCTCTTTCTGAACTGAAACTCTGCATTTTTATTTTGAGGTTTTGGGGTTTTTTTCACTCAACTGCCAAAAATCCAAGACCCGATTTGTTCCTCTGCTCCGTGAGCAGCACCAACCCATGGCAGCAATGCCCCTGTGCTTTTCCCTGTCCCCTCCCCGGCCGTGCTGACCTTGCACAGTTTCCTGGCTCTCCAGGCCGTGTCCAGCTCTGTGCAGGGCAGGTGGAGCCGGTGTTTGCAGGGAAGCAGGAAGCTGGTGCAGCTCAGCCCCTCAGCCCCACATCTGGTTCCTGGAGCCTGTGGATAAATAGAACCTGCCAGAAAAACATCACAAACGCGCCGAGAAACGGCGGCTCGCCCCCCCAGAGAGGAAAATCCCCTCGTGCCTCTGGCTCCCTCTGGTTTGGGAATGAGGATTGGAGTCATTGTGACAGCCCCGGTTGTGGATTGGGATGTGCAAAGTCACAGGGCTCAGTCTGGGTCTGAACTGGGCTCTGGGGCTGTAATTCCCATTCATTCACCTCCCAGCTGGTGCTGGGCACAGCAGCAGTTCCTGCTCCAGCAATTCCCTGCTTTCCACTTCTTCCCTCATGTTCAAACCTCTCTGATAAAGCCAGAAGAGGCAGAGACCTCCAGCCCGGGTGGCTGGTGCAGGAACCCCGGGGTTATTTGGGCTGGAACAGATGTTCCAGGAGGGAGGGTGTGCAGGGAGCGCTGCTCTCCTCCGGGATGGGGCCGTGTGCAGGGTATCTTCCCACCGAATCCCAGTTTCTGGGATGGCTGTGGGGCTGCAGGCTGCCTCCTCAGCCCAGCTGAGCTTCCAGAGCTTGTTAATGAACAAAATGCATTTTCGTACACGGAGGGGATCCTAAATTGGCTCCACATGGATTCTGGAGGTTGTCGCACTTTCCCGGAGGGTGATGGCATGAGCAGGAATGTGGGATTGATGAAAGAAGCCAGACACCGAGTCAAAAACTTCCCCTCTCCCTCTCCGTGCCCCCTCTCCCCCCGTCCCATCTCAAATACTTGATGTGATTCCAAGGCATTCTTCACATGGCTGGTGGGGAGCGCAGGAGAAGCCAGCCCAGGGCTGGGCTTTTCTTTAAATGCAGCTTTTTTGGTAAAGATTTGGGGTCTCTGACCCCAAAAGATGCTGAGGAAAGGCTTGATGAGACCTTGTTTTTAGGGAAACTGAGGCACGGCGCTCCCATTCTGCCGCATCAGGGAGGTGGGAGCATCCTCGGTCGGGGGCTCCAGGTGTCCCTCTGCTTGCAGGATTCCCGTTCTCCATGGTCTGTGTTCCACTGTGCGGCTCCTCCCTGGCTCCTCCACAGCACCAGGCAGGCCCACACCCGTCTGCGCCCGGAATTCCCAGTTTGGGGGTGCTGGGTGCTGGGGGCTGGCGAGCGGCTCAGCATCCCTGGGGAGCCAGGGGTGGGGCACGGCGGGACGGGGCGGGATGGGATTCCCGTGGGATGGGATTCCTGCTGGGATGCTGCCTCTCCTGGGATGGGATTCCTGCTGGGATGGGATTCCCACTGGGATGCTGCTTCTCCTGGGATGGCCCTGCAGGACAAAACTGCTGACTCAGGGAAGCTGCCCCTGCCCCCAGCAGACCCCAAAAGCTGGAGCTGGACACCGGGCAGTGCTTTGGGGGTTGTTTTCTGTTGTTTTCCCCCCGTTGTCAGCACTTTTTATCACAATAATCAAACTGTGGCTTTTTGACCCACATTAAAGTTTTTTTTCAGAGGTGCCTGCGTGTATTTGTGCAAAGCCACTGAATTTTGGTCACTGCTTTGGAAGCAGCAAAGGGGATTTTTGTTTTCTTACCTTTTAGTTTTGAGCAATTGTTTACTGAAACCTGAACCCTCTGAAGAAACAACTTGCAAAAGCTGAGTAGTCCTGGCTTTTTCCACTGGAAAATTAAACAAAGATGGAGTAGAACACGTGAAATTTGGGTCTTTTTTTTTCCCCTTCTTTTTTTACCCATTATTGTTAGAAGCGGTTTGAAAATGCAATGCCAAGAGCTTTCTCTTTTCAAGTGCTCGAGGCACGTTACCCAACTGCTCCATCCCTCAGACTGCTCCATGAGGTCAGCAAACGCAATTCCTCCTGGTCTGCAGCTGGAAATGAGGAGAAACTCCTTTACTCAATCCCTGGCACCCGCCCCAGGCAGCGGAGGAGCCCAGCAGGTTGGGAGCGGCAGCGCCGTGCCCCGAGCCCGTGGCGTTTCCCACCCCCATCCTTGTGAAGGGCTGCCAGCGAGTTTGGGCTCGGGGAAGGCTGGGAAAGGTTCCCTTTCCAGCAGCGCCGGGGTTTGGGATTCGGAGCTGTCCCGGTAGCCGGGGCCGTTCCTCGCTGGGGCTCTTCCCAACCCTTTAAGCGGCTCCAGATTTGAATTTGGCTCCAAAGGCCGGCACATGAAAGGCCCCGGCCCCGCGCCTGTTTGCCTTCGAGCGGGATGACTCGCACCGTTCCTGCTGCCAGCCAGCCGAGCGCGGAGCGGCGGGGCCATGTGGATCCCATCGAGTGACCCGGCTGCCCGGCCGAGCGGGATGGGGAGGGAAGGGATCCGGAGCTGTGTCACCCCCGGCCTGGACCCGGCCTCCCTTTGGCGTCTTCAAGGGCTTCTGCCTCCCGTGGCTTCCCAGGCACTCACTGAGAGCCACAGTTCGGCTGACAGAAATTTAAAAAATAAAAGAAGAAAGAAAAAGGGGGACAAAACCCGGGAGGAAAAGGAGGGCAGGGCAGGGGAGGATGATGTGCCTTTAAGCCGCGTGTGTAACTGCTCGCTAATCTGGTGACTAACTCCGCGCGCGGCTGCCAAGCCGGGCTCCATCCCCAGCCCAAGGCTCGGGAGTCATCGGGTCCCCTCCCTGCCCCATCCCGCGCCCCGCCGGGCGCCAGCCCCCCCTGGCCCCCCGCACTCCCCATGGCAATTTATTTACTCATCTGGAGGGCACAGCCCCGGCGGTCTCTTGACTCAGCAGTCCGGGGCCGATGGGAGCTGCGGGAGCAAATTCCAGGCAAGAAATAATCTCATGACTTGTCTCGGAAAAGATTGCTCCGCAAAGATCCCCTGACGGTCACGGAGCGCTCCGTGCCGGCCCCTCCGGCACAGCCGGACCAGGCTCCCGATTTCCCAACCTCGGGCAGCCGGGGCGGCCGGCCAAGGGTGCCGGGGGAACTCGCTGGAGCTCGCTCCCTTGGAAAAACAGGGATGGATTCGGGATGGGGGATGGCGCGGGGGCCTCGCAGCCGGTGCCTCTCCCTCCCTGGACACAGCGAGTGGGGAGCTGGAGCTGGAGCTGGCCGGGGCAGGGAGCCCGGAGCTCGGGGCTCTGTTGGTTTATTGGGCATTCCTCCTTTGTTTCGCCTCCACTTCCCAGGGAGGGTTTAAGCCCTTCCTTCCTCCCCAGGCAGTTTTGGTTCTTCCATCAGCACTTCTGCCCAGGCTCTGGCATCACCTCCGGCAGGGTTGGCACCAAGGATGACTTTCGAAGCACATTTATCCTTCTCCACACCCCCCCCCCCCGCTCTT
>WEIT01039414.1:633840-670820 GCA_013389985.1 Dryoscopus gambensis | reverse complement strand
GCTTTTTTTCATCCTGCATTTCTCTCATCCTGGGCTTCTTTCCCCACCTCCTCCCCACCCAGAGGAACCGGGGTTCCATCCCTCTCGGAGGGCTCTTTGGGAGGTCTGGTCCCATGCCCGGTGCCTTCCCGTGGGCGCTGGGAATGGGCTGGGATTACACCAAGTTGGGAATTAAGGATCTTTGCAAACCCGCATTTTTCTGGGAGGAGAGCCCCGGGGGTGGGCAGGGCTGTTGGACTGACAGCTCCTGTGCCTTCTCCTCAGCTGGGATCAAGGTTTGGGACCACGCAGCTCCTGGGGCCATCCCACCTCCCTGGAAGGGAGCTGTTCCAACGCACGGTGCCCGTGGAGATGCAGGGAGAGGAACCAGCCTTGGATCACTGAGGAGTCACTCCTGGAGCACCAGGAGCTCCCAAGGGAATCTCACACCCCTCCAACCACACATCCAAGTCTCTGCCAAAACTCCTCCAGCCTCGTTAGGGTTGGTGGAGGATTCCTGGAGTTCCTGGCAAGGGCTCCCAGCTCCCGAGTCACCAAATGCCGCCCCCTCCACCCGCTCCTCCACCGAGTCTCTCCTAAAGAGCCTCTTGGCCCGAGCAGCCGAATTCAATCAGCCCTTTCACCATCTGCTCCCAGGCACTTCTGCCGGGAAGGGCTCGGGGCCAGGGAGGCTGTAATTCCTTAATAGCTTCCGGATGCTGCTCGGGGTGGATGCGAGGCCTGGGAGTGCCTCAGCCTCTCTCCCCCAGCCCTCACCGAGGTTTCCAAGCTCAGGCTTCCTCTGGGCAGATCTGAGCACCTCCAGGCATCTGGATTTATCCCTGCCTGCCCTTTGCTCTTCCCGGCTGAGGCCAGGAGGTGACATAATCCCATCCTGGACAACGCTTGGCTCTGGCATGGGGATGACTGAGGCTGATGGGGCAGCCCAGCTCGCCTTTGGCCGCCTTCCCCAGCTCACTCCCACCTTCATCTTCCCAGGGCTTGGTCTGGCCCAATCCCTGCACTGGTCCCTTCCCTGGTGGGAAGTTTCCTAGAAGTAAGGACTGGAAAAGAAGAGATTCCTGGGGTCGATGGGGAAAACCCTCACTCCTGTGCCTGAGGATACTGGAAACCTGGATGTTGCATGGTGTAACATGTCTGGGCAAAGCCCAGGAGCCCCGTGCTCAGCCTGGGATTAATCTTGGAGCTCTCCTGGAAAATCCCCTTCGTTTGTTTTCTTGTCTGCTTAAAAATGAAGAAAACCGGGAGAATTGTTCCTGGGAAGTTGTGAAATGAAATCGCTTTGGCACCGCTGTTCCTGAGGCTGGCGTGGGCTGCAGAGCTTTGGTTCCCAGGTTTCTCCCAGGCCCTTTCCTGGCCTCCATCACTGGGGGAGCTGAGCTCGGACAGGGGTTAGGGAGGAGAAGGGGTGAGGCTGGCAGGAGCATCCAGGGACGGCCTTGGCCCTGGTTCCCTGCTGGTCCCAGATGGGAAGCGCACCCTGGTTCTCCTCTCAGCGATCCCTTGGCTCGGAGAGCTTCCAGGCCAGCCAGGAAAAGGCTCCTGTCCTGCTGTGGCTGCTGGGATCAATCACCTGCTGCAGTGCAGAGCCTGTCCCGGGGCTGGGGGCTGTGCAGTGTGTGCGACACGAGTGGTGCCCGTGGAGGTGTCGTGGTGGCACCAGCAGAGTCTCAGCCCCGAGGAGAGCCCAGGAGATGGGGCTGGCCCAGGTGGCAGAGCAGAGGGAGCACCTTCTCCCTCTCCTGTGCAGCTGGTTCTCCCTCCCCTCCTGTGAGAGCTGCTGTGCTGGGAGATGGAGCTTGGGAAGGGGCTTGGAGCATGCAGCGAGTTCTGTGAGCTGCCCTAGGGTGGGTTTCAGCTGCAGAGGGGCTGCTGGGTGGATCTGTGTGTCGCTGAGTGTGTATTTGAGCGTGTGTTTGTGAGCCCTGGCCAGGATCGGCCTCAGAGAGGAGGGGTCGAGGCACTTGCNCTGGAGTTCCTGGCAAGGGCTCCCAGCTCCCGAGTCACCAAATGCCGCCCCCTCCACCCGCTCCTCCACCGAGTCTCTCCTAAAGAGCCTCTTGGCCCGAGCAGCCGAATTCAATCAGCCCTTTCACCATCTGCTCCCAGGCACTTCTGCCGGGAAGGGCTCGGGGCCAGGGAGGCTGTAATTCCTTAATAGCTTCCGGATGCTGCTCGGGGTGGATGCGAGGCCTGGGAGTGCCTCAGCCTCTCTCCCCCAGCCCTCACCGAGGTTTCCAAGCTCAGGCTTCCTCTGGGCAGATCTGAGCACCTCCAGGCATCTGGATTTATCCCTGCCTGCCCTTTGCTCTTCCCGGCTGAGGCCAGGAGGTGACATAATCCCATCCTGGACAACGCTTGGCTCTGGCATGGGGATGACTGAGGCTGATGGGGCAGCCCAGCTCGCCTTTGGCCGCCTTCCCCAGCTCACTCCCACCTTCATCTTCCCAGGGCTTGGTCTGGCCCAATCCCTGCACTGGTCCCTTCCCTGGTGGGAAGTTTCCTAGAAGTAAGGACTGGAAAAGAAGAGATTCCTGGGGTCGATGGGGAAAACCCTCACTCCTGTGCCTGAGGATACTGGAAACCTGGATGTTGCATGGTGTAACATGTCTGGGCAAAGCCCAGGAGCCCCGTGCTCAGCCTGGGATTAATCTTGGAGCTCTCCTGGAAAATCCCCTTCGTTTGTTTTCTTGTCTGCTTAAAAATGAAGAAAACCGGGAGAATTGTTCCTGGGAAGTTGTGAAATGAAATCGCTTTGGCACCGCTGTTCCTGAGGCTGGCGTGGGCTGCAGAGCTTTGGTTCCCAGGTTTCTCCCAGGCCCTTTCCTGGCCTCCATCACTGGGGGAGCTGAGCTCGGACAGGGGTTAGGGAGGAGAAGGGGTGAGGCTGGCAGGAGCATCCAGGGACGGCCTTGGCCCTGGTTCCCTGCTGGTCCCAGATGGGAAGCGCACCCTGGTTCTCCTCTCAGCGATCCCTTGGCTTGTAGAGCTTCCAGGCCAGCCAGGAAAAGGCTCCTGTCCTGCTGTGGCTGCTGGGATCAATCACCTGCTGCAGTGCAGAGCCTGTCCCGGGGCTGGGGGCTGTGCAGTGTGTGCGACACGAGTGGTGCCCGTGGAGGTGTCGTGGTGGCACCAGCAGAGTCTCAGCCCCGAGGAGAGCCCAGGAGATGGGGCTGGCCCAGGTGGCAGAGCAGAGGGAGCACCTTCTCCCTCTCCTGTGCAGCTGGTTCTCCCTCCNTGCTGGGATCAATCACCTGCTGCAGTGCAGAGCCTGTCCCGGGGCTGGGGGCTGTGCAGTGTGTGCGACACGAGTGGTGCCCGTGGAGGTGTCGTGGTGGCACCAGCAGAGTCTCAGCCCCGAGGAGAGCCCAGGAGATGGGGCTGGCCCAGGTGGCAGAGCAGAGGGAGCACCTTCTCCCTCTCCTGTGCAGCTGGTTCTCCCTCCCCTCCTGTGAGAGCTGCTGTGCTGGGAGATGGAGCTTGGGAAGGGGCTTGGAGCATGCAGCGAGTTCTGTGAGCTGCCCTAGGGTGGGTTTCAGCTGCAGAGGGGCTGCTGGGTGGATCTGTGTGTCGCTGAGTGTGTATTTGAGCGTGTGTTTGTGAGCCCTGGCCAGGATCGGCCTCAGAGAGGAGGGGTCGAGGCACTTGCGAGGGCAAATCTTCAGGGGAGTAAATCCAGGGATGCAAAGGAGTCAATCCCAAAGCACACAGGGCAGTCGGAGGCATGTGGATTGTTACCTGCCGTCCCTTGGCAGCTGCCAGCAGAGCTGACTGTTTGCTCTCAAGAGTTGTAAATAATTTTGTTGATTAAAATGATTGATTATCCTCGGTCTAATATTTTTTAGGCAGAGCAAACAGTGCTGAGATTTACCAGCTGCTCTCTGACCTCCCAACCCTGATCTGTTTGCAGAAAGCCGGTGCAATTATTTGTTTGATTTCAAAGCTAAATATCCTAATCTTCCCTGTCCGCCTTTGGAGACTGCAGCTGGCACCGGGACAGCTCGGGCTGATAAGGGAGGGTCCTCGTGTGCAGCGACACTTCCCCGGGCTCAGAGGGCTGAGGGGGGACGTGGTGGTCACGGGTGAGGACTGGGAGAAGCTCTTGGGCTCCTCCTCCTCCTCCGCGCACCCCCATGGAGCCGAAGCACTCCCAGGTGTGTGGAAATCAAGGGAAGCCTGCGCGAGAGCCGGGGCTGTGTGCGGATCCCGTGCCAGCCGGGGGGACGCGATGCGCTGCGGCTTGCAGCTGCCAGTGAGCAATGCCGGCTGTCTGGCTGGCATCGCCCCGCGGGGAGGGGGTGCCCGCGGAGGCTGCGGAGGAGGGGTGGGACAGGCAGGAATCTGCAGCTGCCGAGCGGCGCAGGGCTCGCCCGGCGCCCGGGGCGGCGAGCGGAGGTGACCCGGAGCTGCCGAGCCTCCCCGCCTCGTCATCCTCTGATCCTTCCGCACCACCGCCTTCGTGCTGGCAGCGTCCCGCGGGGATGTTCTGGGCTTGAGGGAGCCGGAGGAACACCCCCAGGGACCTTCCACTCGTGACTGCACGGACACCGCCGCGGCCCTCCCTTGCGGCTCTGGCAAACATTCCCGCAGGATGAATGGGAGCTGCGGAGCGGAGAGAGCGGCTTTGATGCGGGCCGACCTCTCTGGGGGGGTTGAACATCACCCCAGGGCGCTGCCACTCTCCTGCCATGTGCTGCCCTCGTGTCTGGCGTGACTCGGCCCTGGCTCGGCCCGGGGGCAGGGGCTGGGGCCGGGACACAGAGGGATCAGTCTGTGCAGGGAAACCGGGGGAAGGCTGGGGAATTCCTCGGGACAGACAGATCGGAGGTGTTTGGCCGAGCATCTCCGTGTCTAATCCCTTCCCAAGGCAAGGATAAGCGAGGCTCCTGTTAGGAGCAGTGATTTCGCAGCAGCAGGGACGTCTCTGGAGTCCATGTGCCCCAGAAATGCCTCGTGTCCTGGTGACAGGCAGCACAAATGATGGGGTTTGATCAAGGGCATGGAGTCATTGCTCATGGATCACGGGGACTGTGGGATGAAAACATCCCGAGCTGTGAGGTCGCGCGCGGCTGCTCACAAAGTGTGCTGGCACAGTTTGTTCTTCAGGTGTGTTTGAGCTGGCTCAGAGGGTTGGGATCCTTTTGTGGGTGATGAAAGAGCTCAGCTTGAGTGAAGGTTCCTTGGCCCTTCTCCTGCTGCGAGGGGACAGCCCTGCCAAGAGATCTCAGCCCTCCCTTTTCACACTTCCCATCCTGACAGCCTCTTCCCCACACGATGTTCTGCCAATTATCCTCAGCCTGGCCTTGCTGCATCCCTGCTTTCCCTTGCTGGGAGGCTCTGGCCTGTGGTTTGGCAGCCCCAGCCTGCAGCAGCAGCTAGAGGTGTTGGAGCTGAATCCCCTTTGTGTCTGTCCGTGTTCCTGGATGATGATGAAGGAGAGGGAGATGAATATCTGGAGAAGAGTCTGAGGGTTTGTTTGGATGGATGGAGAAATGTTCCACCTGAACTGCCCGGGGGCGACCACAGACGTACCTTGGGGGCATCCCATAGGTGCTTCTGCAACCCAGGAAAAATCCATGTCAGGGTTCTGGGATGGGTTCATTCTTCTCTTGGGACAAACCGTCCAGTGCCATCCCTTCTTCGTCAAAGATGCCAGAAATGGCATCATCAGCCAGAGACTTGAGGAAAGAACAGCAGAATTCCCGGGTTTAACCTGGCGGGAAGGGAACGTGAGCTCTCAGGGATGCTGGGTGTGGATGACCCGGAGCACCGTGCCCTCCCTGAGCGCTGGAGCCCAGTGTGGGCTTGCCATGGGCTCCTGCAGCCCTGGGAGCCTCCGGGGGCACGGCTGGGACTGAGGGCTCCCGGCCCAGCCCGGGGAGGGGGAGGAATTTCAAGCAGCTTTTTGTCGCAGGCTGAGCCCGGTGAAGTCTCGGGCGCTGTGCCAGCAGCACGGGAACCTCTCGGTTGTTTGCTCGGTGCCGAGCGCTGGGGCTTGGCAGGGTTTTTTCCCTTTTTTCCCCCACTGCTGTTGAGCAATCCGAGCTGTGCGGGGTGCGAGGAGCCGGGTTTGGGTGAAAGGAGCATCGCCCGGAGGTGGAGCAGCGCCACGGGCGTGACCTGGGCTGGCTGGTTACGCCTGACCTGCTTCCAGCGGGGCCGGGTGTCCATTACAGGCTTTTCCAGGCTGCGGGAGCTGTGTGTGCCCGTGCCCGGGGATTAGAGCTCTTTAGCGGCGCGGTTAGCAGGGATTAGGGCGATTATCCCGCGGGAAGTGTGGCTCACAGGTTCGCGCCGGCCTGGGAGGGTCCTCCCAGCCCTGCTGAGCAGCGATCCCAGCCTGGAAGCGAGGTGCTAATCCTGGCTCCAGAGGGGACACCGCTCCTGGGGTGTTCCACTGGGAAAGAGGGAGGGAAGGGTGCTAAGGGCTGGATGGCTGTGAGAGGAGGCTTTGCCTCCCGAGCAGGAGGGGTTTGGGCAGGTGGAGGTCGCTCCTCCTGGCCTGGCTGTCTCCAGCCTGGAGCCTCCGCAGGGGTTTAATTAACCCAGACTCTGCCCTCAGGCCAGCGGGCTCGGGGAAGGGGAAGGCTGGTGGGGGCTTTAGGCTGTGATGCTGTCAAATCTAAAGGGGCTTCAGAGGCCGTTCAGAGCTGATCCAAGAGTGAGAGCGTCTCGTGCTGAGCTGATGGTGGTGCTGGAGCTGAACCACCCCGGCCTTGTGGCACTTCATCCTAGAACCCTCGAATGGGTTGGGTCAGGAGGGACCTCCAAGCTCATCTCATTCCATGGGCACCTCCCACTACCCCAGGCTGCTCCAAGCCCCGTCCAGCCTGGCCTTGGACACTCCCAGGGATGGAGCAGCCACAGCTGCTCCAGGCAGCAGTGATGGAATTTTATTGATGCCCAATCTTGTTTCTGACTGCTTTGATGGTTCCGACGAGCGCTGTTAAACCACGGCCACTTTCCCCAGCCTCAGAGGTGGCTGCATCTCCCCAGGGTTTGCTTTATCCATCTGTGCTCCTTCCAGCAGCTGGAATGGGGAGGATGGAGCGAATCCCCAGCCAAGGGAAGGCCCTGAGCTGCTGCAGGAAGAGGAGCCGTGGGCCCTGGCCCTGCTGAGCTGGAGCAGCTTTCCCGTAATCGCAGTGAGCGTTGACTCAGGGGCTGTGGTTCAGCTCAGCTTCGGCCCTGGCACTTCATTCCCTCTTCTCTCCCACAAAAGCCAAGGACGGAGCGAGCTGCCCACCAGGCTGCTCCCCTGCGAGCTCCTGGGACTCCCAAGGATGCTGCTTTCCCAGGACTGCCATCCAACACCCGCACTGTAAAGCAGGGAGAGGGAGGGAGGAGCAGGAGCCTGAGCAGGGCAGGGTGTGACTGACGGTGGCTGCACAATCCTTCCCTGGGCCTGGTTCCTCCCAGCTGCCAGAGCCCCAGAGCCAAACCCAGCCTTGCCTGGGGGCTGCTCTGTGTCCAGTTCTCCTCATGGACACAGGGCTGAGCCCCAAACCCCGAGGCTGAGCAGAGCATCCCAACGCCTCACCCGCAGCTGCACCTTCCCCTCTGGTGCTCCACGTGCTGAGAGCCCAAACTTGGCAAGAAATGCTTTTATCTGCACTTAGGGAGGACAGCGTTCAGGCCCGTTTTTTAGGGGGAGAGCTGGCCCCCATGGCACACCACAGCTCCCGAAGAAAGCTGCTGAGGGCCGGAAAAAAGCCGACTTTGTTGGGCTTTCTGCAGTGCTAAGCAGTGTGGGCTTTCGGTTTCCTCTCTTGTTTTTCTGTTGAAGCCCAGCTTTCATCTCACAGTATTTATTTTTCACTGCTTGAAGGAGGAAAAAAAAGACTTTTTTTTCTTCTTCTTTTTTTTTTTTTTAAAGAAATAATATTTATTTTAAATTAAAATAGCAAATGTCTGCACCTTTTGTGCCATCCTTGCAGAGGGAAGCAGGGCCGGTCTCTGGCGAGTTGCTGTGGGAAGGGGACCCAAATCACCCCCTCTCTGCTCCCATCCCTTCCCCACAGCCCCAGCAAACACTCTCGCTGTGCTCAGCCCCTCTCCCCATCCAGATTTCCTTCTGGTCCCTTTTTTCCAGCTTTCTGTCCCACTTTCCCTTTCCCCCCCTCGGATCTCGCTGCCCTTTGGGTCCGAGGAGCCCTAATTGGAACAGGCCGGCTCCTCTCCTGCTTCCTGCGTGGGAGTGAGAGGCAACGCTTGTGAAAACAGTTCAAAAGTGCACACAAATTTTTGCCTAATCCTGCCTAAATAACAGGGGGCTCAGCCAGGGTTGTTTGCCCTGCTCTGGGGCGGGGGGCACCTGGGAAAGGCGGAGCTGCCCGAGGGGCTGGAGGTGCCTGCGGGTGCTGGAAACCCGAGCTGGGGACGTGGGGACTCGTGGTGGCTCCGCGGTGCCCGGGCGGCCTCGTCGGGGAGCGTGGGAAGGGTCTCGGCTCCCGGCCCCCCTCTCCTCAGCCTCCTCTGATCCTGAGAAAGGTTCTCGGCTGCTGAACCCTCCCAGCTGGGGGACGTTGGGAAATGTGCGCTCCAACTCTGCCCTGGTTTGGATCCTGGGGAAGGCTGGGCCCGAGGGGGCTCTGGGGGATGAGCTCGGAGGGGGAATTGTGGGCTCGGTGGTCACGGGCCCGCTGTGGGCACGTGGGAGGAGGGTGGGAGAGCGAACCCCTGTCAGCCCTTGCAGAGCCTCTGCGAAACTCCTGCTCCATCCTCATCCAGCAGTGGGCGGACATCCTGGAGCATGGCAGCTCCAGAGGGATGGGGTAGGGGCTCCAGGGGGATCTCAGCTGGCTCAGAGCTCAAGGATTGAGGTTTTGAGGGACACAGGCACAAATTCATGGAGCCCTTGCATGCACAGTCCCTGCAAATGATCTTGTTTGAAACCAAAGTGCATCTTCTCCCAAACTTAATCACAGAATCCTGGAACAGTTTGGGTTGGAAGGGAACTTAAAGCTCACCCAGTTTCACCCCTGCCATGGACAGGGACACTTCCCACCATCCCCAGTTGTTCCAACCTGGCCTTGGACACTGCCAGGGATCCAGGGGCAGCCACAGCTGCTCTGGGCGCCCTGTGCCAGGGCCTTACACCCTCACAGTGAAAGATTTCTGCCTAAAATCTAACCCAAATCTAGATCTACTCTAAATTTACCCCGTTTCATTTTAAAGCCTTCCCCCCTTGTCCCTGTGCCTCTGCAAAGCCACCCAAAGGCCTGGAAGCTCCATGACATCCGTGTGCTCCGGGCCTGGGAAGGGGAGGCTGAGGAGGCCTCGGGTTCCTGCCCTCGGTGTCCATCCATCCGTCAGGGCAGGGACAGGAGGCGGCTGTGGGGTCAGGTGGCTCCGCTCTGACCCTCCCCACATCCATCTCCAGCAGCTACTGGCTGAAACCCCACACAGGGACATGCTGGGGCTCTGATGGAAAAAGAAGTGAGTGGCCGAGGGGAGCTTGGAGGAGTCACTGACCCCGAATGGAAACGGCTGAAAAATAACTTTGCTCCTGTCCTTCTGCTCGGAGCATCCTTTTTTTCCCTGTCTGTCATTTATTTTCCTTCTGCCATCAGCTGCGAGTGCTTTGGCGTGCAGAGGAGTTCTGTGTGTTTTAAGGTCAAAATCCCTAAAGTTTGTAAATCCGAGTCCTTTAAAAAGATCAGATGTGTGGAAGTAGTTTACACATGCAGGGCCTGGTGGGAGCAGAGTGGGAATTTGGCTGGGAGATGAACTTGGTGATCCTGGCCTCTTCGCTCCTGGTTTTCTCTCAGGCTCCATGTGCACCCGGCTGGGGGGGTCTGGGCAGGACCCCCTTAACACAGAACCCATCCAGGGCGATGTCAGGGTGTTTTATCCTCTTGTCCCTCTGAAGTCCCATCCCCAGGGATGTCAGGGAGCTGAAGGGGCCTGATTTGGAGAAGCCACGGAGCCCCCAGATCCCTTGGAAAGCTGCAGCCAGATAAAAGCTGTCCCCATGCGAGGCAAATTCCGCATCTCTGCTCTACAGATGCTGCTGACATGATTCTGCAGGGCGACTGCAGCTCCTGGCACTGTTTAAAAGTCCAGCCAGAGCTCCCCGCCTGCTCTCCCAGGGGGAAATCAACGGCGGCTCCGTGGGCGCAGGACGAGGACGCGGCATCCACGCAGCCCCGGGCACGGGGCAGCCGCGCGGGGGGCTCCGATGGGCTCGTAAGGACCAGCCAGAAATCCCAGCCTGGCCCCGCTGCTGAGCTTGCTTTTGGGATTAAAGCCCTGGCATTGCTAAGCTGGGTTTAGGCGGAACAGCTGGGCCTGGTGCTGGCTCCCGCCCCGGCCCTGTGCTCTGTGGGCAGCACTAGAGGAGAGGTTTTATTGGTGCAAACTTTGATAAAATCTTGCAAACGGGTTTCAGATCGCACTGAAAGCTGATACCGGGGCAGCTAAGCCGGGCTTGTTGCTTTTGTTCCTGAAATCCTGCTCGGCTCTGACCTTTAGGCATCCCAGACTGGAGGCGAAGGGCTGGAGGACATTGCCAGGGCTGGGTTTGCCTCCATGGGAAGGAATTTCCCTGTGCCCAGCAAAGTTCCTAGAATTATGGGATATTCCAGGTTGGAAGGGGTTTATGGGAATCGCTGAGTCTGACTCCTGCACAGAGCTGGGTGAAGCCTGCCATGGTCCCTGTGTATAAACCCCCCAATATTTAAATAAATATTTAATTATTTCAATAATTCCAGTATCCCCAAAGCAGCAGAGGCACAATTTAGGGTAAGAACCGTCCATGCACTCCATCTTTCTCGTCACCCAGCCAAGCCTTGTCCCCAGACACCTCCTCAGAGCTTCACACATCCATTCAGCTTTCCCTGGGTGAGCTCTCCCCAGCTCTGGGACACCGCCCACCCAGCCAAGGCTTCTGCACGTTGGGGCCTTTGGGGCTGCTTTGTCCTCGGCAGAAATTTGAACAAGTGGCTGCGACCTTGCAGGGAAAAAAGCCGGTGATGTTTCAGTGCTAAATCTGCCGAGCACAACCTGTTTTGCAGAAGCCTTGCAATGCACATTTGGGTTGAATTGGGTGTTTAAATAGAAACCCTCCTCTGGCATGTTTTTTTTTATTTGGGAACAGACTGTTTGCTTCCCTGTGACCTCTCCCTGGGAATCCCTTTTAAGTCTCCCCTGTTTTGACAGGTTGTTTGTGCAGAGCTCAGCATTCACCTTCCCAAACCGAAACCTTATCCCCCCGCTACCGAACTGATTCGCTGGGTTTGTGCAGAGCCAACCCCACAGATCCCACAGGATGGAACAGCGGGATCAGGGATGGGCCCTTGCTGTTGCAGAGATAAAAATAGCATTTTTCACCCTGCTCTTGGTGTCTGACCTAAGGAGGTCACCTCCACACGGGTTTTCACGGGCGGTTCAGTGTTAAAACTGGGGTTAGAACCGTTTTCTCAGCCTGGCTCTGACTCATCTTCCCAGAGCCGGCGGGAGCTGCCGTTGAGGCAGGCGGAGGGAGCGGATTCCTGGGTGGTCCCTGTGACCACAGAGCAGGGAGAGCAGAGCATTCAAATGTAACTTGAGGATGAAGGGAAAGGGGCACGGAGCCACTTTCTCCCGGTGTTATCTCAAGCAGCAGATGGGGAACAGAGATAGCGACGGTGGCTGCTCATTTTCCGTGCCCTCTCCAGCCAAATCCAGTAAATAATGAAGTGTAATTTGCCAAATAGCCCTTGGAGGTGGGATTTGCTTTTGAAGGTCCTGATCCTGCCACCGTGGAGGCAACCCCGGATTTGTGTGGCGGGCTGAGGGCAGGAATTGTGTCCCGAGAGACTCTGTGTCGGGAATTTCACTGCTCCTACCTGAGCCAAGGGCCTGCAAATAGTTTCTTGAGAGTCTTGGGGACTTGGCTGGAGGAGCTGCAAAGGGAACGGGGAATTTTTGAAGGGGCTGAGAGGTGGAAGGGGCAGCAGTGAGGACAGAGCGTTGCTCTCTTTGGCTTGGCAGTGGAATTGCGTTGGGAGCATCCAGAGGGTGATTTGGGGACGCTTTGCAGTGTTATCACCCTCACCCTGTGCTACAGAGCTGCACGTGGAGCTTTATCCATGGCGTCACAGGATGGTTTCAGTTGGAAAAGCCTTCCAAGATCGCGGAGTCCAACCATTCCCCAGCACTGCCAGGCTGTGTCCAGCCCATGTCCCCAAGAGCCACATCCCCAGGCTTTTTAAACACTCCAGGGATGGTGACTCCACCACCGCCCTGGAATTCTATTGTCCCAACCCCCAGATTCTCACTTGGGAAAAACCCCAGTGTTGGGTTGTTTGGCCTTTGAATGTTGCCCATGAGCTTGGCTGGGGAGGAGTTGAGTGGAGCAGGAATTCCAGACTGGGGCAGAGTGGGAGGCAGCTGGGCCGGCTGTTCCCAGTGGCTGCGGCGCTGTTTCCACCCCTGACTCCGTGAGTTATCAGGAATGCACCAACACTGCCTGGAACGAGCCCTCAGCAGCATTTTGCAGGTGTAAATGTTTATTAAACCAGGAGCTTAACGAACTCAGAGCAATGGAAAACCGCGGTGGCTGAGTTTCCACCAGACAGGGAATTCTTTGGTTTTCAATGTCTGCGTCCAGATATTCATGAGAACACCAAAGACTTTGCCCATGGTGTCATTTTTCCACTGAGTTTTCATGGAAAATTTCCACTAGGCTGCAGTGCTAAACCAACCCCAGGTGGAAGATTTCCATGGGAGGCTGACCAAGTGCAGCTTTTGGTATAGTGGCCGTTCAAGGCTTTCCTTCTCCATCACAGATGGTTTTCAGGAATACTGAAAGTAGAAGAAAAAGAGCCAAACCTTTATTCAGATATTTTGCCTCAAATGGTTGCTTTTATTTGTGAGACTCTTTGGCTACAAAGATCTGCCTTCTTCCAGATAAATTAGAAAAAGGGATTAGGAAAAGGAACGGAAGAGGTTTGCTCCTCATCAGGATTGGCTCCAGGCCTGGCTCTTGGCTTGGCCCCGCTGTCCCGTGGGATGCTGGCATTGTCCGTGACTCACCCGTTGCTGGTGCCGTGGATGTGCATGACGTAACTCCGGGCTAATGTGGGATTTTCCAGCTCTTTGTTTTCCTTCCCCCCTCAAACGGGTTTGCTGCCGCTTCTCCATCCTGTCAGCTCGTTTTCATGGGGTCATGGAATCCCAACGTGGTTTGGGATGGAAGGGACCTTAAAGCCCATCCCATTCCACCCCCTGCCTTGGGCAGACACCTTCCACTATCCCAGGATGTTCCAACCTGGCCTTGGATATTTCCAGGGATGGGACAGCCACAGCTTCTCTGGGCACCCTGTGCCAGGGCCTCCCCACCCTCACAGGGAAGAATTTCCTAGGATAAAAGATTTTCTAGGATTCTTTAATTGTCTCCTTGCTTTTCCTTGGACTGGGATGACAGAGTGGTGATTCAGGGATCCTTTTCTCCCTCTTTCCTGCTTGCCCTGGTGTGGGACTCTTGGCCTTCCTCGGTGCCTGGAGCTGCTGAGCCACTTCGCAGGCTCCAGAGCTCCAGACACACCTGGAATGCTGAAGCTCAGCAGGCTGATGTCTGGAAAGGCCTTGATATCATCCAGCAGCACATTCCAGGAGTGTGGGGACACCTGACTGGCATTCCCTGCCATCTTTCCCAGTCCCATGTCCTCATGGTCGTGTTCCTCTCCTGCTTCTTTCAGACATGGAATGTGCGGATGTTCCTTTACTAACCCCCAGCAGCAAGGAAATGATGTCCCAGGCACTGAAAGCCACGTTCAGTGGCTTTGCCAAGGAGCAGCAGCGGCTGGGAATTCCCAAAGGTAAGACATGGCTTCCCATGACTGCAGTATCCACAGGGACTGCGTCCTCCTGCCGGGCTGCCCAGAATCGTCCCTGTCTGCCATCTCCTCTGCTGGCTCCCCTCAGGTGATATCACCTTTGGAATACCACCTGTAGCTTCTGGGAAGCTTCAGCTGGAAAACCTTAGACAAGGCATCTCCACTAAACAGAGAAGCAGCAGGGGCCCTTTACCAGAGGCTGGTGACAGGGACAAGCCAAGAAAATTGGAGGAATGGGTGGGAGAAGGGGGTCAGAGAAGTGATGGGATTTTAGAAGTCCTGAACAGATCCAGAGCACCTTGGGTGAAACGTGTCCGCGTTAAGGCTGATCTGGCCTGGGCATGGTGCTCCTCACACCCTGATGCCACCGGGCAGCTGATCTCCGTGGAGGAGGCTGTGCTAGTGCAGGGCAGCTGGAGCACTGTCTGTGTCCTGTTTTCCTGGGAAAACCGCCTGTGGATGCTCACTGCCGGCTCCCTCTGCAGACCCCCAGCAGTGGACGGAGACGCACGTGCGGGACTGGGTGATGTGGGCAGTGAATGAGTTCAGCCTGAAGGAAGTGGATTTCCAGAAGTTCTGCATGAATGGAGCTGCCCTCTGTGCCCTGGGCAAGGAGTGCTTCCTGGAGCTGGCGCCTGACTTTGTGGGAGATATCCTTTGGGAACATCTGGAGATCCTGCAGAAAGGTGAGTCCTGGAGTGTCCCGGGTGAACGATCCACAGCATCCTGGCCAGCCTGGCTTTGGGGCTTCCCGTGGACCAGGAGGTGTTCACCTTGAGCGTCAATCCCAGGAAAAGCATCTCCCAGAGCCCAGCTTTTCAGCAGGATTCCAAACGGGCATCCCGACGGCAGCGGGCAAGGCGAATCCTGGCAGTGCCTCAAAGAGGGAGAGTGTTTGTGCCGGGTGTTTGTGCCGGCTGCTTGGCAGGGATCCCCAGTGGGCAGGGACGCGCTGCCTGCCTGGAATCCATGGTGGGATTTTCCAAAGCGCTTTTCCTCAGCCTGCTCAGCTCCTGTTGTGAATTTTACTATTTCCTCCACTGGAACTGGGTACAGGCATACAGCCAAAATCCTACCCGAATTTCCCAGTGGTGATTGGAAGCTGCTTTGCTTTGTTCCATGTCCCACAAAAAGGGTGTTTCATGTCCCCAAAACCAGCATTCCTGGGAGGGGAAGCCATTCCCTGCACGGCAGCATCTGAGGGCATTAACTTTTAGTGACTGGGGACACACACTTTGATTTTGGGTGTTGATTTTCTGTGTCTGGATGCCCAGGAACACTGGGATGGTTCCTGAGGAGCAGGTGAGGAGCTGAGACACAAGCAGGAGCTGCAGCACACCTGGGCTCTTTTTGCAGCTCCTCTCCCTGCAGAGTTATTTGCTTTCCTGGAATGTCCCCTGTGCTGTCCTACTGACCCTGGTGGCAGGAAGGGGAGGGGGAGCTCAGTTATTCCTTCCAGGAAACCATTGACAAATGGATGTTAATTGCCCATTACTAATTTTACTGCTACCTGTGGTTTGCAGAAGGTAAACACGGCCCTTCCCGGGCTCTGGGCTGTTTTCCTGCTCTTGGGCTCTAAATCTGCTCTGTCCCTTTTGTTTTGCACAATTTCCACGGAGTGCTTGGATCAACACCGAGCAGTTTAACCAAATAAAGCCAAACCTTGTGGTCAGCCCCAGTTTCTCCTTGCAATGAGCCATTGCTTGCACCTTCCCACAGCCCTTCTCCCGTGGTGTCCCTGCCCATGGCTGGGAATAGGGGGCCTTCAAGGGCCTTTCCAACCCAACCCATCCTGGGATTCTGTAATTCTGAGATTTTTTGGGCTGTACAGGAATAATTTGGGCTGTATTCCTCACCACTGGAGAGGGTGGGATGTGCTGCAGGTACTGACTGAGGCACCAGGGCTGGGTTTGCACCTCCTTCCTGCAGATCCCCCACACGTGGAGATGGACTTGATGCTGTAAATTTACAGCAGGGCGGAAATCGTAATTTCAGCCAGCACTGACACACGTGGGTACTCAGGCACTGCAGCACTGATGGCACAAAAGGTCTGGGACAGGGAGAAGCTTTTACAAAGAAGCTGGAAATCTTTGTGCCTGCTGCAACTCTTCTTCTGAAAGGCTGAAGATGAATAAAGCTGGATTTCTGTGTCTTCACACTGTTGGTGTTGGCCTGGGAGCCGAGAACTCTCCGTTCCCTGTCTGGTTTCAGCGGTGCCTTTGTCGCTCGTGCACGAGCCGGCCCCGGCTCCTCTGGTGGGCTCTGAACACATTTCCCAGCTTGGTATTCAGGACAGCAACAAAGAGCTTCCAAGGAGCAACCAGCCTTCCCCCAGGACTGGTTTCTGTTCCCTGGAAGTCCTGGGGCTGTGCTGGCATTGTACAGACAGAACAGAGCTGTCCCTGCCACGTCCCTGCCCTCGTGGGAGGAGCTGCGGGTCTCCCTCTGTGCCTGGATGTGAGGTGGGAAGAGATCCAGGTGCCTCCAGGCTCCAGCTTGTCCCTGCATCTTCCCCACCATCACTGCTGGGCTGCTGGTCCTCAGCCCCGAAGTGTCCGGCCTTACCTGTGCTGCTGGCCGGGGCCGTGCCGGGCCAGGCTGTGACCCCGCTGTCCCCCGAGCTGACACTGGCCCCGCGAGCGCTGTGACTCACCTACCACAGGCTGCTCAGGGTTTAAAAACAGCTCACAGGCGCCTTTTCCCCGCACGGATTTGGGTATTTTCAGGTTTATTTTTCCAAATTTCTTCCCAAAATAACCTCCTCGGTTACCAGCAGTCAGCAGTGCCCTGCCCTTGGCTGTAAGTGCGGCCCGAGGTTCTCCCCTGCTCTGTGGTCAGCCCCTGCCGCTTGGCAGACACCGTGGGGAGAGGAGCAGAGCATTTCTCCTTAGTCCTCTGTGTTTGCACAACCCCTCCTCTTGTTAGGGAATATTTTCCAGCCGGCAGTCCCCAGGGGCGAGGGCCAGATTTAGGCTCCTCGAAGGCGAATGTGCGTTATCTCTGGAGCCTCACAGAAACAAACCCAGCCCAGAGCTGCCCGGGGGCCTTGCTGTGGCTAAAGGGAAGAAAATCTCCCGTCCCAGTATCGCTGCCCAGAATGCCATGCTGGAATGAGTCAGGTGTTCATGGAAAAACTGCTCAGGGTAGGGGCAGGGTGGCTTCTGCAGATTCAGCGCAGCCCAGGAGGAGCAAAGCGCTTGGAAGAAGCCATGGGAAGCAGGGGATCCATGCTCTGATGGGCTCCGTGCTCTTCCCCAGTGAGTTCTGCCCATGGAAAGGCTGAAATTCGTCATTTTGCCCATATATGCACGCAGGAGTCTGCGTCAGGAGTGGGGTCAGGGTCTCGGGGTCTTGAACATGGGGTGTTCTGCCTGCCCCAGGTGCTGCACAGGCTGGGAATTCACACGGATTTGGGGTTAGAGGAGCTGGGTTTGAGATGTGGTCCCCGCTCCTATTGCTGGTATAAAAATAGGGCTTTTCCAGGAAAAAAACTGTCCCTGTGTGGGGAGTTTTTCCAGGAGCTCACCCGTGGAAGTGTGCTCAGCAACCCCCAGGAGAACAGGGGCTGACAGAGCCTGAGGCAAGCAAGGAAATGATGCAGCTCAGAGCCTCCTGGAGCCCTGACTGAGAAAGTTGTTGCTGTTTGGGTTGGGGTGGTTTTGTTTAAGTTTGGCCGTACCTGCAGCAGGAATTCCCAAAGGACCCTGCGTGCCACAGGTTTCCGTGGGATTTCAGCTCTGAATTCATTCCTGCTGCTCAGAACGCCCCGCTTTAACCCGGGGAAGAGGTTTTGGGAAGTTCAGGGCTCTCTGTGTCACAGCCAGTCTTGCACGGCTCCGTGTGCCTTCAGCCGGGTGACCTTTCTTTCCTTTCCCCTTTGCAGAGGAGGTGAAACCGTACCCAGCCAACGGAGTGAGCACCACGTACCCCGAGTCCCGCTACACCTCAGACTACTTCATCAGTAAGTCTCAATTAGCAGTGTCAATTAGCACCACTCTCATGCCCTGAAGAATCTCTGAGCAGAGATTTGTCTGCACCACAATAGGGCTGCACCATGCAAAGGGTGAAGTTGTTTTTCAGAGGGTTTGGGGTTTCTTTGGAAGCCTTCTGTACTTTTTGGTGGCTGCCTTGTGTGCCAAAATCGGATTTTTTCAAGCACTGTTTGTCTGAAGCTGTAGCTCAGTGGGCCTTGAAAGTGGCCTCAGCACACCTGAGATTGGGAATTGTAAAAAACTTGTTAAAAACCAGCAGGAATGGGGGAAGAAGGCTGAATTCTGGATTGCCAGGGAGGAGCCTAGCAAGGAAAGGGATGAGTCTCCATCTGCACTCCTGCGCTTCCCATTGCCGCTGCTTTGGAGATGTTCTTTAAGGGCATTGGAAATCTGGAAGATACTTCATGAACCAGCAAAAATCCCACTGACCTGGAGAGGAAAGGTTTAGATCAGGTGTGAGGGAGAAATTCTTTGCTCTGAGGGTGGGGAGGCCCTAGCACAGGGTGCTCAGAGGGGTTGCAGACTCTCCATCCCTGGAAGTGTCCCAGGCCAGGCTGGACGGGGCTTGGAGCACCCTGGGATACTGGAAGGTGTCCCTGCCATGGCAGGAGGTGGAATTGGATGAGCTTTTCCAGCCCAAACCCATCTGGGATTCTGGGATTCCATGATTCTGTGGAGTGGGATGCCAGGCTGTGGCACTGAGGAGAGGTGGCTGTGGAAGGGACTCGCCTTTCCCAATCAGCAGTGAAACATTTTTGCCCTGTTGCTCCTTTGCTGAGGCTCCACTTCCCAGGATTTTCCAGCTTCTTTCCTCCCTTGGGAGGAGTTTGGTGCGATGCACATTGAGGATGGTTGGGGGTGTCTAAATTTGCTGAATTGCTGCATTTTTTAGACCCCACCTCCGCTGCTTTTGGAACCCTTACCCAAATCAGAGCCTCAGCGTGGGCGTGGGGGTGCTCTGGTCCCTTGGGACTGTTTTTGGGGTGGGGTTTGACGCTCCCGTTGTGCCCCCAGGTTACGGCATCGAGCACGCCCAGTGCGTGCCCCCCTCCGAGTTCTCCGAGCCCAGCTTCATCACCGAGTCCTACCAGACCCTGCACCCCATCAGCTCGGAGGAGCTGCTGTCCCTCAAGTACGAGAGCGATTACCCCTCGGTGCTGCTGCGGGAGCCGGCGCAGGACTCGCTGCAGACCGACTACTTCTCCATCAAGCAGGAGGTGGTGACGCCCGACAACATGTGCATGGGCCGTGCCAGCCGAGGTAAAGCCGGGCTTAAACCCGGGACGGGCGTGGATTCCTGCTGTTCTCACCTTCCCTCCCTGGGAAGCAGCTCCCAAGGCCCCCGGAGCTGTGTGGTGCTAACGCAGCCCTCTCCCAACACCTGCTGGATTCCCCGGTGGCTTTGAGCCCTTCCTGCCTTTCTCTCCAGGGAAAACTTGAGGAAGGTCTTTCTTTCCTCTCCTCCCTCTGTGTGTTTTACATCTGCAGAAACGCAGCAATTCTGGTGCTGTGCTTTGATGTCGAACCTGAGTGAAATTGAGATGGGCTTTCACGATATCAGGGAGGACAAACTGCTGGGTGCTTGTAGAAATCCCATTTTTCAGGAGCCCAGGCAAAGCCCCACAAATTCTTCACAAGCTCTCACCAGGAACTGCTGTGCAAGAGTTTTGCACTCTGTGACCCAAAGCCTTTATCCGTTATCTCCAGGGATTTTGATGGCTGCTTGTTCGAGATACTCTGCTGTAGCCAATTCCTGAGCTCTGTTAGGAGGTGCAGTGTCAGGGGCTGGGGCAGCGGCAGAGCTGAAGGACCTCCCGAATGCTCCTCTCCAAAGAGTTATAGGGACATGGTTCCTGTCAGAGGTGGTGGGATTTAAACACCTGAACCCTTCGGAAGATCTGAGCCCAAATACCTTCCCAGTTAATGTTATGAATTTGGGAGCCCGTGGGGCCCACGTGCACGAGTGCTTTGTGATCGCATCAGCGGTGCCAGGCCGGGGAGGTGGCTCTGTCTCCGTTCAAAGCAGAAGTTTAATCCGTAGAGCTCCAAGTCCCTCACAAAGGGGATCATTATCTCCTGATTCCAGGTGGGGAACCTGAGGCACGGGGAAGAGGTGTGACCCTCCTGCCATCCCCCTTAGTGGAACCCAGGTGTCCCCAGGCCCTGAATTCAGGGCGGTGACGTGTGGCTGTGAGCCAGGTTTGATGTGCAGCAGTTCAACCCAGTGGCCGGAGAGCTGAGGGCGAGCTGCCCTCCCGGGAAAGCCAGAGCTGCTTCCCATCGCACGTGCAGCTCATTTGAACTTCCTCACTCTTTTTCCAAGCTGGGAGAGCTAATTACAGGGAAGTTGTTATTTGTGTTATTGTCTCTCCTTCGGAGAGAGGTGACCTGAGCCAGAAGGGCAGCAGGGTTTGAATTGGGGTAAACTTCTCCTTTTGGGGTTGTTTTTCTGCCTCAATTTCAGCAGCGCCTTTCCCTTTTGGTGACCTTTTCTCTAGCACAATCTAGGTGATTTCATCATTCTCACAGTGCAATGGCTCAGGAAGGCTTTTGCAACTGTGCCTCGAGCCTATTCTCAGTGGCAAACCTAAAAATGGTTTCAGGGGAGGGAAGGCAGAGCCCTTGATGCAAAGATGTGAACACTTTGCAAGAGGCTGTGCTCACACCAGTGCTGCATTTCACCCATGGAAGGGCTTTTGGGGGACATTAATCCTCCCACAGGTGGGGGGGAAAGTATAATTTTATATAATTTTATAATAGAATATTTTTTAATACAAAGCAGAGCCCAGTTAATTTTTATTTATGTCCCTCTTTACCTTGCACTCTTACAAGGTTAGTGTGACACAAAGTGAAGCCCTTCAGTATCACGTCAGGGTGAAGGTTTTCCAGATAAGTTGGCTTCTGTGGGGCCTTTAGGAGGGAATTTTGGGGTCCCACGGGAGTTGTTTCCCTCTGCCTCATCAGTGAGGGCGTCTGGTTGAGAAGTGGAGCTGCCAAACTCATTTAAGATTTTCCTGAGTAAGTGCAGGATGTGATTGTTCCAGCTAGGTGGAATTTGGGTGAATTTTCAATGGATTGACACAGATCACATCCCTGTCAGATTTTAATTCCTTTTGTGAACGAGCCTGTGCTGCAGGACTGCTCCGGGAATGGGTGATGCCAATTAACGTACGGCAGCGTTGTGTTCCCCTCTGCAGGATTCAGGGATTGGAGTGTGAAATCCTCAAAAATCTGAAAGAACAAAGGAAAAAGAGTTTGAAACAGGGCTGTCCCAGCAGAATGAAGCCAATGGCTCCCAGTTCCCAGTGACTCCGGGCCAGCAGTCAGGGCAGGGCCTGCAGTAGTTGAGTCTTTTCACAGCAAGTGCTCTTCAAACTACAACACAGCAAACATCTGGGGGCGTGTGCCAGCGCCCTTCCACGTTCCCCTTCCCCCGGGATTTGCTCTCCGGGCCCAGGCTGTGGGTAGCTCTGCCAATGGAAATTTCTCCAGGAGCTCTTGCACAATCCCAGCAGCTGTTTTTAGCTGGGTTTGGGAAATCAGTGAACTTGAACGATCCTGTTACGCTCGTAGCTGTCAGGAAAGATGTTGAGCAATCGGCAGCGTGAGGAGATCAGAGGCAGCAATTTCAGTTTGTTCCTTGGGTCCTTTTTTAGCTCTGTTTCAGTGCAGAGGCTGCACGGGCTGGCTCTGGGGGGTGTAAATCAGCACTGCTGAGGATCTGGCCTCTCATGTTCTGGCTTCGGCTAAAAATACCCCGGAGAGCGACTTTGACAAAAGCCAGCTGTGCTCACCTTACCTGGGCTGGAAGAAGCTGCTGGAGCCCTCTGCCACTGGCTCTCCTCCTCCATCAAACCTGCTGCTGCTTTGGGATTTGGGGCTGCATGGAACAGATGGCAGGAAAAAAGTCTGAGACACAACATCAAAATTAAAGGAGCTGGGTGTGCCCGAGCAGCATTTGAACAGGGCTGGCAGATGTAATGGGGGATTTACTGGGGACGCCCAATATCCTTCAGCAGCACGAGAACCAGAGAAGTCAGAGACTCATAGAAGGGTTTGACTTGGGAGGGACCTTAAAGTTGGTTCCACCCCCTGCCATGGGCAGGGACACCTCCCACTGTCCCAGGGTGCTCCAAGCCCCGTCCAGCCTGGCCTTGGGCACTGCCAGGGATCCAGGGGCAGCGACAGCTGCTCTGGGCACCCTGTGCCAGGGCCTCCCCACCCTCTGAATAAAGAGGTCCTGGAGTGCCCATGTTTAGGCTCCTGAGCTCAGCCTTGAGTGTCTAAAGTGAATTATGTCTCTGACACTGCCTTTTGGAAACAAGGGACCCTTTCCAGTCAGCTCCAGGCACCAGTCTTGGGTAGAGAGGCCAGATTTGGGTTTTTCCCGTCTTTCTCTGCCTGAAGTTTTCCAAGGCTCAGCCCTGCTGTGAATGACAAAGGTTAAAGTACCCCAGGCCTGGGCTGTGCTTACTTTGGAGACGGGATGGAAAGGGACAGCATCAGTTGCCCTGTGCCTGCACAGCGCACAGGTGGAACATCCCGTGCTGGCCAGGTGGAACATTCCATGCTGGCCAGGTGAAGGATCCCGTGCTGGCCAGGTGAAGGATCCCGTGCTGGCCAGGGGAAGCATCCTGTGCTGGCCAGGTGGAACATCCCGTGCTGGCCAGGTGAAGGATCCTGTGCTGGCCAGGTGGAACATCCCGTGCTGGCCAGGCCCATCTCACCTGCTCTGCCTCCTCCAGGTAAGCTGGGAGGCCAGGACTCCTTCGAGAGCATCGAGAGCTACGACAGCTGCGACCGCCTGACGCAGTCCTGGAGCAGCCAGTCCTCCTTCCAGAGCCTGCAGCGCGTCCCCTCCTATGACAGCTTCGACTCCGAGGACTACCCTGCCACCCTGCCCAGCCACAAGCCCAAGGGCACCTTCAAGGACTATGTGCGGGACCGGGCCGACATGAACAAGGACAAGCCTGTCATTCCTGCTGCTGCCCTGGCTGGCTACACAGGTAGGGAATCCACGGTCCTGGCAAACCCCCCTGTGCCCCCCAGCACCCCGGGGAGCACCTCCCCGTCCCCAGGGGCAGAGCCTTGGGGCGCTCTGGGCTGCCCCAGCTCGGTGTGCCCGGTGCAGGGAGGGTTTTGGGGTGTCTCTGGGGTCAGCCCAGGGCTGCATCTCTTTCGAGCGCGGGCATCCCACACATCCCACACCTCACGGGGGACGAGGGACCTGGCTGACCTCCACTGGCCCCTGGCTGGCAGTGGCAGGAGCTGGCTCTGGTTCGGTTCCCGCACACGAGGTGCTGCAGGGCCCCCAGCCCCCGCGGCCACCTGGGGCAGGGGCAGCCGCATCTCCAGCCCTGCTGTGCGTGGCGGGGGCTGCTCCCGCCCCCTCTGGGCCTGGCTGAGCTCCGCACCTCGGTGTGAGGCGGGGGTGGGGCGCTGCCAAAGCCATCCCCAGCGCTTTCCGTTCCCTGCGCTGGGAGAGATGAGAAGGTGATAGACCATGGAAACTCTGGCTCTTTCTGACAGCCTTCAGCAATCTGGCACCTCCAAGGAGAGGAGCTTGGTGGGATGGGGCTTCCAGCTAAAGCTGATCTAATCCTTTCCAGCCCTTCCGTGCCGTGGCTTTTCCCTGTGCTCTGAGGAAAACTCTGGGGCAGCCTCCTGCCAGCCCACCTGGCTCTGCACATTCGGGTCTGCCTTGCCCCAGCTGGGAGCAGCTGGTGGAAAGAGTTTGTGCAGATAAAGATCATCCCCAGGTTCAGAGCAGATCCTGAGCTGCGACCGTCCCTGAGTGTCCTCCCACGCACAGCTCATCTCATCTCAGGGCTGATGCCGAGCCTTTGTGAGGGTGGGGAGAGGTGCAGGAGGGAGGAAAGGTGGGGAGATAATTTTAGGAGTGTAAAAAAGGAAGTGGTTTGTTGCTATAGCTTTAGTTAGAAAGAGAGCTCAGCCCTGCCCGCTGAATGAGACTCCA
Organism: Dryoscopus gambensis; assembly: GCA_013389985.1. Classification (NCBI taxonomy): domain Eukaryota; kingdom Metazoa; phylum Chordata; class Aves; order Passeriformes; family Malaconotidae; genus Dryoscopus; species Dryoscopus gambensis. The sequence goes on along the minus strand of WEIT01039414.1, from coordinate 647,031 downwards.
CCAAGTCCATACAAAACATGAGCATGCTCTGCATTCCTGGATGGATTGGGGCTTGGGGATGGAGAGGAGGGACCATGACCCGGGGCTCATTCTCTGCTGTGCCATGGAAATCGATGTTCCTGAGAAAAGAGACCACTGAGCACAGGTTGATCTTTTTCTTCCTATTTTCATTCCTATTTTCTCCTGACAATGCCTTTCCCTACGGCGCCTGGAAGTGCTTTGGGTACGCGGTGCCTGGGCAGGAGCCCAGGGTGCGTCTGAACAGCTGGGGAGACCGAGGCACCGAGGTGCTGGCAAATCCAGGAGCGTTCTTTTCCAAGCTGGGTCTTTCCCTCCATGTTTGCTCCTCGTAGCTCGTGGAAAAGAGCGCAGAAGCACCACCCCCGGAGAGAGGCGAGGCGCTGAAGCCAGCGGCTGGGCCCTGTGTTTTTCCAAGGAATATCAGCACCCCAAAGGCTGTCCTTGGAGCAGCGCCTTCAGGAAGGGGAGACTTGGGTTCATGCAATGCCAGAGCACAATTCCAAACGCTTTGCTCTGCATAACACTTTCCCTCGCCTCATTTCCAGCCCCTCTTGGAGCTGGGAAGAGAATCCCTTGGCCCAGGCACTTTGGTGGGATCAGTAAGTGGGAACGCCTGGCTTTTTTTATTTATTTTTGCATTGCTTCACTTGAGAGGCTTTAAATGCGGAGAGGAAAATCTGGAATCACTGGGAAATCCTTGAGCTGGAGCTCTGTTTGCCCGCTCCGAAGGCTGCTGAGCAATACTCAGTGCTCAAGCCAGCAGAGCCAGCTCTTGCCGTCGGGAATGGGCTCAGGACAGATCCTGGTGGGCAGTGACCCCAGAGGTGTCCTCTGAGCCCTTCCAAAGCCCCCGGACCTTCAGCACTGGGTTTTCTAAGCAAAGGGAGCCCGAGCTGGGTCGCTGCGAGAGCAGGTTCTGGGGAGAGCGAGTAGAACATGTTGGGTTTCAAACTGGAGGAGAACTGGGCCCTCTCCACTCTCTGGGTTTGTGTCAGTGCAGAAAACCCCGCTCAGGCTGCCCACTGAGAAGCACTGGAGGCCTGGCCTGGGCCAGCTGGGCTCCGAGTGGGGCCTCAGGCCCTTGCGGTGCTTTACTCTCACTTCACCCGGGGAGGAAGTGCTGTCTGGCAGCCAGAGCAGGGGAACTCAGAGTCTGGGCTCCGCTTGTGGCTCTGCCGAGGAGGTGGAGCCTCCCAAGGCGCAGAGCAGGGCCCTGCCAGCCCAGGAGCCCAAAGCACCGAGGCCTTGGGGTTCCATTTGCCTGCTGAGGACACACCCAGCACCCACCCGGCACCTCGTGGCGGCCCCACTGGCGAGGGACATCGCATCCCTCATCCCCAGGGCTTTCCGTGCTGACTTTAAGGACCTGACAATCCTGTTCAGGTTCTGTTACCTCCGTGGTGCCCAGAGAGGTGGCCCCAGCACATCTCTGATGGTATCGGCCCCAGAGGCGCGTTTTGGGGTGAGAAGGTGCATTTTGGCGGAAGCTCCGTTTGCGTTTGATGTGTTCTTCACCCAGCTCGGAGCGGCCTTTCAGAGCCGCCTTATCTGCCCCCACATCTTGACCTATTTTAACGAGTTGCCATGGTTGCTCACAGAGAGGTTGATGCAATTTTCTTATCTTTTTTTTTTTTGAAGGAGAAATGTAATTGCTCAGGAGTTGCTGAACTTCAGTTTCCATCGCTGCAGGGAGGGCCAGCCCTGGACACCTGGGTTTGGAGCTCACTCAAAGCTTGGCCAGCTTGAATTTTACCTGAGGGAGCAGCTGGAGCCGTGCCAGGGGAGGCTCAGGCTGGATTTAGGGAACAGGTTCTTCTCCCAGAGGGTGCTGGGCACTGCCCAGGCTCCCCAGGGAATGGGCCCGGCCCCGAGGCTGCCAGAGCTCCAGGGGCGTTTGGGCAGCACCGCCAGGGGTGCCCAGGGTGGGGTTGTTGGGGGGTCTGTGCAGGGCCAGGGGCTGGGCTGGGTGATCCTGTGGGTCCCTCCCAGCTCAGGACGTTCAGTGATTCTGAGATTCTACATGAAGCCAGATTTTGTTTTCTTGGCCATGACACAGAGTGCATCCATGAAATCCAGGCAAGGGATGGCTCAGGCTGTGTGTGCACTGCCAAACCTCACGCTGGCTCAGCTGAGCTCAGTCAGAGCTCCTGGTTCAGCAGCAGGGCCGTGTTTGGTGTGAGTGGGCAGAGATCGCTCCATGACTGAGCCCAGCTGGGCTAAAGTGAGCTCAGCTCTGCCTCCACATCACCTGGGGCTGCATCCTGCAGCATCTGATGCTTCCCAAGGCCACCAGCATCCCACAGGAGCCCTGGCACCACGTGGATAAACCCAGCTGGAGCTCTGTGCCCTGTGCGGGTGTTGGCAGCCCGTGCTGCCGCTCCCCTGGCGTTGCAGGGCCACAGGAGGCTCTGACCGCGCTGGTTCGATGTGGCTGCTCAGCGCTGAGCTGGTTTTGGGTTCCCTTGGGCAGCTGTGTGGGTTGGTAGCCAAGCTGTGGGATTTGTTTGCTCGGTGGTGGGCAGGACTGACACCCCCGGGCTTTCCATCCGCGGTGTCGGTGCTGCCGCGGCCCGGAGCCACTGCTGCACATCAGTGAGTGCACAGCAGGGCCTTCCCCTCGTGTTCCAGACGGGAGGGGAGGAGAGAGGCGTGGGAGAGGTGAGGTGAGTACACACCAGCCCCTGATCCCGCAGCTGCAAGGCTGCCTGTCCTCCCCTCTGGGCCCGCTTGGGGAGGCGCTGATCCCCTCAGAGCCAGTCCCAGCACTCAAAGAGTTAATGGCCCTTCCCAGCTGGTGTCACCCATGACCTGGGTGTCCCTCTCAGAGCGATGTCCCCGTCGGGAATTCAGGAGGCAGGGCAGGAGCAGCCTCCTCTCCCAGACCTCATCTCACCTTATCTCACCGGAGCCCTCCCCGTGCCCCGGCCGAGCCCGCCCTGCCCTCGCCCTCAGCGCTGCCGGGGCTGTGTCCGCGGGCCCGACTGCGCCTCCCAGCCCCTGTGCCGTGTGAGCGCTGCGGTGCACGGCCCGGAGCCTCCGCAGCCTCTGCGTGTGAGCGATGCTTATCTGCGAGCCAGCAGTGAAAGCACAGCTGCTGTTTTGCGAGAGAGCCGAGGCGGTGCCAAGGAAAGTGGGTCTCTTTCAGGACAACTCAGGTGCTGCTGCCCCTCCCCCGGTGCTGTGCTGCTGCTCTGCAGCCTCCACAGGCGACATCCCCCCTGTGCTGTGCTCATCTGCACCCAAAAATCCACCAGCAGCTGCCCTCCTGTCCCCTCTCCTGCCACACTCCAGCGGCCTGGCTGTCCTTGCCGGCCCGAGCATTCCTGGGAACATCAGCATCCTCTCTGCCTGCCCTGCTGGAGCAGAGCGTCCGTGTGGGCATCTGCAGCCACGGGGCAGGAGTTTGGGAATGCAGGCACCCCTCTGGCCCTGCTGGCATGCAGGGGATGGTGTTCCCCTGCTCCTCCTGGGTCATGCCCTTGCCCTGCCCTTGCAGGTGACTTCAGGGTGACCACCCAGCAGCTCCTGCCTGCTTTTGCCTCCGGCAGGGCCCAGGGAGCCCAGTGCCCTTTTGGCCTCCCCAGGGTGGCGACTCGAGGGTGGGAGCGGGGCCGGTTCAGTGGCTCCTGCCCCACCTGCCAGACGTACAAACGAGAGCAAAGGCAGCCCCACGCGCTGCTGCCCAACCGTGGCAGAGCTCAGCTCTCCCCAGGGCTCCTCCAGCCCGGGGAGGGGGTGATGGGGGTGCAGCAGCTCTGGCTGTGTCTCCTCCACACACCCAGCTGGTGTTGCTCAGCAGCTCGTGGCCTGCAGGAGCAGGATGTGGAGCTCACAAAACGCCTGGTGCCTCTCGAGTCCGCCCCTGGGTTCAGGGATAAGGCTCTCAGGCACGAGGTGGGATTCTTGGGGTTGTCCTGTGCAGGGCCAGGAGTTGGAGCCGATGATCTCTGTGGGTCCCTTCCCACTCACAAGATTCTGTGAGATCAGTCCTCCCAACACCTCCTTCCTGAGAGCAGAGGAGCTGCAGCAGGGAAGCAGCTCTGGCCTGGATTGGCCCCTGGCTGCTCTCCTGCCTGTAATCATGGCCGTGTTTTCCCTGGGGAAGGGCCTCCCTGGGTCCTTCCCTGCTTTTTCACTCCCATTCTTTGGAGCTGCCTCCATCCATGCTCCACCACTTTGCAGTGTCTGACTCCTGCCCCAGCCTGGGCGGGAGCTGGGGAGGAGCTGTGGGAACTGGTGTGACAAGGGAGCGATGGGGAGCAGCACTTTGGGGGGTTCGGGGACCGTGGTGCCATCGAAGGGGGTGGGCAGGGAGCAGGGCAGGGGCTGTTTTGGAGACGTTGTCAAGGCTGATTGTTTTGTGGGGTTGGAACCACAAACCGCAGAGCGCCAGGCAAGGGTGTCTCGCTGGGGGGTTGGTAGGTGGGGTTTTTTGTCTTCTTGTCTTGTTTGAACAAAGGGAAACAAAACAGAGGCCGTTGGGAGGGGTGGATGTGTAAAACCGTCCCGAGAGAGATGATGGGGCTGGGGTTGTGCCCATCTGCCCCAGCCGGGCAGTGCCACCATCACCGCGCCACTGGAACGGCCCCATCCGGCCGAGTTTGGTATCTCAGCGGTTGGGAAGGGGCTGGGGGACCATTCCTGACCAAGGAAGGGTGGCACAGGGATGGCGTGGCACCAAACCCTTTGCTCCGGTGACACCATCAGGGTTGGTGCTGAGGAGGCCCCTCTCGGCCAGCAGTTCCCAGTTTTCCCACTATTCCAACTGCCATCCGGCTCAAGAGGAATTTTTTCCTCCTGACGCCGCAGAATTCCAGTGGTGTGACAGTCCTTGCTGAAGGACCCCGTTCAGTGCCACCGAGGCCAGACAGGGCCCCCATTGTGGGCGCTATTTTTAGCAGCCCCGTGGGTGCCGGAGGTGGCGGCGGGGCGGGAGGACACCCCCACCCCTCTGAGTCCTCCTCTTGTCTTTTGTGGAGCAGGGGCTGCCCCCGATCCGCAGCCAGGGCTGGGATGGCTCTGGGAAGCCCCTAGGGGTGTGTGGAAGGAGCAATGCCGTAGCAGCTGCCTTGTGCCCCTCCAAACCTCACGCTCGGAGCTGCATCCCAGTGCCGGCTGTGGGAGCAGGTGGTGGTTTGGGGATAATCATGGCAGCAGATCCCGCGGTGGGATGCACCCGCTGGCCTCGGGACAGCCTGGCTGTGTGTGCTTGTACCACGGAATGATCCCAGCCTGGCATCCTGGTGGGGATTTCCAGCCCTGGCTGGGTGAGAGGAAGGGCTGGAGCACAAGGGATGGAAAATGGGCGCCGCTCCCAGCTCCGGTGGGTGAGGAGGTTTGGGGTGCAGGGACAAGCCTGGCAGCTTCCTGCTTGCCCTGTGACAGGGGAGTGGCACTGCTGCATGAGCCACCTGGAAATCCTACGGGAAGATATTCCCTGCTCCTTGCTGGCTGCAGAGCAGCTCATTTGTGAAGATGGCCCTCGCAGCACTAATTACAGCTGCGGCAGATGATGCCCTGACCTCCAGCACTGCTCCCTGCTCCGTTCTCCTCCCTGCCAGCGCTGATTTGGGGCACAGGCCCGGGCATGTGCCGGGGTTTGGCTCCTGCCACCTCGCTGCCATCTTGGAGCGGTGCCACATCTGCCAGGCTCGGCTGCCTGCCCCTCGGGCAGGGAGCGGGCGTTTACAGGAGCTGGGACATGCCTGGAGCCCTGCATAAACACATTCCTCACATAACTGCCTGTCCAGCAAGAGGAATTTGGGGTTTTACGCATGTCCTACAGGCAGCTCGGAATAGACCTTGGGAATCCCGGTTCCAAGGATGACACCGCTTCCTTGGAAATCCCAAAATACCCAGCAGAGTGGCACTGGGGGCGGTGGCAGGAGCCCTACCTTGCTTGCTGGAGAGAGGGCAGGAATTCCTGGGTTTCCTGACACCTCTCCCTGCCAGCTGGCAACCAAGCAGGAACGGCACCGGCCACTGGCTCAGGGTTAGTGAGGCTGGAACCTGCAAGGATCCTGCAGGGCTGGGATGGCCCAGGGGTGTTTTAAGGGCAGCTCCTCACCCAAGAACCTGGCACCCAGGTGATGAATTTCCATCTGTCTTATTTTGGGGAAGGAATCAACTAAAAATCCTTATTCCTCACTTGGGCAGGAGAGAAATTGATGGGAGGGGATGGACCTGGCCTTGGGCTCCTTGGGCTGCGTCTCTGTGAACCTGATTTGCGTGTTGGATGCTCCCTGGCTGTGTGCGCGGAGTTGGTGTAAGGTCAGACGGGCCACGAGAGCTCATCCCCTTGGGAATCACCTGTGCGAGACCTCAGGCAGCCACCAAACCCTTTTCCTGGTGTTTTCTCTGCATCTAGAGCTCACTGCTATAAATAGGCCTGCGCCTGGAGATGTGGTGGCATTTCAGGCCAGGCTTTTGGCTCTTCCCTTTTGACAAGAGGCAAAGGCGTCATCTGAATTCCCTCCCTCATTCTGGCGTGGATAATCCAGCTCCATCCCTACTGGAGAGCGCGGCTGTGGAGCCAACATCTTGGCAAGCTCCAGAGGAGCGACGGGCTGGAGCCTTTCCCCGCCGAGTCCCTTTCCATTTCCAGCAGTGAGCGGGGAGCTCCCTGCCTTGCCCTGCCTGTGGCTGTGATAACCCCCAGGTCTGGTGCCGACAAACCCCTGGAGCGGTTCCACAGGATAACAGGAGGGAAACAGTTTGGGAAGGGCTGGACGGGACACGGCTATTCCCGTGTCCTGGAGCCAGTTCTCTCATTTCCTCCTCCCCAGCAGCTTTTGAGGCATTTTAAACTCTGTGGAGAAGGGGAGCAGCCCTCCCTTCCCGCTGTGGGTTATCCCACAGCCACAGCTGAGACGGCATCCACTGCCATTCCTGGAAGCAGGCTGTGCTCCATACTTTTTCATTTTTTCCCTGCTTGAAGTTTTGCTCAGTGCTGCCGGCACTGGGATTACCCCAGCCTAATCCAGCCTGTGCAGTTCCCTGTGGGATAAATCATTTCCTCTCTCCCCTTGGCTGTCTCGTTGTAATTATTGTCATTGTTAGTGATCTATTCCAAGCTGGGTTTAAACCATGGCAGAGTCTCTCCCAAAACACCTTGCCCACAGCTAAGTGCAATATTTGGGGCGTGGCTGCATTTGGAAGTTGCTCATCAAAGAGATTTTGGCTCCAGGGCTTCTCCTCTACCTTGGGTTGGGTCACAAGCCCAAGGAAGAGATAAATATTTCAAAACCTCTCCATGACTCCAGCCAAAACCAGCCACAGGCCCTCACTGGGTGCACTGGGACCAATTCCCGATGGCCAAAATGAGTGATTGGAGGGAAGATGGAGACCAGGTGTGGAAGGAGAGGGGGAATGCCTATGGCATGGGGTGCTCCACCTCACCTCGTTGCTCTGCAGCTGGGTCAGGGGGTTCCTTATGGATTTGCTGAGGCCGTGCTAAGGTGGTGATGAGGAGAGCCTGGGCTGGGGAGCTCTGTGTGCCCCCGCCCTCCCCACGAGCCGGCAGAGCCCATTCCTGCAGCAGCACGCCCTGGAAAGAGGCCAAGGAATTCTCATACCTGGGTCCCCCTTATCTCGATCAACAGCATGGAGCAAAGAGTCAAGGTCGGGAAGTGGAGTCTGCCGGAGTTCAGCCGTCGCCGGCGGCTCTTTGGCACGGAGGGACTGGTGCTGCTCCGGTGCCAAGGCAGCGACTCCTCCTGTTTGTGTGCCAGAAAATAATCCTATTTATGTAACTCCACATGAAGCATTCCAGGGCATGAATATCCAGCTCTTCCTGCAGATAGGAAGCTCTGTTACTTGTAGGGTTTAACTCCCAGCTCAGCTCCTGCCCTGTGGCTGCTGGTGGCTCTTTCTGACAGGAGAAGGCTTTATTTTATTCAGCGAGCACCTTTTGCATGGGAATTTTTCACCCTCTGGATAGAAGCTGTGATTTTCCTGGCCTTAATATCTCGTGTTTCTTTTGTCTTTCTAGGCAGTGGACCCATCCAACTGTGGCAGTTCCTGCTGGAACTGCTCACTGACAAGTCCTGTCAGTCTTTCATTAGCTGGACGGGCGATGGCTGGGAATTCAAACTTTCCGACCCAGATGAGGTAAAGTGCCCTGGAATTAAGTGCACAACCCAAATTCCTCAGAAATATCGGTGTGGATAAGCCTCTCCTCCCTTTGGGCAGCCACTTTGTTCTGGTCTTGGATGTGTTGTGGGGAACCAAGGAATCAGAGTCCAACAGGAAATTTGTTAAAAACTGGGATGCAGTCACCCCTTGGAAGCAGGGATTTGTGCCCAAAGTTGGTGGGAAGTGGCTGTGACACCGTAGGGAGAGGGGCAGTGGCAAAGCTCTTCAGATCTGCTGAAGGGGCGAGGGGGGCGGTCCCCTGGTTTGGGGAACAGATGGGATCTTTGTCCCCTTCCCTGGCTGGAAGCTGGGGGTCAGTCTCTTCTGCCAAGTACAAGTGACAGAACAAGAGGAAGTGGCCTCAAGTGGCACCAGGAGAGGTTCAGGTTGGATATTAGGGAGCGTTTCTTCATGGAAAGGGCTGTCCAGCCCTGGCCCAGCTGCCCAGGGAGTCCCCAACCCTGGAGCGTGGATGTGGCACTTGGGGACATGGGTCAGTGCTGGGGAATGGTCGGACTCCATGATCTTAGCGGGCTTTTCCAACCTAAATAATTCCATGAGTGACCAGAGCCTTCCAAAGTGCAGAAGTGACTGACACTGGACCGTTGCGGGTTGGTGTCCTCTGGTTTAGAACTGGCAGAAGGTGGAGGAGGAACCTTGGGAGAGGGGCGAAGGACTTGGGATACGAGAATATATCTGAGGCGGCACACGGAATTATCCAGATCAATCCTCATGGAATGCTCTGCCACTGCGCAGAGATTGGTTTTCCCAAGCGTCAGTCCTTGTGTCCCCCTTAATGACAAAGAGAATCCTCCACTCAGATGTCCCAACCGAGCCGTGCTGACTTTCCCTCCCGCTCCCTGCCCCCGCTCCCCGCAGGTGGCCCGGCGATGGGGCAAGAGGAAAAACAAGCCCAAGATGAACTACGAGAAGCTGAGCCGCGGGCTGCGCTACTACTACGACAAGAACATCATCCACAAGACGGCCGGGAAGCGCTACGTGTACCGCTTCGTGTGCGACCTGCAGAGCCTGCTGGGCTACACCCCCGAGGAGCTGCACGCCATGCTCGACGTCAAACCCGACGCCGACGAGTGACGGGGACGCGGGGACGCCGCTGTCCTCGGGGAGAGCCGGCGGGACTTGCTCGGTGGTTGTTTTTTATCGATTTTTGCTGTTCTTCTGCTCATTTTTTTTCAAGGGCCACTCGGATTTGAGGCTTTGAGGATGTCAGGGGAGAGGGGGGAGGAAGAGGCAAACTTTTGGGAAGGATGGGCTTTTTGTTGATTTCCTGAAAGCTCCAAGACAGGCTTTTCTGGGGGGAAATTCTGAGTTTTAAGAAAGCCAGAAAAATGTAGCTCACTTAAAAACCAACAATCCCCTCCCCACCCTTGGTTGTTTAGAAAAAAAATGCAATCGAATGGATCCCTTTGGTTGCTCACACACAAACTGACAGGTCAGGAATGACGATATTCCCGACGATTTGAGGATTTTAAACTTTTTTTCTTTTGGAAAACCAAAATGGGTGAATATTCTTGCTTCGGGGAGGGGCAATATAGGAAAAAGCCAAGAACTGTTGTTCTTGTTCCATCACCTTTCTGTCCATTGTCTTCTTTTCTACAAGAGACAGAATTTTTCCTAGGAGGGATCAAGACTCTTTTTTTTTTTAAAGTTTTATTTTATTAAATTTTGTGCCAGTATTTGTTATTTTGTTTTTTTTTTTTTTTCTAAATAGTCTTAAGCTCTAAGATGGTCTCAGTATTGCAATATTGTGTGTGTTTGTTTCTGTTCTGCCAGCAGAGAGTTTTATCCCAGGGAGGAAAAAGAGAAAAAGAGGAATTAGTTTATGTAGACCCCACTGGAGAGTTGGAATGCTGGGACTGGGATGGGAAGGAAAATGAACACCAAAGTGGCTCCTGGTGATGCTGGCTGGGGATGCCACTCCTGTTTCCAGCCCCACATGCTGTGCTGATAATGCTGGTTGAAATCCCTGCGCTTTTTTTTATGTCTGGCTGCACAAAACCCCTCAAAATTTCCATGGAAAATGACTTTTTTTGCATTTTGCAAATCACTTCTTTTGCTCAAGGAACACTTTGGTGCTTACAGAAATTTTTTTGGGCAGGGAGAGAGGGGAGAAATTCCCATGTTTCAATGTGGTAAATGGAAAATATGCGAGTTAATTGATGGGAAAATCAGGAAAAAGTTCGAAACCCAAAGGGGAATGGTTTTTCCTTCCTGTTTCGAGCAGCTCTGTCTTTATGGCCGTGTGTGGGCACAGCAGAAGGGGAATTGTCCCTGCAAATGGGCTCCTTGTGGCTCCTGGGCAGCTGCTCCCACCAGTCCTGGTGGGCTGTGAGCGACACGAAGCACGGCCGGCGTCACCAGGGATGGCTTTGGCATCAGTCCTGGGGAGCTGCTCCCTCTGCCCTCCAAACCTTTCCTGCAGCTGGTTTTCTCTGGAGGGGTCTCTCCTGCTGCTCCCAGTGCTCCCTGGATGCTGGGGGCAGGCTGGGGACCGTGTCCCACCGCCCTCGGGGTGCGCTCGGTGAGTTGGAGGATTGGGGGTGCGTTCCCATATCCCGATACAATCCCAAAGCCAGATCCCCGCAGATTTGGCTGCCCAAGGGAATCTTTCACCCCCCTGGGTGTTTTGCATTTAAAGGCAGCGTTTTGTACTTTACCAAAATCCCTTCTCTGTGTGCCTTGGCCCCGGGGGACAGCACTGGGGTCAGGGGCTCAGAGCCTTTCCAGAGGTGCTGTGGGGTGATTCCTGCCTGATCCCAATGGATCGGGTGGCAGGACAGGGATCTCTGTAAAAGATCCGGAGCATTCAGGCTGCACAGGGGCAGAGCTACAGCCATGCTCCCAATCCCAAAGCCGTGCCCAGAGGTGCTGGGCTCTCCTCCTTTCCCTCTGGGCTTGCACCTCTGTATCCCTAAAATTGGTCATTTCATGGAAAGTCAGCCCCAGAACTGCTGTGTCCTTATAAAAGGTGGCGCTGGAGGGGGCATGGGAAGGCCGGGAGGGGGTGGAAGCAGAGGGAGGTCCAGGAAGGGAGGCTGTTACACCCAGGGGCTGCGGATTGTCCGAAGGAAAGGGCGGGATGGATGGAAAGGAGGGAAGAGGGGATGAAAGGAAGGTGAAAGGAACCCCAAAGGAGGAAAGGGTCACTGCCCACTGAGAAGTGAAACATGGGCTCATCTCCATGGGCAGGCAGGGAGGAGGAGGATGGAGGCAGCTTGGCCAAGCTGGAGGGAGGAAAGGAAAACTGGGATATCATGGATGAGACCCTCACAGGTGAGGCTCTGGGACCGATCCAGCCTCAGGCTGGGCAGCTGGACAGGGAGCCAAGAGAGGCGTGAGGGCACAGAGGGCACAGGGAGCGGCTGGTGAAGGGCATCCCAACAGCACGGGTTGGGTTTCCAGCAGTCAGAGGGGTTTGTGGCATGTTCAGGGTTGCCGCAGAGTGCCCTGAGCTCGCCCATCCTGGGTCACTTAAATCCCCCTTCCACCCTAGGAAGGGACTCCCCGAGACCCCAGCTCCGCCCCTGCCACAGCCGGGTCCCAGGACATCCCTCCTGCTTTGCTCGGGTGCTCCAGTGGAAAAAGAAAAAGAATGGGATGAAATTTCCCTGCATCAGAAGGAGCTGCAGGTTTGGGTAGAACCCCCTCGCCCTGCCAGGCTCAATCCCTCATCCATTGTGCTTATTCCAGCTTTCCAAGCCGAGCCTGCGTGTTCCCAGGGCTTTTGTGGAGATGGTTAGAGGTCGGGAAGGGTGAGCCATGGGAAGCAGCTCTGGATTTTTGGAAGTAGCCCCTGGCTGGGGTTTCCCCACCATTTCTCCCGGCCCTTTGCCCTCCCAGCTTGCAGCCTGTGACCAGTCCCAGACACACCAGCGCCATCATTTCCTATTTTCCTTTGCTTTTATTCCCGTTCTAGAGGCCATCCCAGAGTTGGGTGCTGTCGATACACTGGAAATTTGCAGATTTCTCTTTGTTTCTTTTGCTCTGGTTCCTTTTTTCCTTCTGTTTTCTTTGCTGGCCTCTGGTGAGGGCTGTGCTGAGCCAGACAAGCTCAACCCAAACCCTCTGAGCTCCTTCAGGTCCATCAAAATTGGGTGAATTCCCACCTGCTGGCCCAGAAGGATGGGTTTGAGAGGGATGATGGAGATCTCCAGGGCTGGGACTCCCTCCTGTGCTGATTTCTCCACACAGGAGTGAATTTCCCCTCGCAGATCCTGTTGGAAACGGGGTCATTTTGTCTTGGTTTGGAATTGGAATTCTTGGAATTGTCTTGGAATTCTCAGGTGCTTTGGGTGAGTTTTTGGGATATTTTCTGTGTCCTGCTCATTTTCTGCTGTTTCTGTATGGGTTGGTGTCCCCTTGGCCCCTCTGGCAGAGCCTGAGCCCTGCTTGCAAACAGCTCTGGGGGCCTTGACAGTTGATATTTGGGATCTCAAAGATAAAGGAAAAAATGCCAGTACTGATAAAACCCACGCCAATAATGACAAAAACCACAAGCGCTTTCCTGCTGCCTGTCCCTCTCCATCTCCACGTGTGGAATCACCATAACGCTTGGGCACTGGCTGTGTCCGAGGGGAGATCCATGTTATTCCCACCATCCCGATCCAGGTGTGACCGTTCAGGGGAACAAATGACCAAAGAGGGCAAAAAATAAAGAATAATGTAAAATTCCACTTTCTCCTGTCTTCCCAAACCAACACCTCCTCCAAAAAGCGGTCCCAGAAAGCACCAATAAATCCAGGTGCTGCAGGAAACATCTCCACCTTCTGAGTTTTGCTTTTTTTGGAGGGGTTTTCTCCGAGGTTTTAGGATTTAATTGCTGGTTCCTCGTGAACATTGGAAAACTGGGATGCCTTGGCGTGCTCTGCTCCCTGGTAGGGTCTGTGTAACACCCAGGAGCTGTTGTCTACATTCCAAAGAGGTTTAAGTAAAGGATAAATCTATGTATACATATATGTTATTATGGAATATCTCCAGGAATTAACTGCCTCAGTAAAAAAAAAAAAAAAAAAAAAA
>WEIT01039414.1:621227-633800 GCA_013389985.1 Dryoscopus gambensis | reverse complement strand
AAAAAAAAAAAAAAAGGAAGTCTTTTTTTGTTTTATTTTGGTTTTACACATTTTTTTTAAGCTGATAAACTTAGAAGAAGTAAAAAAAAAAAAAGAGATTGTTATATTGTGCTGTTTGACTATTTTCCAATGTGTATTTTCATATAATTTATATTTTTTAAAAACGGGGTGGGGGGAAAGTTTAAAAGTGAGATTTAAAAAAAAAACAAACAAGGAAAAAGCAGGTGCTTTTCAAAAAAAAAACCTGAGCTGAGGTAGCTTAGAGATGTAGCGATGTGTGTGTGTGTCCGTGTGTTGTGTCTGGTTCCGTTTGGTTTTTTTTTAAAGGATTCAAAAAAAAAAAATAAAGATCCCTCCTCCATTGAATTCCTAGAGAAGGAGGGGATTGGTTTTGTTTTAATTGCTGATGCTGGCACATCATTTTGCTGGAGAGTTTTTTATATACTGTAGCCTTATTTCATATCGTATTTTAAACCATGTGAAATTAAAAGAATAATTCCTAACCCTTGGTGTCTGTGTGATTATTCCTCGCCTTTCTTCTTTAGATTTGGGACGGAAAGTGGGAAAACAATGCAAAAATGTGGAAATTCCAGCAATTTCTCTGTTTTTCCCACTGTGGAAATTGGGGTTTTATGGGAAAGAAGGGCCTGGCTGACATCGCTGCTCATGGGGGGCTGATGCTCCCCATGGCTCCCTCTCACTTTGGGATCGTGCATCCACATCCCAGGCTTCCCAAATGCTCTTTCATCCCAAATTCTCACTGGGAGTGTGAGATATCTGTGGTTCACCAGCCCAAAGGAACTTTGAGAGTGGCGTTTTCCTCAGCAGGATCTTGGGGCATGGGTGTGGCCAGCTCTCCGGGTCCGAGGCCACCAGCGGGAAGATGTGCGGGGAATTCTCATTCCTCCTGGAGGCCTCGGGCTGTGGCCTGTTGGGAGGAGAAATCCACCTCTGGACTCTCCAAATCCTTCACCGTTGTGCTTCAGATACTGGAAAAACACACGTTTGAATCCATTATGGAATACCCTGAGTTGGATGGACTCACGACGAGTCCAACTCCGCAGCCTGCACAGGAGTTAGGATGTTTTTTCCAGGGAATTTTATGCTGGCTCTGGTGTGTCCTTGTCCTCTCCAAGCCAGGAGGAAAACTGTGCTGTGCCCAGTTGGATGGGGCTCTACTGGGGCCCGAGACTCTGGAAGTGGTGATTAATGGATCCGGCATCGGGGAGAGGTTCACTGACCAGGAGCTGATGCTTTTCCAGAGGAGTCTGCGTGACGGGAAATTCCCGAGGGACACAATCAGTGACGCTGGATTGACTGAGTCAGCACCAAGGGATCAGACCCACTGTCCAGGAATGTGACCCTGGGATTTGTTGGATACTGGGAAGAGTGGACAAGTCACGGGGGGATCCGGGATAAGGAATTCTCTCCATTTATAGCGACTCGCAGCCACGCAGGGAACAACATCCCGGGACGCTGAAGGGTGAGAGTGGAGAACCCTGATGGTCCTCACGGCAGCCGGAGCGTGGTCCCGGGACATCGCTGCGTTCCCGAGGCTCAGCTGACCCTTGAGCTCGATGGAGGGAGAGGCTGGGGGCCCCCAAAGCGGGGACAGCCCTGGGGACAGCGCTCAGCCCGCTCCATCCTTTCCCCGGAGCCGGGGAGCTCCAAGCGGGAGCGGGACTCGTCTTTTCCTTCGCCACCGGAGCGGCCGCGGGCCCTTGATCCTGCCGCGGCTTTTTCATCGCAGCGGGAGCCGCCGGGCTCGTGCTCGGCTGTCCCGGGAAAATAAACATCCAGCGGCTCCTTTCGGCTCCTTTCCCAGCGCCGCTTCCAAGGGCGGCCGCCCCGGCGGCTCTGGCTGGGGGGAGCAGCCGAACCCCGAAGGGCTGAAGGGGCCCCGGCTCCCGGGGGTTTTCCCTCCTTGCAGAACCTGAGGATGCCGCAGCTCCCCGAGTCCCGCATTCCCCAGGGATTGCGGCCTACGGAGCAATCCCAGTAAAAACACCCGCGCACCTGGAGCTCCGCGGGCAGTGACGCCCATTAACGGCCCCGCGTTAATTATTAACCCCATTAACCGCCCTGCTCCCCCAGAGGAGGCGCCGGGGGGCACATTTGCCCCCCTTGATGCCCCTGCCCTGTCCCCACACCTCCTCGTCCCGAGGGTCTCCGTGCCACCACCAGTCAGAGTAAGATTTGGGATGGGGAGCTGGAGTTTGGGGATGGAGCCAGACATTTTCCCGTGGGAAAAAAAAAACATCACAACCACAGCTCTGCACCCCCAAAATCCATCCCCTTCGCAGCAACCTGCAACCATGGCGTTAATTTAAAAAATGGGAATTTGAAATCACAGAATATAATTATTCAGGTTGGAATTCAGGCTGCTCCAAGATCATTGAGTCCAACCGTTTTGTAGGATCATGGAATAAGCGAGCTCCACGACGGAAGTGAGGTGAGAGGAAGGGGCTTGCTGGGAGCGATGTCGTCCCCAGCAGGAAAATCTCGCCCGTGCTGGGAATTGCACCTGGAGGAGGATTTTCCCGGTGTGTTGGCCCCAGGTGCTGCTGTGTGGCTGCTCAGGTGTGGGATTGAGCAGAGCCAGAGCCGGCAGAAGGTTTCCCCAGACTCCAGCATGTGATTTTCCAGGGATGCGCACATCCAGCAGCGCCGTGGAGCCGGAGGCAGCGTATCCCAAGGGATACCTGCAGGGCGGAGGGGGTTCTACGCTCAAAACCGGCTGGGAACACCGAGAGCTGCTGCTCCGAGGAGAGACCAGTGAGGGAAAGGGACTTTTCCAGGTCGGTGTCTTGAAATGAGACACTGAAACTGGTGTTTGAGGGAAATTGAGACCAAAACAGGAACAGGAGTTACTGAAGGCTGAACCGAGGGAAGGGCTCGCTGCAAACCCCTGAGATCCCAGGGAGGTGGAAGGAGGCGGTGAACGAGGAGACGGAGGAATTTAAGGGCAGGCAGTCGAGGGCTGCGGAGGCGGGAGGAGGAGGATGAGCTGCTGAGCCGCGAGAGATGAGCCCGGCTCCTTCCTGGGCGAAGTTTTCCGGAGGATCTTTAAGATCCCTTCCAAGCCCAACCATTCTGCGATTCCCTGTGGCATGCGCGCCCCCTCCCGCACGTCCCGCTGATGGCTGCGGGCACAGCGAGCACCTTACACCGAAAAAACAGAGATTCGGGGCTGCTGGGAGGCACCGGGACCCTTCTGGTGCCCGTTCCCCCTCCCGGGCTGGGATGCCGGGGATGCCTTTCGGAGTCAGCACTTTCCGCTGTTTGCTTTCCCCCCCCGGCTCCCTCCCGCCGAGCGCCGGCCTCTGAACCTCGTCCAACAGCAACTTTCCGTCTCTTCCAGCGGCCTTTCCCCGCTCCCGGGAGCGCGGCCGTTCCCTGGCCTCGCTTGAAAGGCGCTCCCACAATGAGCCTTTGTGCCAGGCTGCTCCGGAGGGCAGGNGCGGCCGCTCCGGCGGCTCTGGCTGGGGGGAGCAGCCGAACCCCGAAGGGCTGAAGGGGCCCCGGCTCCCGGGGGTTTTCCCTCCTTGCAGAACCTGAGGATGCCGCAGCTCCCCGAGTCCCGCATTCCCCAGGGATTGCGGCCTACGGAGCAATCCCAGTAAAAACACCCGCGCACCTGGAGCTCCGCGGGCAGTGACGCCCATTAACGGCCCCGCGTTAATTATTAACCCCATTAACCGCCCTGCTCCCCCAGAGGAGGCGCCGGGGGGCACATTTGCCCCCCTTGATGCCCCTGCCCTGTCCCCACACCTCCTCGTCCCGAGGGTCTCCGTGCCACCACCAGTCAGAGTAAGATTTGGGATGGGGAGCTGGAGTTTGGGGATGGAGCCAGACATTTTCCCGTGGGAAAAAAAAAACATCACAACCACAGCTCTGCACCCCCAAAATCCATCCCCTTCGCAGCAACCTGCAACCATGGCGTTAATTTAAAAAATGGGAATTTGAAATCACAGAATATAATTATTCAGGTTGGAATTCAGGCTGCTCCAAGATCATTGAGTCCAACCGTTTTGTAGGATCATGGAATAAGCGAGCTCCACGACGGAAGTGAGGTGAGAGGAAGGGGCTTGCTGGGAGCGATGTCGTCCCCAGCAGGAAAATCTCGCCCGTGCTGGGAATTGCACCTGGAGGAGGATTTTCCCGGTGTGTTGGCCCCAGGTGCTGCTGTGTGGCTGCTCAGGTGTGGGATTGAGCAGAGCCAGAGCCGGCAGAAGGTTTCCCCAGACTCCAGCATGTGATTTTCCAGGGATGCGCACATCCAGCAGCGCCGTGGAGCCGGAGGCAGCGTATCCCAAGGGATACCTGCGGGGCGGAGGGCCTTCTACGCTCAAAACCGGCTGGGAACACCGAGAGCTGCTGCTCCGAGGAGAGACCAGTGAGGGAAAGGGACTTTTCCAGGTCGGTGTCTTGAAATGAGACACTGAAACTGGTGTTTGAGGGAAATTGAGACCAAAACAGGAACAGGAGTTACTGAAGGCTGAACCGAGGGAAGGGCTCGCTGCAAACCCCTGAGATCCCAGGGAGGTGGAAGGAGGCGGTGAACGAGGAGAAGGAGGAATTTAAGGGCAGGCAGTCGAGGGCTGCGGAGGCGGGAGGAGGAGGATGAGCTGCTGAGCCGCGAGAGATGAGCCCGGCTCCTTCCTGGGCGAAGTTTTCCGGAGGATCTTTAAGATCCCTTCCAAGCCCAACCATTCTGCGATTCCCTGTGGGATGCGCGCACCCTTCCGCACGTCCCGCTGATGGCTGCGGGCACAGCGAGCACCTTACACCGAAAAAACAGAGATTCGGGGCTGCTGGGAGGCACCGGGACCCTTCTGGTGCCCGTTCCCCCTCCCGGGCTGGGATGCCGGGGATGCCTTTCGGAGTCAGCACTTTCCGCTGTTTGCTTTCCTCCCCCGGCTCCCTCCCGCCGAGCGCCGGCCTCTGAACCTCGTCCAACAGCAACTTTCCGTCTCTTCCAGCGGCCTTTCCCCGCTCCCGGGAGCGCGGCCGTTCCCTGGCCTCGCTTGAAAGGCGCTCCCACAATGAGCCTTTGTGCCAGGCTGCTCCGGAGGGCAGGAATTCGGGGCTGCCGGGACACGGGGCCAACAAGGCTGCGGCGGGGGCTGAGGGGCCCGGGGGGAGCCCGGGGGTGCTCCCCAAATTCTGCATCCCTGGGGTAGCAATGCGCCCCAAAGCGTGGCATCCTTGGCAAGAGGATGGTTGCCAGGAGTGCCTGGGATGCTCCCCAAAATTCTGCATCCATCAAAGGAGAATATTCCCCAAAATTCTGCGTCCCTGGGGTGGGAGTACTCCCCAAAATGCTGCATCCTTGGGCTGAAAAGTCTCCCCAAAAGTTGTCATCCCTGGGGTTAGGATACTCCCAGAGCTGATGCATCCCTGGGCAAGGATGCTCCCCAAAAATCCTGCATCCATCAATGGATGTTCCCCAAAATTCTGCATCCTTCAGGTGAGGATACTCCCTGAGATGCTGCATCCCTGGGCCAGGATGCTCCCCAAAATTCTGTATCCCTGAGGTGGGGATGCTCCCCAGGTGCTGCATCCCCCCCGGCTGCAGCATCCTTTGGGAAGGGAACAGGACACTCCCGGCCTGGTCACGCTGAGCTGAGCTTATCTTTTCCTTCAGACAGGCCTATCTTTCCATGGGGTGAATTTCCCAGTTTCCCATTCCCTGAGCTCGACTTGCCCTCGACGGACCCAGGAGGGCCTCTCCCTCCTCCTCCATGCCCATTCCTTAACTGCCTTCCCACATTCCCCTTCCCCTCCACCCCTCCCGCCACCCCAAACCCTCCACCCTCCTGCCGGGCTCATCCCTGGAACCTCCATCCCAATCCTGCGGCTGCAGCTCCAGCGCGGCGGGAACGGTGCCGTGGGTTCTCAGCTCCGAGCAGTGACATTTCCCAGCGGGAAGGCACGAGGTGAAGCCAGAGCCACGCAAGGCCTCAGCTCGGGGCAGACCACCAAGGTGCCCACCACGGGCCTGCGGCGAGCCCGCGGCTCCGAGCCCAAAGCCGGGGGCTCAGGGGGAGCCGGGAGCAGGCTGGCAGGGCTGCAGGGGAGAGCGGAGTCTGCTGAGCTCCAGCCCAGAGAAGGGGTTTCTTTTGGAGCAGGGAGTCATCCACTCCAACCAAAATTAAAACTAAAAATCCCCACACTGAGGTTTTTCTTTGGGGTTTTTATGTTTCTCCGCTTCCCTGTGTCCTGGCTGCTCCTGCAGAATTCCCAGCTGGTGCTGGCGTCGCTGTCCTCGTGCTGGGGACTCTGCTCCAGGGGGATCTGGCAGCAGGAAAAGGCTTTGCTTCCTGTCTGAAGGGCAGGAGGGGCTGGCAGAGATCCCCCAGTGGCGTTTTGGGATTCAGGATCTGTGATTTGGGAAGTTTGGCCTCTTTCACCATCTCTGCCTCAGTTTCCCCAAGTGCATCCCAGATCCCAAACCTTCCCTGCCTGCCTTAAACAGAGGAACAGTGGGGGTCCCTGTTTGGGAGTGGGATGGGATGGGATGGGGNCTCTTCCGTCCTGTCCATGGGCATGTTCCCAGGGGATGGGATGGGATGGGATGGGATGGGATGGGATGGGATGGGATGGGATGGGATGGGATGGGATGGGATGGGATGGGGTGGGATGGGATGGCTGCTCCTTCCAGCCCCACCATCACTGTGATGTTTCATTTTTCCAGTCCCCTGAATCCCCAGCCAGGATCAGCCCAGCACAGCAGAATAAACCCATTCCCACATTGCTGCCACCTTCCGCCACCTCCATCCCAGATATTCCCCAGGAAAGTGGGATGGGGAACACGGGGGGCCATGGTTTGCGGTTTCCTGGGGATCCCCATCTCTACCCGGAATAACTTCCTGGAAGTGGGATGGGGACACTGGGGGATGTTGTTTGGGGTTTCCCTGGTGATGCCACACCCAAAACCTGGGAGCTGGGGCCATCCCCCTGGGGATCAGGATCCTGTGGGAAGCCTGGTGGGACGCTCTGCCCGAACAGCTCAGGGCATTTGCTTCCTGTGAGCAGCCCTTGCCAGCGGTTCTGTGTTCCCAAGCACATCCCAGATGCTTTCCTAGGAGCATGGGGAACACCAACAGAGAGGATTAAAAATTAACCTGGGTCGTTTTGGACTTTAATGATGTGCAAAACTCTGCACAGCCCCATCCAGCTGGATCCACCCTGCTCTTTTGGGGTCAGGGCTCAGGGCCACTGGAAGTGGGGTTGGTGACAGTGGCTGCGCCTCGGGGCCAGTGAAGGCCCCTGGAGCCACCGCGTCCCCACCCTGCGCCCCAAACCCGGGGATAAGGAGGCCCTTTTGGGCCTGGACTGAGCGTGTTCTGCAGCATCTGTTCCCAGTTCCCTGCCAGCTCCTCTCCCCTGGGCACCCTGGCCAAGTGGAAAGTCCTCACTGGAGGAGAACTCCTCGTAAATCACCGGGATCTGCATCACCATGCTGGGTGTTCATCACGAAATGCTCCCCAGAAAAGAGCAAGTGGGGGAAACCTCACTCTCAGCACGAAGCTGGCACAGCCCTGGTTTGGCTTTTCCCTCCTCCACAAGATCCAGCCCTGGCCCAGCTGCTGGCATGGGGTGAGATGGATATTTATTTTCTCCCTTTTTTTGATATTTATTTTTCCCTCTCCCCTTTTTGGGATCCTGGGGTTGCTCCTGTGAGGTCCCGCTTTCAAGGCAGAGCCAATTCCCGCGATAAAAATAGAAGGCAGGGGCTTCCTGCCAGCGAAGGAAAGAGGAGAAAGAGGGGATGAAATGCCAAATAAATGGATAAAAGTGAGTGAGTGGCACTCACGGAGCTGCAGGAGGATTTGAGGATCCAAGGAGCTTCTGGCTGGGTGGGATCAACACAGGAAAAGGGATCAAACGGAATGATTCCATCACCATCCTCGGGTGACGCAGGGGAAAACCCCTTTGCTGGTATGAAGCGATGGATTTATGCCCTCCAGTGTGAATCCAAACCCTCCAGCCCCTTTCCCAGCTGGATCTGGAAATCTCTGTCACTGCTGACCTGTCTAAAGGCAGTGCCAAACGCTGGTCTGGGATGTGCCCAAGGGTTTGGATCCCACGCTGTCCGGGCTGACGCAGTTTCTGTGGGATGCCAGCAGCGTCCCGAGGTCCCCTGGGCCCCCCAGCACCCACGGGTGCCTTTCCAAGGGGCGGGAGGAGATGTGTGAGGTTCTGTTTGTTGCTGCCCTGGGATTTGCCAGGTTTTGGGAAGATCTGTCATGGAATCCTTGAGAGTTTGGGTTGGGAGGGACCGTAAAGCTCATCCCATCCCACCCCCTGCCATGGGCACGGGCACCTCCCACTCTCCCAGGTGGCTCCAAGCCCCATCGAGCCTGGCCTTGGGCACTGCCAGGGGTTTAATGTCCATGCATCCTTATCTCCCCAGTAAAAAAGGGATTAATAACCAGAAAGTGGATCTTGGTCTCATGGCTCTGGCGACAGAAGTCTGATTTTGGGGTGAAAAAGCAAGGAATGTGAAGCGGGAGCAGCAGGAGCATCCCGGAGCTGTGACAGCTTTTGGGCTCCAATATTTACAGCCCAAGTGGAGAAGCTGCAAAAATTGGCATCAGTTCAGGAGAGAGCAAGGAAAAGTATTGGAATGAGGCTCTGGGAGCTGCATTTCTCTCCCCGTGTGTCGGAAAGGATTTATCCAACTCACAGGCTCCCTTCCTCCACAGGGAAGGGGAATTCGGCCATGGAGGGTTGGGAGGCAAAAACTGATCACAAACAGAGAGTGGCAATGAGGGAGGTGTTAATTGGTGAGGTTTGTTAACCTCGGGAAGGGTTTGCTCAGGAATGCTGTGGCTCATACAGAGCCTGGGGCTCGTTTTTGCTCCTCACCCGCCAAAGGTGTTCTGCAGCCCAAAGAAATCGTTCCTTGCAGCAGGACACAGCAGCTCCCTGCAGGGATCCCGTCTGGGCGCCAAGGCCGAGGTGCTCACAACAAACCTGGGATTTTCACACGAGTTTTGGGAGAGTTTCTGCAGCTGAACCTTATTTTGAGCTGTACCTGGGTGCCAATGGCAAATCCATCCTGGAGTGCTGCGTCCAGCTCGGGAGTCCAACATCAGAACTGGAGCTGCTGGAGCAAGGCCAGAGAGGCCACGGAGCTGCTCCAGGGCTGGAGCCCCTCTGCTGTGGAGCCAGGCTGGGAGAGCTGGGGGTGCTCACCTGGAGAGGAGAAGCTCCAGGGAGAGCTCAGAGCCCCTGCCAGGGCCTAAAGGGGCTCCAGGAGAGCTGGAGAGGGGCTGGGGACAAGGGATGGAGGGACAGGACACAGGGAATGGCTTCCCACTGCCAGAGGGCAGGGCTGGATGGGATATTGGGCAGGAATTGTTCCCTGGGAGTGTGGGCAGGCCCTGGCACAGGGTGCCCAGAGCAGCTGGGGCTGCCCCTGGATCCCTGGCAGTGCCCAAGGCCAGGCTGGACGGGGCTTGGAGCACCCTGGGACAGTGCGAGGTGTCCCACTGGAATGAGTTGAGCATTAAGGTCCCTTCCAACCCAAACCACTCTGATTCCATGACCCCTCCCTAATCCCTGGATTATCACGTTGTAGCAGTAGCAAAACAGGATTTTGCGTGTTTCCCTTCCCAACCACCTCGTGCTTCACCAGCCCAGCCCAAAGCCAGTGCCCATCCTCAAAACCTCCCAGCCTGAATCCAAAATTCCTGTCACAACCAGACAGGCCGGGAAGAGCTGGATCCGCCTTTGCCTGGTCACGGTGAATCATCGGCGGTGGGGCTGTGCCAGCTGCTTGCTCAGCCACCAGCAAGGAGGGAAAAACTCCAAACAAACCCAACAACTCAACAAAAATCCATTTGCAGTTCCTCTCAGGAAGAGCCACTCCGTGTACGCACAACACTGGCAGGAAAACGAGATGCTCTTTCCATAGGAGCATTCCTGATGTCAGCCCTTCTGCGATAAAATTAGCAGCGAGGAATGTGCAATTCCTACTGGGATGGCTTATGGAAGTGATAAACAGAGCAAATCCGGGTTTGATGCATGGATTTAGAAATCTCGGCAGCTGCAGCGCTGGATTCCCCCTCCGTGAGCTTCGGGACTGTGGGAGAGGGGGAAAACTGGAGCGCAGGCTGCTTCCAGAAGTGGCACATTTTAGTGAAATTGGTTTAATAAACAGTTTGGGTTGTGATTCAAACTTGTTTAACCACACAAGAAAAGCTGAGAGGAATGACTTAGGGGCTGGTTTGTGCTCGCCCGGGGTTTGCACAGATCTGCAAGTGAGGGGTCCCTCCCCACTGTGGAGATGGAGATGATCCCGTGGAGGTAAGGGCTGGATCAGCTCAGGGGTCTGGGAACCAGAAGAATTTGAGGGATTTAGCCCCAGATCTTGCCTTGGCCATGACCAAAAGGAGGTGGCACAGGAGGGACAGCACAGAGCAGGTGATCGTCCTCCAGCCCTGCGTTTTGGGAGGACCCACATCCCTCCCTCTGCAGAGCACGTCCCACACAGCCCCCCAGCCCCGCTGACAATTTTCTCAGACATTCCTTCCCAGCCCCAGCGCTCCTCGTTTGGGGTTGCTGTGACTCCAGAAATAAACACAGGAGGTTCTGCCGGGGGATAAAAATGCCGTGTGGTTTTCCCTGCCCGACTTCTGTGCGCTCGGCTTCCAGATGCTCCGGAAGGGTCGGCTTTGGGGAGAGCGGCGGTGACGTGGCCTGGGAAAAGCTGGGCTGCTTAAAGCCAGCCCGTGGGGTCCCAAAATTCCAAGCCTGGTGTTAGGAGCAGGAGCTGATGAAGCTGTGGAGAGGAGGGGTGGGTTTAGCAATGTGAAGGTGTGACGGGAAGGAATTCTGGTGTTCGCTGGGCTTTCCTTGTGGATGGTGAAGGTTTTCTGCAAGGGTGGATTTGTTCCAAAAGCACCAAATTGGGATAATTCACATCCTAAGAGAGATCAGAAGTGCTGACAAACGTGAGCTCAGTTTTGCCTTCCCTGTTTTCCCCACAGAACACTGGGAGTCACTGGAGACGACTCAGTTCCCAATCGCTTTCCTTGTCATGCTCTGGTGACATGGACAGGTCCAACCCAGGCATGTCCCGGTTTTTGTGGGACAAACCCTGCCCAGGAGCTCCGTCTCACCCATGTGGAGGCGCCAAAATCACTGTCATGGTCTCTGACTCGATCCTGAAGCCCCAGCACCGGGATGGATCTTGGGGACTCCAGCCCTGGGTGTCCACATGAGGAGTCCCACGGTGTCTTCCTGGGGATGGAATCTCAGCCTCCCGCAGATGAGTTTTTGGGAACATCCCTCAGGAAACCAGCCAGGGAGGAGACCAATAGATCTCCTTGGGAAAAGCAAAGCCTGGAGCAGGAAAGCTGATGACCAGTGAATGGGAGCCCAGCACAGGGACTCTGAGCCGGGAAGGTCCCAGCCTGCGAGCGGGGCTGCCTAACCCAATCCAGATTTCCGTAGGAAATAACTCCAGGACACTTCCACCACAAACTATGCACTGCTTCTGCTTGGATGAGTCCGTACGCCGTCATCCCGGGCTATTTTTTCCCCATCCTCCCTTCCAAGCATTGTTCCAAGGCCGAGGCCGCTGCCGCAGCCAGCTGGGTGCCCTGGGAAAGAACTTTCCCAGCACTTTCCCTCTCCCCGGGAAGGACACGGCGGGAAGCAGACAAGAGGTCTCGCCGAAGCCGGCGGGAAGCACGCGGGGGGTGTGGGGTTATTCAGGAATGTGGTTCCGAGGAGGGAATGCCGGCTCTTCATCCCCATCACCAGAGGGACAGAGCTGGGATCCAGCCGGGTGCTCAGGCTCCACACA
Organism: Dryoscopus gambensis; assembly: GCA_013389985.1. Taxonomy (NCBI): domain Eukaryota; kingdom Metazoa; phylum Chordata; class Aves; order Passeriformes; family Malaconotidae; genus Dryoscopus; species Dryoscopus gambensis. The sequence continues at coordinate 621,979 of WEIT01039414.1, read as the reverse complement.
CGGAAGTGTGGGGCGGGCTGGGAAGCCAAAGCCTGGCTTGGGAGCCAGGATGGGGAAGACAATATCTGTGTGCTTTCCAGGAATGAGGATGAACATGGGGACCGCGACCTCCAGCAGGGTTGAACAGGCCAAGGCAGCCCCAGCTTGTTCTCCTCTTCCCAGCCAGATACTGGGAGTTGTGGAACGTGTGCCCTGGAATGCCGTGGCTCTGGCAGCTCCTGGGGCACTTGAGCTGCCACATGAAAGGAAAGCCTGAAACAAAATCCTTGCTGGAAAAGGCAATAACCCCTCAATGAGACAATTTTCCAGGTGAAGTATGGGATTCCTGATAAACTGCTTTCCATGGAAATTCTGGGATTGCCATCACAAAAGAGGGGAAAACAGCACAGAAATACAAATTGTGTGGGAGTAAAGGGGGAGAGCTCATCTTCGAGCTGAAAATATCAATTTTCTGGGGGTGGAGATAAAATAAATGAAATCAAAACACGTTTTGATCAGCTTTCCAAAAATTCCAGGATCTTTTTCTCCCAAAGGCTCCTGGTACTGGAGTCTGTAATCCAAGGAGCTTTAGCTGCGTGGCACGAGGGCTTTGGAGACACCCAGAGGGAGGGAGGGAGGGGTGTGCAGGTGGATGGATGGAGGGATGGATGGATGGATGGATGTATGGAGGGATGGATGGATGGATGGAGGGATGGATGGACGGATGGATGGACGGACGGATGGACGGATGGATGGAGGGATGGAGGGAAGGA
>WEIT01039414.1:600463-612177 GCA_013389985.1 Dryoscopus gambensis | reverse complement strand
TTGCTCATTCCCGGGTGATATCCCCTTGGAGGAGGATGGCTGGAGGACGAGATAAGGAAGCACTGCCCCATCTGGTTTTAACGAGTGACCCATTAACAGAAGGCACCCGCCCTCCTTCCCCTGGAGTTACAAGAGATGAAAATATCTTTCAACCGGTTTTAACAGATGAAAATAGAATTACACATTTTTGGTTACATATTGCAACCCAAGACAAGCAGGAAGGAAGCAAAGGGGGAAAGGGAAATAGAGAGAAAAGGGCACGGAAGGATGGGCAAGAGGCACCAGGACAAGGCGCTGGCTCCTCCACAAAAGAGGCCGACGGAGCAACACTTTCCTTGTTGGGAGCAAAAATTGCCAAAATAAATTGGTCCAATAAATTATAATAAATTATTTCCAAAGTAAATTTTCTTGCTCTTCCCAGTCTCCCTTCCAAAAACAATGAGTTTCCACCTAACCCCAAAACTAAACTGCTTCCCCACAAAGCCTGTATGGCAAACAGGGCCCTTTTTAGGATAATTCTTATTTAATCTGAGCATCCTCTTTTTTTTAAAGTCAAAAAGGAATCTTACATAAATGTGCTGTAGGTAAACGGCTAAAAAGAAACCACGGAAAGGGTTGTATATTCTGTATAATTTTCTGTGTTGCCAGTTTTTTCTGTCTGCCAGGATGAACCCTGGAGCCAGGGAGCTCCTGCCCGGTTCCACCCCGGCCGTCTCCAGCCCCGGTGACTGAGCACGGATCCATCCCGGCAGGAGCCCCCGGGCGCCGCCTGGGCCTGGGGCACAGAGCAGCTCACCCCGCAAAGGTGAGCAGGGAAGAGCTCAGCTCCTTCTCCTGGCCCTCCCACAGCTGCAGCTGTCTCTGCACAAGGTCTGGGTGATCTATTAAACCTCTCAAATCAGGATTTAATTTAGTTTTAATAAGACAGTTTGGGAGATGTTAATTAAATTGAGTTATTAAAGCCACATGGGCTGGACTTGGCTGATACATTTCCTTCTTTATTAAGTCCATTAAAAAATAAGGGAAGATAGAAGGGGGAAAAAACCATTTGGATGCAGCAGCACATTCAAAGAGTTTCTTTTTCCTTTGTTGAATCAAACATGTGGAGATGAATAAACACCAAAAACCAGGCAGGTGAGCTTGAATCCTCCCCAGCTCAGCAAGGCTTGGCTTAAGAATGAAGACAAAATGATGAAATCCCTTGAACCCAAGTGTCCAAGAGATCTCTGCACCCTTAATCCCAAAACTTCCTCCAAATTCCATCCCCACTGCTGGGTTACCAATGGGAGTGCTGCTGGAGCGATGCAGCCTCACAGCAGCTCCATCCATCCGCACTCCAGCAGGGAAAACTTCGGGAATGCAAGTTTTTATCATCTTACCTAATCAGATTTTCCCTACCTCTGGCAAAAAATGCTTCTGGGAACGTCTTCAGTTGCAGGAATTGTCAGGGTGATTGGGTTAAGCTGAAGAAAAACTCCCACGTGCCTTAGAAATGACAAATATTTTATTAGCTGGAAGTGTAAGCAGCTCTAATTAGCTGAGCAGGCCTGAGTTAATTGATTTATAAGCTTTGGAGGATGTACTGCACTGGTGAGACAATCCAAGGGGTCCTGGCGGGGAAATCCATCCTGCACTTCCCAAATTATCCTGTTCTTCATGTCTGGGCTGAGCACAGAGAGCTCCTGGCCCTGCCCCGGGGGCTGCAGAGGATGGGAACCCACCAAGGCTTTATCCCGGCTCTCTCCTGCTTTACTCCGGAATTTCTCTGCAATTTCTTCCTTTTCCAAAGCCCCTTTGGCTGTTGTTTCTGGTGCACCAATGCTGGCAGCTCACGTCCCCTCCCTGACGGTGACTCCTGGCTGATGTTGGTCCTTCTCCACCCTTTTCTGCTCAGAGCATGCGTGGAAAGGGATCAACAGCACCAGGGAAAAATCTTGGCGATCTTTATATCCACCAAAGCTGGAGAACACAGGGAAACACTGGAAAATAACCCAAGACCCCTTTGTTTCCACGCCTGTTCCTTGAAAAGAGCTTTGTGCTGGATTTCTGATGGCTCCCAGTGCAGACCCCCTCTGCTGGCCCCTTCTTATGAGGATTAAGCTCTAAAAAGCCAGAATTCTACTAAAAAGTGCATTATTTAAATGTATCCCTTGTGCCATGCAGGTGCTCACTCTTCCAGGGTGGAAAAGATCCCCAATCCCAACAGAATTGCTAGGGGAACAGAGGCAGGAGTGGGACAAGCTCCTGTGGATGCTCCCCGTGCCTGGTGGCACCGACATATGACGGATGTGTTCCCAAGGATGCTGGATTTCAGCTGAGCATCTCCAGAGCCAGGTTTTGCAGGAGCAATTGGAATTCCACAGCCCAAAGCTGGACTTTTTCCATCCTGCCCAGAGCCACCAAGCGCTCCATGTCCCCGTTCCCTGTGGGTGTGGGTAACGGGGAGATGCCGCTCCCCTGTGCACGTCCCCTCCTCCCATCTCAATACTCTGCCCATCCTGGTTCCTCACAGCCTGGGAGATCCCGGAGGGAATAAAGAGGGAAAGGCTCGGGGCTTGGGGAACTTTCTGAGAGAGCTGGTGAGGAAAGGACTCGGATTTTCCTGGTGTGGGAAAGGGATGTTCCAACAAAAATGGAAATGAGAGGGTTTGGGAAACCTGAGGAGGGGTTTTCTTTGGAATCCCAGAGATTTCCAGGGGCCTTGTTTCCTTCCTCACCAGAGGAATGTTTGATTAAAAATAAAAAAGGAAATTTTTTGGTTTTTATCCCCTAACTGTAAATTTCTGTCCAAGATTCCCCCGTTGCAGGGAGTCCCTGAGGGCCCAGGTTTGCAGCCCTGTTTGCAGCTTTGGAGTTCTGCAAATCCTCCCCATCCCATTCCAGCCAGAACCAGGGACCACGTTCCCTCCTCCCACCCCTCTCGCTCTTCCTCCGCCCATCCCAGGCACAGGGAGCCACCACCACCTCTCCTTCGGAGTGGAACGAAGGATATTTTATGGGAATCTTGGAATGCTGAGCTGCCTCTGGTCCAGAGCTGCTTCCAGCTGAGGAAGGGGAAAAGGGATCATACAGGGAAAAGAGTGGGTGGGTACTGGTGGGACTTATCCACCGATTTTCCAGCTTTGAAGTGTCTGCAAATCCATGTCCTTGGCTTCTTCCCACCTTTGCTGTTCAGGTCTCCTGTTTGTCCTCATCCCATGTGCTCAGAGCTCTCCTGCTCCTCTCAGTCCCTTTACAAGAAGGAAAACCCATCCTGTAAATGACACATCCTTCCCCGGGTAAAAATCATCCCTCAGAAAACTTTGGGTTCCCCTGCAGAAGCTGATGTCCTCTAAATCCCTTTCCCCATCAAATCTCTGCAGTGATCCTGTTTCCCCTGGAGCTTCATCCTGGCTTGGAGGGCAGCAGAACTGCATTCGGGATCTTTGACAGGAAGGAAAATCATCCCATAAATGATCCCTCTTTGCCTACCATGGGTAAAAGGGGTCACTGATCCCGGAAACATTCCATGGAGCCATCTGGAAACATCTGTCACGGATTCTCCGGGTGTTCCTTGCCATACCTGTGCTGAACACACCTTTGCAGGAGCTGGAGCACGATCCTAAGCATTCATAATTGGTGTTTAAAACAAATCCGTGCTGTCGGGGAGCAGGAACTGCAGGGCCAGATGTGGGGAGGCTGGGGCTGGGCAGGGTTCCTCACAAAGCCCCGGGCTGGGGCCCGGAGGTGGCGCGGGGTGGGAGCGGCGCCGGCAGAGCTCGGTTTGCAGCGCCCGGGGCAGAGCAGGGAGGAATCCCAGCCCCGAGCAGCTCCGGCCCCCGCTGGCACAGGCCGTGGGTGGGATGCTTGGATCGGGTTCACCGGCTCCGCTTCACAGACACTGACAGCCAGACGTGGGCTTTCCATGGAAAATATTTTGCTTCAGAGTTAAAATAAAATAAAAATGTGAAAACTAAAATATATATATTTTTTTTTTTCAATATTTGTTTTTCTTGGGAGTTCTCGTTCTGCCAAAACCAACGCATCCAAAACCATTCCGGGAGCTGTTTGATCCCGTTCCTCCCAGGGATCAGGGAACCTGTGGAGTGCGTGCACCAGCCCTCAGCTGCGTTTCCACCCTGGTGCCATTCCCGGCAAAGGGAATTCAGATCCTTACGTGAAGGCTGGTGTGATCCCACCGCCTCCTTTACGTGGGATTGTTCCTGTTATCCATCCCTCTCCCTATAAACGATGCTATCAATGACCTAATAAATTGGGCAGCACATGGGATTTTATTTTTATATTAAATATTGACTAACAGGAGCTGCATGGAAATTAAAAAAAATTTTTTTTCCTATTTTGGGGCAAAAAAAATCCACGTTTGCAGGCAGCTGCTCTCTCCAGATGTCCCAGTGCCAGGTGAGCTGAGCAAACACTGAACTACCCAAAACAACACTGAAAAACCCCAAAACCTTGGGCTGGGCTCCGGGGTAGGAAACATCTGGAATTCTGTTTGCCTGGCCTGTCAGGGGCAGATAAAGGATAAATGTGGAGTGACAGCCACGGGCTCTGCACATCTGCCAGGGCTGCAGGTGGGATTTTGGGGGGAATTCTCCCTGGATGGGCTGGGACCAGGAAAAACCCACACAAACCTTGCAGCTCCGTGAGTCAGGGCCATTGTTCGCTTGCACGTCCAAGGGAAAACACGCCTTGAGTTCCTCCAGGGGTGGATGGAGGCCGCGAGTGACGTCCCCACCGGGAGCGGGGGCTGAGGGCCGGGGACGGGCGGCAGAGATAATGATTTATCCAGTTCGGATTAATGAATGGCCTGGAACGGGGGTTTCCTGCGGCGCTGGCCCCGCCCGGCTCGGGCAAGGGGAGTTGAGGGCTGGCACGGTTCATGTTCGCCTTGCTCAGCTCCGAGGGCTGCCCCCGGGGTAACCTCTGCACACTGTGGGGTTAATGAGGGCTCTGGTTAGCAAAAAAGTGGGGAAATGGGGATAAATGATCCCCTGTGCAGTGCAGAGAGGATGAGGGTGGGGACCGGCCACCCTCCTGCCCACACTGCTGGGCACACCCTGCTCAGAGAAAACACAGGTGTTGGTTTTTCCCTTTTTTGCAATTTTGCTCTTTTTCTGCCCACCCTGCCGGTCACACCCTGTGCAGAAAAAAACCCAGGAGTGGGTTTGCCTCCTTTTTGCAATTTTTCCTCTTTCTGGCACGAGGAAAACACCTTTTCCCTCTGCTGTGGCTCTCCCTCTGCAGGGACAGCAGCAGAGCGAGGGCTGGGGATCCCTCGCACCCATCCACCCACCCGAGCAAGAGCAGCTGGAACCAGGGTCGGGTCTGATTTTCTTGCCACACCTTTTCGCATTAAACAATGAGTGCTTTTTTGTCAGCCTGAAGAGAAGCCCCACAGCAGAGAGGAGCCCAAGGCCCATCCTGTTGTGGCCCAGCTCTGTCACAGAGGTCACCGTGAGCTCTTGGCAGCCCCAACTCTGCCCTTTGCCAGCACTGATTTACCTCCCCCAACAATAAAAACTATCTGGGAAAAAGGTCTCTGCTGCTGGAATGCCACACACAGGATCAGCACAGAATGGAGATTTTTTCCCACTTTTTAAAATAGAAAAAACATCCAAGACTTGCCTGTGTCAAGGCATGGCCATGGCCTGCTGAGCTACAACACCGCCTGTTCTAGGAGACAAAAGAAATCCACTTGGGCCCCAAATCTGAGCCCAGATGTTGTTTTGGGGTCACAAAGTGTTTCAGGGAGGTAGAAGAACTTGAGATAGCCCAGATTGTATTGCCTGAGCAGTCCCAGGACCAACTCTGCAGGGTTTGAACCTGACTCGGTGGCAATAGCAATAGGGTGCCTTACAGCTCAGCCTGGGTTAACCCAGCTATTCCCAAATTTCAGGGACTTTGTGACTTCATTGGATCCATCCCAAGCCACTGTCTGTGTCCCTGCTGGAGGGAGAACCAGAATTGTGTGGAGGTCTCCGAGGAGGGGCCGGGCCTGGCTCCGCCCGAGCGCCGTAAACAGGAAAGCGCGGAAGCGAGGAGCGGAGCCCGGCTCATCCAGGGCTCCGGCACACAATGCCGGCCCGGAAAGGGGGATTATAAATACCCGGGGTCAGGGCCGGGCTGCGGGAACAATGGGGAGCGGGAGGATGGAAAAGGCTGCGGGGGACGAGCGCAGGGCCAAGGCCACCCTGTCGGGCGGTGACGCAGCTCAGCCTCTGGGGTTTGGGGGTGCAGCTGGTCCCTGCAGGGTGCTGGGGCTTGTGGGGTGATGGTGTTCCCAAACCACATGGTGAACCCCCAAAAAATCATGGAAACCTGGAATAGTTTGGGTTGGAAGGACCCTTTACGGGCTGGGCTCTCTGTAGGGTTGGGTGGTTGGGTGTGAGCCGGGAGTTTGGCAATTGCATCTCCCTGTGGCCGGATTTGGGGCTCCCACTCCCCAGAAAGGGCTGCATCCATCCCTGGACGCTGCTTTATTGTGCAAGGGGCTCAGGGGACCCAGTGCCCGGCTGGGTTTAAGATCCCACCAAGGTTTGACTCTGAACACCCCAACAGGCTGGGTCACACCTCCTGCTCCACCCCGAGCCTCCCAGCACTTCACAAGGACACCCTGAATTTATCCAGGGTCTCCATCCCTGGCAGTGCCCAAGGCCAGGCTGGATGGGCTTGGAGCAGCCTGGGATAGTGGGAGGTGTCCCTGCCCATGGCAGGGGGTGGAACAGGATGAGCTTTGAGGTCCCTTCCCACCCAAACCATCCCAGGACTCTCTAGGACCTTACATCATTAAATAGAGGGGTTGGGGAGCTGCTCATGGATGATGTGGACAATGGAATTTGCTTTTCCCAAGCTGACTTCTCTTTTCCCAAGCATCCCATGGGATTATCTGTGCCTGCTGTGGACATGGGAGGCTGCGATGCTCCCCTGCTGCCTCCTCCAGGCCCCCGGAGCCACCTCTGTTCCCTGCGGATCCAAAGACGTCAGAGGAAGCGAAAGCCATGGACAGATAAACCCCAGAAAAAGGAGAAGCTGCAGCCCGGGCTCGGGGGGAAGGTCAGCGATAGCCCAGCAGCAGCACCTCGATAACCAGGTCAGGGCCAGCAAGAATTCCAGGAAACCTCCTGGCTGCTCGGGAGCATCGGGATGGCTCTGGAAGGGAGCCCGGGCCCGCGGCGGGCCCGGCACGGGGATGCTCAGGAAGCTGCTCCACCGGGAGCTGCCTCCCGACCGCGGCCCGTGGCTGGAATTCCTGCGCGTGCATGGATTTCCCACTCCCGAGAGGCACTCCGGGAATGTCACCATCCCCCGGGACTCGCGCTCCTGCTGGAAGGGCTCCTCAGCCGCGGGTGTGCCGTGGTTGGAGCGCTGCTGGGAGCGGCACAGGGATCTCCATGAATTCGGCCCTGGCAAGCCCCAAATTTAGGTCAGAAACAGCGTTGGGGGTTGCTCTGCTCTCTGGATTTGCCCTCCCCCCATCACTGCTCCCATAAATATCCCATTTCCCATCTCTAATCCTTAATGGTGTCCCCGAGGAGCCGCCTGGGCTCTTAGTGCTGTCCCCGGGGAGGCACAGGGATGGCGCGGGAGGCGCAGCGGCCGCTGCAGGCACAGACGCGGCTCGGGAATGGCAGAGAATGGCTGGGATAACATCTCCCGACATCCCTCCTTGGAAACATCCCTGCTCCTGGGCCTGCAACACCCCAGGCCTCTCCTGCACGGCCTTCCCTCCCTATTTGCTGAGCTGAAACCCAAATATCCGAGAGAAGAATGGCAGGAAAAGCTGTTCCCTTCCTCATTTCATGGCAAACCGGTTAAAAAAATCCCAGGAGAGCTGATTATCACTGCTCAGCCCCAGGTGCCAGGAGGGTCCTGCAGCCCCCGGGAATTATCCATGGCAGGAGGGTCACTGACAGCTGAATTCCAGCCCGGGAAGGGGAATGACATCCATGCGAGTTGTATTGATCCCAAAGAACTTCAAACAGGTACAAATGTGCCCCAAAATACGGATTATAAATAAAACAATGATATTGGCAGCTGCAAATGGGCTGAAATGTGTGAGACTTGCTGTTGTAGGAGACTTGGAGGAGCCTCTACACAAAAATCCTCCCAAATAACTCCTGGGACTTGATTTTTTTTTAAATTATAATTTTTTGGAAGGGATTGAGGGATGCACAAGTGATTTTTAGGGCACTTGGTATAGTGATAAGCACAATAAGGCAAGCACCAGCATCACTCAAAGCACTTTCTGGGCCCTCTAGCGGTGCTGGCTGTGCTGAGGGCCAGCTCTGCTTCCCAAAATAACACCAAAAATCCCAATTTTAACACTTTCCTCAAGTCTATCTTGCCTCAAATAAGGAGAAAAAAGCCAAATGCCTCCTTTCCCCTTCTTTTCTTTAAGCACACCTGTGGGAAGAGCTGTGAATCCGATGGGTTGGGATCTTTTTCCTGCACTTTTTGAACCAAAACCAGGGAGCAAAACTCATTTTAATATTGAAAATAAACCCTTTGGAAAAGCTGGAGGAGGAGAGGTGCGGCGGGAGGGGAAACTGAGCTATGCAGGACCAGCCTCTTTTCCCAACCTTTACTTTTCCCACTTCCCACTTCAAAGGAAAATGTTCCCTGGAGCTTTGGAAGCTCCGAGGGATGAGGGATTTATGAGTTTCTTTCTGAGCCATGTTTCTAAAATAAACAAAAGTTGAGTTTGGCTGCAAGGGGCAAAATATTTGGGTTTTATTTCCTGCCTGGAAGCTGCAACTGGTTTAACAAAGGGCCGAGTTTTCCCCTGTGACTTGGAAAACACCTTCCTTGGGGATTTGGGAATTAAATATATGATGGATATTAAATACAGGAGCTATATAAAATAGATGATAGATATTAAATATCTCTATAAAATTGATATATAAATAGTTAATAAAATATTCCCCCTCTGCCACCCTGGCCATTATCTCCTGTCCGAGTTTTTCATGGGAAATACCCAGTTTTGTTAAGGATGGCACTTTTTTTGCCCCAAAAATAGCTGTTTCTGGGGGTTGCAGAGCAGAGACAGCATTTTTAGTGTGGGCTGGGAAAGGATTTGGGGGTGGTTCTGTGCCTGTTGCGTTCTGGCATCTCCGCAGCCTTGGGCAGGGGGTAGGAGAAGATGCCAGGGCATTTTGTGGGATACCCAGGGGAATAACTCATGGAGAGCTACAGTCCACCCTCAGAGCGGCTTTCCAAAAAGTCCTTCATGCCATATGGAATTACCAGCCTGCAATCCCTCTCCCATCCTTTGCCCACCCTCTGGGATGTGGAGGGGTCGGGGATGAGCACATGGCACGAGCTGGGTCGGTCCTCAGCAGCTTCCCGAGGTCTGGAGGGACAGGACACAGGGAATGGCTTCCCATGGGCAGAGGAAGGGTGAGATGGGATTTTGGGAAGGAATTGTTCCTTGGGAGGGTGGGGAGGCCCTGGAATGGGCTTCCCAAAGCAGCTGTGGCTGCCCCTGGATCCCTGGCAGTGCCCAAGGCCAGGCTGGACGGGGTTTGGAGCAGCCTGGGACAGGGGGAGGTGTCCCTGCCATGGCAGGGGGTGGGACTGGGATGAGCTTTGAGGTCCCTTCCAACCCAAACCCTCCTGGAATTCCGTGGTTGTTTTCTTGGTTCCAAGCCTCCCTGTTTCCCCACTCTGTGTGGATTGGGAAGGACTCAAGGCACCCCCTAATCCTGGGACAGGGCTGTGGGGCTGAGATCCCAGGCTGGATCCAAATCCCAGCTTCCCAAAGCCAAGGCTGTCCTGGGGTTGTTTTGGGAGATATTTAAGCTGCAGAGTTGAGGGATTTGGGAAGGTTTGGGTTCAAAATGTATTTTTCCAAGGGGTGCACAGCAGGGCCGTGATCCAAAGGGCTCTGCACAGAGAATCCTCAACCCAGCATCCCCCAGCTGAGCCTTTTGGAATGTCCTGGGCTGTGCTGAGCATCATTCCCTGGAAACACCCAAGGCCACACTGAAATGGGTTCTGAACAACCTGATCCAGCTGAAGATGCCCCAGCTCAGGATTTCCTGTTTGCTTCCAGCCCAGAGGATCCCGTTTTTCCAGGATTTTGTGGAATGCAGGGGTGTTGCAGTGTGTTATTTTGCTATTTTCCTTAGTTTTTAAGGGTATTTTAAGATGGTTTACGCCCCGCCTCCTTCCCTCAGGTGGTGGGTCCCAGGCCCAAGTCCCTCCCCTGACTTCCCTTCTAAGGTTGTTCCCCTCCCTTTATTCCAGTATCTTCCCTATCCATCACCCAAACTCCTCCCGCAACGCATGGCAATCCCCCCAGAACCTTTCCCCTCCCTCGAGAGAGTTCTTTGTTCCTTGATACCCCATTGACCCTTCCTAGTGTCATTTCTCCCTATGTACCCTCATTGGATGTATGTAAATGTGTTCCCTCCCTAAACTCCTCCTCATGTTGTCCCTGACTGGTTATTCCCTTCCCCTCCCCCTGTGTCCATTCCCCTTTAAGAGTGATTGTAACCCGTGATCTTGGGCTCAGTCTCACCGGTCCCCTTCACGAAATAAAGGATTCTTGGAAAAATACCAGTCTGGCCCCTCCCTCTCTGTTTACTTTGGAGCTTCATCGTGTTACTCTCCACTCGTCGGCCCAGCGTGAGGGGCAGGGCTCGCCCTCCTCCTTAGGTGCTACTCAGTCTCTTACTCAAACCTCTCGGGGCACCCGTGCCGAGCCGGCCGGGGCGCGGACGAAGAGTGCATGGGTGACAGAGGGGGTGGGTGATGGTGCTGCATTTCCAGGGGAATTCCCGGGATAACTCCCAGGATGGCGGGAGCTGGGGGATGCAGTAGAGGACACCCAGATTTTTATGGCTTTTCCTGTTTCTGGAGGAGAGGGCAGGAGGTGGGGAAGGGAGGCTGAGGAAAGTGGAAGAGGCGATGCGGGAGCTGGGATCCTGGGAAGGATCCTGGGAAGCAGCAGCGGGAGCAGGACGGGGGTTGCCAGCAGCCCCACTTTTCGGGATGAAGCATTCCTGCTTGCGGCTGGCTGGAACCGGGGGCCGAGTCGGAGTTCCGGGGCCGAGCGTGCTGTGCTCGGTGCTGCAGGTGCTGTCCTGCCCCCGCTCCCCGGGCTTGGGAGTGGGGAGGGTCCGGGGGGGCTCCTGCCTGCAGGGAGCCGGGGAGCCCCGCGGGGCTCTGAGGCACCGCGAGAAACTCACAAGTTTGATAAAAATGGAAAAAATGTTTGGGTTTTTCCATTTTCAGGTGAATTCTCCCCATCTGCCACCCAGAGCTGGCCACAGCCCGGGCTCTGGGGGTGGGAGGAGGCTGGCAGGAAAACAAACAAGAACCTTTTCTTTTCCCCCATTTTCCCAAGGAAACGCTGCCCAGCTCGGCCGTGCCTCTGGCCCAGCATCCCCCCAGGAGCAGAGGCTTTTGGGAAAAGAGCCCAAACCCAGGGGTTGCCAGGAGCTCTGTGGGGGCAAAGATGCTCCCAGTCTCACCTGCTTAATGTTTTAAATTATCCAAGGGTTTCTTTGAGGAGATGACCCTCAGGGGTCTTTGGCAGAAATATTTATAGAGATAAGAATATTTATTTATTATTTATTTTTTATTTAATCTTTATTTATTATTTATTAATATTTCTTTAATATATATTCATTAAGTGTATCTTAATAGATATAAAAATCTTCCTATTAAAGAAAATTTATACTTATTTAATATAAATTTATTCAATATATATT
>WEIT01039414.1:589647-600277 GCA_013389985.1 Dryoscopus gambensis | reverse complement strand
TATTATTATATTATATTTATAGTATTTATACATTATATAATATTGACAATTATTTAATGTATCCAATACATACAATGTATGCTACACATAATGGACAGAATATATCCAATATATTTCTGTGAATTCGGATTTGGGGCGGGGTTTCCCCATCTCTGCCCCGTTCCGGAGGGATGCTGGTGGTCCCTCCCCGGGGCTCCGGGGGCACGGCGAGGAGCAGCCGAGCTGTTATTTTTGGATTGCATTACACAGCTCCCAGATGGAAAACCTCCCTCCCCGGGGGCAATAAAATGGCTTAAAAAAGGAAAAAAAAAACTAAAAAAGAAAGGTCCTGACCCCATCAGAGAAGCAGGAACAGCATTTCTTGGGGAGAAAATCCTTTTATGAGGTGGGGAAGAGGAAATTTGGAGCAGGGGGATGGAGTGAGAGGGAAAATGGGGATCAAACGCAGCAGTTCCATTCATTTGGAGCCTGTGGAATTTTACAGGAGCGTGAGGAGGGGATATAATTCCCTTAATAATGCACTTTTCCATGTGAAAATGGGCAAAGAGGGCATCCAGGCAAAGTCCTTGGGCCCGGGATGCTCCAGCCGTTCCCTGCTTGGAAAACAGGAGCGAAAAGTGGGGTCTCTTTGCTTTTTTGTTGGTATTTGAGTGGAATTGCGCCCAAAAATCTCCTTCCAAGACCATGAAAACGTTTCCTCGTGGAGGGGAGGACTTGTGGCCAATCACAACAGAAATTAACGGCTCCATGGACAATCAGGATTTCACAAAATGCAAATTGTCGCTGGGGGGGAAGGCTTCCCTCCCAGCTTTCCCATGAAAAGAAAGCCAGAAAATTTGAATATTTCTGATCCTGGAGGTTCCTAAAGAAGCACCTGGACTGGGAGGGAAAGGGAACAGCGAAGAAGGGGAGAATTTATTTTCCTCTGAAGTTCCTGCTGCTCCTGGGCATCCTCTGAATTGCACCGAGGGGCAGAAGGGACCCGCTGAGGATGCCTAAAAATATCATTTATTAAACAGATCCTTCAGGATTTATTTATCCAGCGTTTATCAGGATATTTGAACAGGCAGGGCAGCTTCTCCTCTTAATGAGCAAAACATGGCTTTCCATGGGAAAATCTCCTTTGCCTCCAGAAAAGGGGGAATCTGTCCAAACAAGGGGTTGAGTTTTGGAGCTGGACTTGACCTTTCCAGCACAATTCCCTCCCCTGACTCCAGCAGGCCAAGTTTCCTGGACACAGGATTATTTTCTTACTGGTTTATCACCAGCCCCTGGTTTATTCCGCCAAGAAATGAGCTCCAAAAATCCTCCAGTAAATGTGGAATATTGCAGCTGGCCCGGATTTCTCAAGTCCTGTGCTGTGCCTCAGTTTCCCTATTTTTCCAAACAGGGATTTTCTTTGCCTCCCTCCTCTGAAGAGATGATGCAATTCAGGCTTTGATCTGCAAAGAGATTAAAATCCTCCAAAATAAAGTTTATTGCAGCCTCTGGGTCAGGAGTTTTGGAGTTTTCATCTCCAACCTCAACCCCTTCCAGTGGATTTCCAGCGACCTGCGAGTTTTTATGGGAAGATCATGGAATCACAGAATCCTTTCGGTTGGAAAAGGCCTCGAAGATCATCAAGTCCAACCCTTAGGATTCATTAAGGAGCAAATGTGGAGGACTTGGAGCTCATAAATCACTTTCCCCTCCAGCTGCACCATCCCAGAGGTTCCTCCACCCTCAGGAGCTGGAGCAGGAGCACCAACCCGGGTTCTCCACTTTCAACAGGAGCAGGAGCCCCAGTCCAACCCCTCCCTGGACCGATCCTGTGCTTCCAGCTCCTGGAATGAGAGAAAAAGAGGAAAAGAGGAAAAGGGGAGGGGCTCAGCTGCACGAAGCTGCTCAGGTCAAGGAGCATCTGGAGCTGGTTTTAGGTCCAGATTGGAGCAAACTTTGAACAAAGTCTGGTTAAACCCAGACTTTCATCGCCGCAAACTGAAACTTTGCTGGGTCTTCAGGAGCCAACAAAGGACCACATTTTGGATCGTATTTTGTATCTTCAGGAGCCTATAAAGGCCCCACGTTTCAGATCGTATTTGTATCATATTTCACCCATCACAGGGTGCTCGGTTGCTACGCAACCTTTATCTTGATCTCGAGAGTTTCACTCAGCTCCTGGGCAAAGCAGCTGCAAACCAAACCCCGAAAAACTCAGAAAAACCACCTTAGTGCCTTCAAACCAGGAGCTGTTGCCGAGCTGACCCGCAGGCAGCAGTGAGGGGGGGTTCTTGTCGCATCCACCCAAAGCCGGCGTCACCGGGGCTCTGAGTCACCGCTGTTTGCTCGGGGTTTCGGGTGCCCCTGGCAACACCCAGGGCTCAGCACGGCAGGACCCACAGAGATCTCTCCTCCGCATCTGCAGCGTTTGCTTTTTGGAGAGGTGCAGCAGAGAGAGGCTGGGAACCGCTCACGTGCCTGGGTGCGTCTCACCCCGAACCTCCTGCGCCTCTCCGACAACGCGGCCAAATATGGCCCGAAATGGGGGGCCCGTGTCGGCTCCTGAGGATGTGAAATATGATACAAATGGGACACAAAATGCTGGGGCCTTTACTGACTCCCGAAAATGCAAAATGTGAGATAAATTTGATATGAAATTTGTGTCCTTTATTGGCTCCCGAAGATGCAAAATGCGAGACAAATATGACCTGAAATGTGGGGCCCTTTTTGTCTCCTGAAGATACAAAATACGATACAAAGTAATGCAAAATCTGGGTCCTCTATTGGCTCCTGAAGAGGCAAAATATGATATGAATATGATATAAAATGTGGGGCCTTTATTGACCCCTGAAGATGCCAAATATGATACAAACATGATATGAAATTTGCATCCTTTGTTGGCTCCTGAAGATATGAAACTTATGACACAAATATGATCTGAAATGCGGTCCTCTTTTGGCTCCTGAAGACACAGCAAGGTTTCAGTTTGCAGCGATGAAAGTCTGGGTTTAACCAGGCTTTGTCTGTTCAAAGTTTGCTCCAATCTGGACCTAAAACCAGCTCCAGATGCTCCCTGACCTGAGCAGCTTCGTGCAGCTGAGCCCTTCCCTTCCCCTTTTCCTCTTTTTCTCTTTTTCTCTCCTTCTCTCATTTTTCCCCGTCACCAACCCCTGCCCGGTGCTTTGGGGTGGCCGGTCCCAGGCGCGGCCGGTCCCTGTTTCAGTCCCAGGGCACCCAAGGGCTCTTTGGGCGTGGGGGTTTCGGGAGCACCACCCAAAATCTCCTGGACCCCGGCCCTGAACCCTCCCGTGGTGGGATCTGTGACGGGACCTGCACCTGAGTGAGGGAGAAGCTCTGAAATCACCTGGAATCATGGAATTATGGCATCCCAGAACGCTTAGGGCTGGAAGGGACCTTAAAGCTCATCCCTGACAATGGCGGGGACAAATTCCACGACCCCAGGGTGCTCCATGTGCCATCCAGCCTGGCCTGGGACACTTCCAGAGATCCATCCAACCTCACCCCCTCATCCCATGGAAACCCCAATGCTTCGAGCCTTATTGTCTTTCTGATATCTGTGTTTTATTGTTTTGTTATCATTTTATTTCTGTCCTTATGGTGAAAAAATTCCTTTTTAAAAAATTTTTTTAAAAAATTCTCCCCTATTCTGCAAATATTTACCCAGGGCCCTCATCCCAAACCATGGAAGGGCAGAAGGGGCTGGAGGGAACTGTGGGAAAGGGACGTGGAAAAAGGAGAGCTTGAGTGTCGGTGCCCTCTGGGGAGAGTTTTGCTTCTCTGGCCTTTTCCCACCCGCACAGCAAAACAAATCCACACATTCCCAGGAAACATCCTTAATTAGGGAGAAAAATCCTGGGGAGGCTCATCCAGGGCTGGGGAAGATGGGAAGAAGAGGAGCTCGAAGGCAACACCGCTCCTGATATTTCCCTCATGGCTCCCGTGACTCCAGTGGGATGGGATGGGATGGGATGGGATGGGATGGGATCTTCTCCTGCGGGGAATATCCATGTTAACCCTTTCCCTGCCACTGCTCGAGAGCCCTGGCTCCCACCGGGATGTGCCCAAAATTCCTTTTGCCTCAGCACACGCCAAAAACCCTTTGCAAATCTACCCCAGGGAGTGCCAGGAATGGATCCAGAGCTCCAGCCTTGAGTTTCCTTCCAGGCTTTATTCCGACTGAAGGAATTTTCACACTCTTCAGTGTGGACAAATATTCACCAAGGAATGTTCTCTGGAAAATGAATGTTGTTGGCCAAAGACATGATTTGTGGGGAAAATCCAACAGTTCTTGTCTCTGTGGGATGATCGATTCTAGATCGACCTGCAGGGGGTTGGGGCTGCTTTTCCAGGGGGATTTGTGTGTCCTGGCAGGGTGGGGATGGGCAGTGACCACCTCAGAGCCCGGATCTGCAGGGCCAGGCTGGCAAATCCCACCGGGCCCGCTCCGGCCGCCGCTGGAGGCCCCGCCGGGGCCGGGCTCCTGTTTATTGGCAGGGTCCTGACCTTGCCCCGTTTATTTTCCCGCCGGGATCTGGGCATGGAAAGGGGATTTGTAACGCGACACTCGCAATAACACAGCCGGGACGGGCAGGACGCGGCTCCCACACGGCCCAGCCGCGGCCACGGGAGATCCTCTGAGCGGGAAAAGAGGGAGATTCTCCCTCAGTTTTGCTTCCAAACTCCTTTTTTATTGGATTGTAAAAGAGAGGAAGCTCCTGGGCACCAGGGATGGGAGAGTGATGGAAGGTGGCTGCTCCACATGGGATGGGCAGTGACAAAAAGGAGCTTCCCGGAGGGTTTCCCTCAGCTTGGTGGGAGAGTTCAGGTGGGTTTTAATCTCCAAACACGTTGCTCTTCCCTCCCTACTGATTGTGGGATAAAGGAGGGAAAAAATGAGAAGAAATTATCAAATTATGGGAATGCTGTGCATGGAGGACCCAGCCCAGTGCTGGGTTTGCATCCCTGTTCCAGGCCTGAGGGCTCAGGGCGAGGAAAGCAAATCCTGGGGATGCCAGAGGGAAAGGAGAGGGATGGGAAGGGCCTGGAACACGTCCCCACGCCCTGCATCCAGCTCTGTTTGTGTCCCAGCAAGTCCTGGGACATCCCAAACCTCAGGCAGTGTTTTCTCACGTGTCAGGATGGAAACCGGGATCAAATCTCACCCCGTTCACACCCGTTCCAGATTCCCAGTCCAGCCAAACCCTCCCAGGCCTCAGTTTCCCCAGGACAGCCCCGTGTATGGCTGCGTGGATCCCATCATCTCCATGACTTTATTCCCTCATCTTAAATATTGCACAGGAGATGCTGAGCCATGGAAAACACAATGTCCTGGATGGTTTTTCTGCATTTTTCCTACTTCTCCTGCTCCAGGTTCAAACTGAAGCCTTTCCATGTGCACTGAGTCCGCCTCATGCCACCCTGCTTCGGTTTGGAGAGCATCTCAAAGTTCCTGACTCCTTTTTGGCATCCCCTGGGAATGGACAGGGATTTTCCCAGCCCCCGGGGTGCCCTAGGTCAGGTTTTTGGGGTGGAATCAAGTCTGGAAATCTCAATTAAAAGGAGAAGATGCTGAGGTTCATCTGCAGCAACAGGATTTGGGGCTTTTGGGAGACACAGGAAGAGCCCGGGGCACCTGGCACGGATGGGAACATCCAGCAGGGTGACAGATTTGGGGGGAATTCCCTCGGCTTTTATAGCTCATCCCAGCTTCCAGCATTCACTGGAACGAAGCCACAGGGGCTTTGCTTAGATTTGAATCCCAGCTAAGAGGTGCTTCCCGAATCCAGCCCTTCCACAGCCCAAATTTGCAGGGGGGCTGGAATATCTGCAAGGATGCCCCACAGCCATCCCCGCGGGGTTTGGGGTCATGCATACCCCAGATTCCCACCCTGTTCCTCCTTCTCCCGGCACCCTCCGGTGGCCATAGGGACAGAGCTGCTTCTTCTTTGGGATTGGGGTCAGGCCCCTCCTCCCGTTCCTCCTGCTGCCTTTGGGAAGCTTTGGGATGCTGGAAGTGGGAAACCCAAACCCCAAATGACGAAGAGCCTTAGGGAAAAGGGAAACCCCGGCTCTGCCGACCCACAGGATCCCGGGAAGGTGTTTCCAGGTGACCTGAGAGGTTCAATTCCAGTGCACCTGGAATCTGGAGTGGAGCACTGATTTTTGGGAAGCAGCTTTTGTTCTTGCCCACCTCCACCAATTCGTAGGCAAATTCTGTAAGAAACAAATTTCTACTTGGGTAAGTCCTTAAAATCATCGGGTGGCTGAGTTTTCCCTGGAGTTTTATGTCCAGATCAGAGCATTCCCTCTTCAGCACCTGGCCAGCCCTCACTGCTTTTAGGGCATCCTAAACAGCAAAAAAGGGGCAGTTTCCACTGTCCTGTGCTGGATTTTGTTCTTCCAGAGTTGTTTTCCGTTAAATTAAAACAACCCAACCACCTTCCTGTAAAGATGCATCCCTTAAATCCAGTGTGTGCCCATGATCCTGATTTAGGTGCCCCAGGACTCAGGAATAAGGCTGCAGCTCCTGGAACAGGGTACATAAAAAGATGCTTTTTGCATTTTTTTTTTTTTTTAATGAAACCTTTAAAATTTTCTGGGGAAAAAAACCCCCCAAAACAAAACAGTTTTCCTTAAAAATTCAGAACAGAAGAGATCAGTGATGATTTTTCAGACCCTGGGGATGGATTTCTGTGCTCCTCTCAGGAAATTCCAAAAGAAGGAACATAATTCATCCAGGACAGAAGGAGCAACTGGGAAAGGAGAAAACTGCTGGAAAATTTTCATTTCCAGGGCTTTGGACACCCCCATGTCTCTATTTCTTATAAATTCTAGGAAAGGACTTCCATTTATCCCCAGAAAGGGCTGGGGATGCACTTCCACGTGCTGGGACATCCTCCAGACACGGAGCCTCTGATGTCCAGTGGAAGCAGCAGCCCCATAGCACCCAAAATTCCCTGTGAAGACAGAGCAGGGCGGTGGGAATGTCTGCAGGGAAAGGCGTTTTTCACCTGGAAAATGGGATTTGTGTTGGATCTGAGGGAGAGCAGGGCCGGCTGCGGGGCGGAGGGGAGGAAGGGGATTTGCTGTGGGTCTGCAATGCATCAGAGGGACGCAGAGAGGGCTCCTGGGGGTGATGGATTGTTCGGGGCTGGGTCCAGGGTGATGGATGGAGGCGGCCCAGGAGGCTGGGAATGTTTGGGGAGTGTTTTCATCCCAACCCTTGCACTCTCCATAACCCAGGCATGAGCTCCTGTTCCCCTCTGGACAGGGAGATCCAGGGAAGCACCAGCTGGGAGCTGCCATCCCTCTGCAGCAACAAGGTGGGGAAGACCCTCCGTTAATTCCCCAAAAAAGGTAAATTAGTGGATCCCATTGTCTATCCCCTTCCCAGACTTTCCTCCCACCTCCTCCAGGATATTTTTATCAGTCACAAAATGCAGCAGAAAAAGCCCAATTTCGTCATTTCCTATTATTCCCAAATAAAAACCAAATGTTGGGCCCAGAGTTCAGATCAGGGGAAAATCCACAAATCTCTTGGCCGTCTGGGATCTTTTGTTTATCGCTGCTCTTAATCCCATTTTTTGGGTCTCCCGGGCTCAGGGAAGATAAATGAGGTGCGTCCGGAGCTCACCTGATTAACTTGGCCCATTCCATGGGGTTATTCTTCTCCAAGACCGGGCTGGAAAGGGAACAGCAGGAATTTGGGAGTGCAGAGTCCCAGTCCCACAAAGGCAGAAGAAAACGGCTTTTGGGTTGGTCCCTTTTTCTGCCCAGGACACTCTGCAGGGAGGATGTCAGCAAAAACCTCTGGATAAAGTATTTTTTCCCTGGATTTTCACTGCAGGTCAGATTTGGCCTTGTGCTGCCACCCCCTCATTTCCCCCCCAAACCAGCAGCTTTTCCCACAAGTGTCCATGAAATCTGTGCTGGAGGCAGAGATCACCCATTGCAATGCCACATCCGCCCCTTCCTCTGCTTCTTCTGAGCCCAGATGGGAAAAGAGGGAATTTTGCCATGCTTCATGGGATGGGGAGGGGGTTCTGTAGAAGACAGAGAGATGGAGGCCTGGCATTCCTGGCAAAGTCCCAAAACCAACCCCAAAATCCTTTCCTGTGGGTCCAAACAGAGCTGTGGGGGTCACATGGGCACTGCCTCCCATCCCAGCCAAAGAAATCGCCAAATTTTCCCCAGGACTGAAGGAGCCAGGACTTCTCCTTATATTTCTTCCATTTTTCCCGGAGCCCAGGGCTGGCAGAGGCAGGAGGAGGTTGCCATGTCCGTGTCTCTCCTGCTGCAGGATCCGAGAGAGGGATGGGGGGAAAAGGGGAAGGCAGGCCTGGGCTCTGTCAAACATGCCAGGAGCTGGGGCTTGGGAAGGAGGATGGATTCACTCTGCCTCCTGCCTGGAATGATCTCTGCCTTCCAGACCTGTTTTTGGGCATCCCATTTAGCAGGGGGATGCAGCAAATCCCGCCCCACTGGAGGCCCAATTCCAGATTTTATCCCCCCTCCCTGGGGCATCTCTGCTCTCTCTGTTTTAATCACTTTACCTCGCCAGGTCCCTGGGAAAGGCCTCCCGCCCTTCCCATCTGCTCTGCGTTGGGATCCCGCCTGCCGGGAGGGCTCCGGGACAGCCCCGGCAGTGCCGGGAGCTGCGGGCCGGGATAGGGACCTCGGCTGCCCCCTCCACATCGGCTTCCCACCGCTCCTCCACCCGCCCAGCGCCGGGAAAAGCCGGCATTTCGGACAAGTCCCGCCCTGCGCCTGCTCTGGGACAGCCCGGTTACAAATCCTCCCTCCAGCGGGATCTTCCCTTTATCTAACAGCAAGCCAGGTCTTCTTAGCCCAGCTAAGAACGGCAGGGTTGAGATTCCCAAAAAATTCAGCTTTTCTCCAGCGCTGGCGCTTGGGCTGTGTGGTGGATGAGTGCTGCACGTGTCCGTGCAGGATTTGTGCCTGCGGAATGCCTTGGGGACAATCCCACACTCAGGGCACACCTTCGGGCTGCCTTTAATCCTCGTCCCATGTCCCAGCACCCCCCCGAGCTCACCCCGCCCTCAGCGGGGAGCTGAGAGCTGACCTGGTGCCAAAGGCACCATCCCACCTCCTCCCTGGAAACCTTTTCCAGGCCTGGCACAAGAGGGAGACAAAAAGCCAACAGCAGCCACAGATTTGGGTCGGAGACCTGTTTTGGGAAGGGAAGAAAAAGGGAAAATATTGCATTTCTGTGATGAGAAGCACAAGGTTTTAGCTCTTCTTGTATTGGGGGTTGAGTAGGGAAACGGAGCCAAGCAGGCCCTGGAATTCAGTGTTCATTTTCCACTGATGGGTTGAAGTGGAATTTTGTCTCTTGGTGAGTTAAATCCCTCTTCTGAGCAGCCCAGGAATCCGATCCCACAGGCAGAGCTGCAAACGGCAGGCGGCTGTGCCAGGGTGGCACTCCTGGATCCTGTCCTGCATCCCGGGATTGCAGGAGCCCGAACCCGGCCTGGATCCCGCCTCATTCCAGCAGCAGCGCATCCGAAAGCACCGCGATCCCCTGTCTCTCCCTGAGCGCGTCTCCCTGGAGCACTGAGAGCTGGAGAGAGCACAAAGAGCCTTCCAGGCGCTCAGAATGGACTCAAAGCGTGGCTGCAACGAGCTGTGAAATCTCCGGGCAGAGCCAGGGCTGGGAAAAAGCAGGGGAAAATCTCTTCCAGAGGTTCTGAAGGGCCAAAACCCGAATTACATGGCAAGAAAAGAGCAGAGAGTAACTCCACTGCAGGAAAACTCTTCCTTTCCCCCTCCATAAGTGGGATTAAGCCCCGGAGAAAACTTCTGGAGGGGCTGATTGCTAAAATTAGCCCAGAGAAAGTTTGAGGGATGGAGGAAGGGGAAGCAACCGCGCTGCTGGAAGAGGCTAAGCTGCCCTTGGGCTTTGCGTGCGGAGTCCGAGCAGGCCTTGAGCCACTTGGGTTGGCAAATTTGGCTTTTTCTGCCCCAAAATTGGAATGCTGGCAGACACCCAGTCCTACCCTGCCTGTGATCCGGCTGGGAAAATTACTGTGGATATGAAACACTGCCCTTGGTTTCAACTTGCTGACACCGTGAAGATGGTTTTAATTAAAACTCATTAACAGCAACCTGTTCCTGCAAATGAGTGTGGCTAACCCAATTATGGAGCCTTTCCCGTGGAGATGCTGCTCTCCCCAGGAGCCCAGCCTGGGCACGGGTGTAAATCCTCACTCTGCTCCTGTTGCCAGCACTACAGAAGGTGAAAATCCTGAAAAGGAAAGCATAAAATTTGGGGTGTTGCATGGCTTGGGAGAGCGGGAGCACAGGGAAGGAGGATGCTGTCACATCCCGGGAACAATCCTCTCCATGGGACCCCTTCTCCCGGGAGCTCTGTGCTCAGCAGCGGTTTGAGCTCTGCCGCAGTTTGAGGGGTGAAATGGATACTTTGGGATAAAACATCAGCTCGTCTCTTGGGCATGAGCTTGAGCCTTGAGCTCAGCTCTGGGGTACGGACAGAATTCCCTCTGTACAAAGCTCTGCTCTGGGCCGGGGGGATGCAGGCAGGAACGCCACACCGACCCGGGGAACGGGAGCCCCGCGGAGCTGGAGCGGCGGCTCGGCGCGGTGGCGGCTG
>WEIT01039414.1:563297-589611 GCA_013389985.1 Dryoscopus gambensis | reverse complement strand
TCTCTGATGGGTTTCCGGGGCTGTTATCGGCCCGGCGCGACCCCTCCCGTCTGCGCCCGTGCCGGGGGGACCGCGGGGCCGCAGCGGCTCTGCCCTCGCTCGGGAACGGGGATGGACATCCCCAAAGCCGCCTCCTCTGGGCTCAGTTCCGCGCTGAGCGCTTCACCTGTCTGCAGGAAACATATCCCTGCTGCACCCGGCCTGGATAAACTTCCAGCCCTTTATCTGGCGGCAGCAGAAACAACCCAGCTGTGCGCTGGGAGGAATAATCTCCGCAGGCCTTCCTCCATCCCGGCGTTTCTTGTTGTGCCAAGATGCCGGTGCCCTGCCCTTCCCCTTGGCATGGCATTCCCACCCGCAGCCAGGGGTGCTGCCCTGCTTTGGGTGGGATGGTTTTTCCCGACAGGGCACCCATTCATGCAGGAGGTCAGCAAAGGCTTGAGGGTTAAATATATTTATTCAATAAAGCAAATAAATAGCTGCCCCAACTCCTGGGTGTCCAGGGCCTCTCCCGAACCTCCCTGCATGAAAGCAGCTCCAGGGCCTCAAACACCACCAGCACTTCCATGCCCCCAGACAAATTAATCACCTCCTTCCCAGGCAGACGCATTAAACATCATTTTCCAGCTCTGCCCAGGCACCGCGAGACGTGCTGGAAGCCGCGGCGGCTGGAAAACGCCCTGTGCCGCGGGGGAGAAGGAATCACCGGGGCTCTGGGGCGGCAGATGCGATCTGTCTTCCCTCTTTTCTCTCTTTTTTTTGTCTTTTCCTCTGTTGCTTCGCTTTAGCTGGGTTTGTGGGATGAGCTCCTCCCGTGGGATGGCTCCGGGATGGGTCAGATTTGGGGATCGTGAGTCAGAAATGGGATCGTCCTCCCCGACCTGGCTCGGCAGGGACCCGCAGCCTCCCCTGCCCCCCTCCAGCTGAGATCGCGGCGGTTTGGTCTCCCTAGAAACTCCTTTGGTTCTTCCAAGCGCGGCTGATCCATTTCAATTGTCCTTCATTAGGTAGTAATCAGGTAATTAATTACCTCCCCTTTAACTCTGGCCCCGGCAGCTCCTGGCGCTGCGCATTCCGTCAGCAGCCACGTTAGGGGAGATGGCATCCTTCTCCACCATTCCATCCTTCTCCACCATTCCATCCTTCATCATTCCATCCTTCTCCACCATTCCATCCTTCTCCACCATTCCATCCTTCTTCATCATTTCATCCTTCTCCAAATGCCGTCCTTCTCCATCATTCCATCCTTCTCCACCATTCCATCCTTCCCCATCATTCCATCCTTCCCCACCATTCCATCCTTCCCCACCATTCCATCCTTCCCCACCATTCCATCCTTCTCCATCATTCCATCCTTTTCCATCATTCCATCCTTCTCCACCATTGCATCCTTCTCCAGCTGCCATCCTTCTCCAGCTGCCATCCTTCTCCACCATGCCATCCTTCCCCATCATTCCATCCTTCCCCACCATTCCATCCTTCCCCACCATTCCATCCTTCCCCACCATTCCATCCTTCTCCATCATTCCATCCTTTTCCATCATTCCATCCTTCTCCACCATTGCATCCTTCTCCAGCTGCCATCCTTCTCCAGCTGCCATCCTTCTCCACCATGCCATCCTTCCCCATCATTCCATCCTTCCCCACCATTCCATCCTTCCCCACCATTCCATCCTTCCCCACCATTCCATCCTTCTCCATCATTCCATCCTTTTCCATCATTCCATCCTTCTCCACCATTGCATCCTTCTCCAGCTGCCATCCTTCTCCAGCTGCCATCCTTCTCCACCATGCCATCCTTCCCCATCATTCCATCCTTCCCCGTCATTCCATCCTTCCCCGTCATTCCATCCTTCTCCGTCATTCCATCCTTCTCCAGCTGCTGTCCTTCTCCATCATTCCATCCTTCCTTATCATTCCACCCTTCTCCATCATTCCACCCTTCTCCAAGTGCCATCCTTCTCCAGCCTTCCATTCTTCTCTTGCTGTTAATGAGTTTTAATTAAAACCATCTTCACGGTGTCAGCAAGTTGAAACCAAGGGCAGTGTTTCATATCCACAGTAATTTTCCCAGCCGGATCACAGGCAGGGTAGGACTGGGTGTCTGCCAGCATTCCAATTTTGGGGCAGAAAAGCCAAATTTGCCAACCCAAGTGGCACAAGCCCTGCTTGGACTCCGCACACGAAGCCCCTGCTCCCTCTTCCAGCACCCGACCTGATGGGGCAGGGGTGGATTTTGGGGAGAAGAGGGGTTGCCGGGCTCAACAATGGAGGGATTAATGCCATAGAATCCCAGAATGGCTTGGGTTGGAAGGATCCTTAAAGCCCATCTCAGTCCATGCGCCTGCCATGGGCAGGGACACCTTCCACTGTCCCAGTTTGCTCCAAGCCCCATCCAGCCTGGCCTTGAACATTTCCAGGGATGGGGCAGCCTCAGTTTCTCTGGGCACCCTGTGCCAGGGCCTCCCACCCTGTCCTGCTCCCCCCAGCCACACACACTCGTCTCCATTTCAATCTCATTTGCATTTTTCCAGTCAAACCCACCGGTCCTGTCCTGTTTAACATCAGCCACACCCCACTGCCGCACTCCTGACACCTTCCAGGGCCATGCCACACCTGCATGTCTGGAAGGGGCCGGAGAACTCCTGCAACAAGCTCCAGGCTAATTTTTTCCAAATTTGTCTCCACTTTTCCTGGCAATCCTGCCTCAACTTACATGGATGCTCCTTTGGAGCCTTCCTGGAAACTGATGCTCCAGAGCACCCTCCATCAGCAGCACAAACTCCTGGGCTGCTGGAGCCAAAAGCATCTTCTCCCACCTCTGACCCCAAGACTTTCCTGGAGTCCGGCACTGAGAAGAACAAGGACTTGGGGGCCAATCACCTCTTTGTGAGAATGGTTACTCTGGACTTTTTGTGCCAAATTTGCTCAAAATTTTAGGTTCAATATGAGCTGATGAACAATTTCCTTCTCGCACCCCCTCCAAATCTGCCGTATTTTAGCAAATTTTAAGGAAAGCAGCACATTAAATTCCTGCCTGGAAGGATCAAGTCCAAGGGCAACACCTGAATGGTGCCTTTGGCACTGAACCCTCTGTGTGGGGCTGCTGGGACCCAGCACTGTCCTGGGGGGAATTCACACCGGGGTTTGTCCAGTGCTGGGTTTGGCTGTGGGGTCAGGGGCGGATTTTGTCCCAGGTGTTTGTTATCAGCTTATCAATGAACAGGGAGAGTTAACCCTGCTAGAATGGGGTGAGCATCTCCATCTCCCCCACAGCGGGGCAGAAAGAGAGGTTCAAGTGTTTGGGGTCTGGCCAAGGGCAGACAGATGGAAAATCCCAGTTCAGGGTAAATTTGTCTCCTGGAGGAGGCATGAGATGCCGTGCTGCCCTCAGCCTGTCCCTGCATCCTGTGCTGGGGCACACTGAGGGGTGGGAGCTCCTTCACCCTTGAACCTGTTCCCAAGGCCTGGAAAGCGTTGCTCTGTCTGCATCCAAAGTGGTCCTGAGGGTAGGGATGTGTAGGAATTCCCTCTGGAAGGTGCTTGTCCTGCTTTGGGTGTTACCAACAGCAGCCGAGGCTCCAGCAGAGGATCAGAGCCAAATTCAGTGTCCTCCCTGTTCTGTACATGTATTTTTTATTAATTTTTTCCCGAAGACACCGCTTTTTCCCAAAGCAGGACCACTTCCCAGTGCTCCCTTTGCAGTGGCGTCATCCCAATAATCCCCTCGTGGATGCGCAGTGTGCTGAGCCCTCACTGATTCCAGGGGCACGGAGGATGTTCCCATGATGACATAGGATTTGGTTTTTAGGGAAAAACCGCACTATTCTGTGAGCAGTTTGACTCCAGTGGTGGTCTCGGGTTGGAAAAGCACTTCAGGATGAAAGGAGTGGTGGAAGTGTCAAATATTATCCTGAAGAGCGCCGTGAAAACTCCTGGATGTTTTAGGAGTGCTGCCAGGCGGGGAGCTGAACAAAGCCAAGCTCTTGCAGAGGATTTATTTCTGGAGGCTTAACACCATTTAAAGAGTCAGGTCGGAGCAGATAACGGGGCTGGGAGTGCACAGCCCTGCTTCCCATCCCCTCACGGCAGGAGCGGGGCAGAGCTGGGACCCCCAAAAGGCAACAGGAGGAAATCTGGGATCTCCCCAGGACGTTCCTGTGCACAAGCACAGCACGTCGGGCACTGCCCAGAACCTGCGGCTCCAAGGCCCTGAGATGCTCTGGAGTGGCTCAGGAGTCCCCAGCCTGCTCGTGGTCCCTTGGGCCACCTCATAAAGAGGTGGGGACAGGACAGGGAAGGGCTCCCCATGGACAAAGGGCAGGGAGAGATGGGATATTGGGAAGGAATTATTCCCTGTGAGGGTGGGGAGGGGCTGGGATGGAATTCCCAGAGCAGCTGGGGCTGCCCCTGGATCCCTGGCAGTGCCCAAGGCCAGGCTGGACACTGGGGCTTGGAGCAGCCTGGGGTAGGGGAAGGTGTCTCTGCCCATGGCAGGGGTGTGACTGGATGGGCTTTAAAGGCCCTTCCAACCCAAACCATTCCAGGATTCTGGGGTTCCATGAGCTCCCAACACTGAGGTGCAGAGACGGAGCTTGGGGGACTCCGAGGATGCGTAAGCCACTGAGCCAGGCTGGGGTCAAAGCTCCCTCCTGCCACTGACTGATCCCGATCAGGACACCACAAACCCAGGATTGCACATCTCATCAGTGGGATCATGGGGAGAACAGGAAATAGGCCAAGTTAATCAAATTAGGTGAAAGACAAGTCTGCAGATTTTATTGGTGTTTTGCACTCCTGTGGGACATTTCTGGTGGGCAGTGCTGGGACACTGATCCATCCTGGCACTGCCGTGTGGGCACCGCACGGGCCGAGGGAAGGGGATGGAAGAGAACCTCATTTCCAGCACCACAGTCCTGTTGATCTGGGCTGTATGAGAAAAAATCAAGATGTTTCTCACCGCAGTGCTGAAATTCCAATAAAGCTGCTCTTCTCTTCCTTGTGGGTCAAGCAGGAGGTTTTGGTCTCTCCTGTCAGAGCCCTCGCCCTGCTGTTGCTCTTTGCTTGTATCCAGCACAAGGATGAGGAGCCAAATCCCTGCTCTCCCTGCCCTGGGTGACAGAAATACAAATGGAACGAGCAGGACACATCCTCCTGTCTTAATCTCACATTTGGTTCACTCCTCCTGCCTTTCTCTAGATTTCCTGGACAGAAGGAATGAATATTTCCTTACATTCCTTCTGATACTGACTTCTCCTGCAAGTCCCCACAGAAGCCTGGCCAAAACAGAGAGGAGGAATGCAAAGAGCTGTGGATGGATCCCATTAATCCCAGAACTTCCAGACCACCCAACGACACAGAAACCAGATGGGGCTCGGTGGTGGTTTCACCTTTCCCGGTCTGTTTGGGGTCCTGCTGTCCCCAGCAGGCTCTTTGGTGCTCTCTGAGCTTTGACAGAGCTGGGATCTCATGGAGACATGCCCAGGCCATGTTTAGGAGCCTCTGGAGGAGCCATCTCAACCCAGCACCTGCTCTTTTGACAGCTGGAGCACGGGGTGCCCGTCCTGCTGAGGACCAGATGAGACCCAGCCAAGGAGGTGAGGGTGTGACCCCAGGCTGGGATGGGATGGTCCCACAAGGAGGTGAGGGTGTGAAGCCAGGCCGGGTTGGGTTGGTCCCACAAGGAGGTGAGGGTGTGACCCCAGGCCGGGATGGGTTGGTCCCACAAGGAGGTGAGGGTGTGAAGCCAGGCTGGGATGGGATGGTCCCACAAGGAGGTGAGGGTGTGAAGCCAGGCTGGGATGGGATGGTCCCACAAGGAGGTGAGGGTGTGCAGCCAGGCCGGGATGGGTTGGTCCCATGTCTAAGCAAATAAAAGACGAAAGTCTTGGCACATCCATGCCTGAGTGTAAACTGGATTGTTTTTGCCATCCCTGTGTTGGAGGGAGTCAAAGAGAGGGCTAAGAGAGGGGCAGAGCTCTTGGAATGGCCTCATTAATGTACCCAGGTTCATGTGATGAGATCCAGGGATCCAGAGCCTCAGGTCCAGTTTTAGTGGTGACGGGGCTTGGATTTCCTCCTGCTGCCACCTCATCCAGAGCTCAGGTTCAACACCTGGGAAGGGCGGGGCTCAAGGAACAGCTCTGAGGTTCTTGGCAGAATCCAAACATCGACAGACATTGGAAAACACCTGGGATTTTCCAAAGCATTTCCCACCATCCAGACCCCACCAGCTCCTCCCCACCATGAACTCCCCCCGGCCGTTTCAGCCCCCTGGAGCTGCTGGAGCCCCGTGTCCCTCTGGGTGCACAGAGGGGGAGAGAGTTTGACTTGCAAATCTCGTTTCGGTTCCTTGTTGAGAACTGAGCATCTCAGCAGTGCGGTTTCACTGATGTTTGTCCAGCATCCTCCATCCCCTTGTGCCCAAAGAGGTGCCACCGGAATCTGGGGATGCAGCAGCGACACCTGGGTTGCAATGCCACGGATAGATCCACTTTAATGGCCTCGATCTCCAAATATCCATGACAAACATTCCCATTCCCAACTGCTCCACAGCTCAATCTCGACATATTCCCCTTTAATGAGCTTTTTTAGGAGAAAAATCCACACCCATCTTCAGGACTGAGCAACCTGGATGGGTTTTTCAAACATTTTTACATGTGGCATCTTTTTATATAAAAAGATTCCCCAAGCTCTGTCAGAAAGTGGCAGTTTTGTCACAACTGAAACCATTTGCAGGAAAGGGCTCTCAGACGAGTTTCCTGTTTCAAAAAGAAAACAAAAAAACACTCTTTGAATGTCCTGACATTGTCAAAAACATCCTGTTTTGACATTCAAAGAAAATTTGTCTTTTGGCTGGCAACAAGTTTGTTAATGAATAAGGATTTTCAGAAAGAATGGGGGAAAAACACCCCCACCACCCCACCCCACCCCAAAGTTTGCTTCGGGGATCTGGGTGAGGCCACTTCCAGTTCCAAGCCCGGGGGGTTGGATTTATGGGTGTTTGAAATGGAGCTGCTGGCTTTGGGAAGCAACCAGGTGTTTGGCGGCTCAAAATACAGGAGAAAATTCCGGCCTGGTTGGGTCGCGTGCGGGGTTGACCACTGATACTCCAGGGATCCAGGTTTATGTGGGAAAAACCCGATAATAACATCATCCGCTCCCTGCAGGTCCTGGAGAGCAGTGGGAGCCTCCTTCATCCTTGGAAAGCAGTGGAGTACTGATTTTAAGGAATAAGGAAAGAGCAGGTTCTGAGGGGTTGGACGCGGGTCTGCCCAAGCTGCCGGCACTTTTCCTCCTGGGAGCATCTCTGGGGTGCTCCAGCCCCAGGGGGCCTTTGGATCGCTGGAACCCGCCAAGATTTTCCACCCACCTCAAATCTGGGAGCTCCCGGCTGCCACTCCAAACCTGGATGTCAGGGATGTCATCCCAAGGCAGCTGAGCCCGAGGTATTTGCAGCCATCCCTGGATTTTGGGCCAAGGCACAGGGGTGAAAGCGGCCGCAAGGAACCAAGGGAAGTTCAGGCCAGGTCAAAGCAAAGGGATTTGGTGCCAAATTAATTTATTTTCGGAAGAAGCAAATGGTTCTTTTGACATTCAAGAGGAGTTTTTTGGGTGAGGAGTAAACCCTGCTGTGCTGGCTGCTTTTAAAACTAAACTATCCATAAAAATATTTTTAAAACCCTACACCAAACATTCTTCTGGGCAATGGCAAGAAGGAGAATGGTTACTCTGGACTTTTTTTGCCGAATTTGTTCAAAATTTTAGGTTCAGTCTGAGCTGGTGAACAATTTCCTTCTTGCATCTCCTCCAAATCTGCCAAATTTTAGCGAATTTGAGCACAGCAAACATTCATACTGGGGATGATTTCCGTAGCACTGGCCCTGAGAGGGTTTAGATGCCTTTATGGCTCTTGGGGATTCCTGGTAGAAAATGGGATGCAAAGAGTTGCTGGTTCAATGATTTATAAGCCCTGACACTCTAAATTCATTAGGCACCAGTGGACAAAATGCAAATCCAGGAGCAGGGAAGGAGAACACGGCACTAAGCGGATTCCCGATGATGGATATCCAAGTTCCCACGTGATGAAAGAGCCAAGCTATGGAAGGTGTCTGCAGTCACAAACCAAAGCCTATTAAAGCTCCTTGTTCTGGGGAGCATCGAGCAAAGCTCGGGAGAAAAATTGGATAAAATAAATGCTTTTGATTTCCTAATGTGTTTTGAGCTCAGGCCAAGGGCTCAGCTGGTTTTCCTGGGAATTACACTCGGCTGCGCGCAGGGAAACAGCTCCTTAGCCTGGAACAATCTCCGGAGCTGCTGAAATGCATCCCAGCTGGGGCATGTCACTCTGGCCTCAGCAAAAGCTCCCTTCCCTGCAGATGGAAGCGGGACGGGCTGCGAGTGCTCCACACTCAGCCCCAGCCCTGCGAGTGCGGGGTTGGCGCTGCTGGAAGCCAGAAGTCGCCTCTGCAGGAGAGGCGCTGCCACAACTTGTAAGGGCTGAGCAGCCGGGGAGCACCTCCCTGTGCCCGGGAGGTGACGGGAGGGGACCACGAGGTGCTGCGGGACAGCCCTGCAGGGGTTGCTGGAAAATGGGCCCAAACCAGCTGGGTTTGGGCACCCTGGGGATGAGTGTTGGTATCTGTGCCCCTCGGGGTGCCA
Source organism: Dryoscopus gambensis (assembly GCA_013389985.1). Taxonomy (NCBI): domain Eukaryota; kingdom Metazoa; phylum Chordata; class Aves; order Passeriformes; family Malaconotidae; genus Dryoscopus; species Dryoscopus gambensis. The sequence continues at coordinate 580,950 of WEIT01039414.1, read as the reverse complement.
GCTTTGTGCAACACTGCAGCTCATGTCTCACCTCTTCCACCTTTTCCTCTGGAAGATTTGTTCTTCCCACTCCTTTCTCCCCCTCCCCCGCCCCCCGCCACTTTTCCCTTTTTGCCAACATTTCCTGCTTGTAAATGAGAGCAAGAAGGAGTTTTTGGGGGGAGCAGGGATCACATGGACATTTTTGGGCTCTGATAGGGGCTGGAGGTGCTGGCAGCTCTGTCAGAGCCCGGCTGATGGATTTGTGATGTGGGCTCTGGAATGTCCCATCTGGGAGGGAGCCGGGGCCAAGCTCACCCACTCACATATTTTTCCAGGGATGTGTTCCTGCACATATGTTCAGGGATGGGAGAAACCTGTTAAAGAGATAACCCCGGCACATCCCAGCTCCATCCTCCCGCCAGGCCTGCTCCGGATCCCTCTGCTGCTCCCAGCTCCGGCCGCAGACACGGATTGAGAAGGGAAGGCCCTGGAGCCTGGCCCAGGATAGCACCACCTCCGAGCCCTGGAGTGACAGGGGGGCTCCGTGCTGGGAGCAGCAGGTTGGTGAAGGCTGGGAATGCCATCCCGGAGCTGTCTCTGTGCTGGATCTCAGCACTGAGGGCTGGATCCTGCCCTCTCAGATGGAATTTGCAGGATTTGTCCCCCTGTCCTTGAGGAGATGCCCTCTGAGATAGAGGAGAGGCAGGGAAGGGCTCACAGCAGTGCCCCACTGTGCTTTGCAGGGGGAAAATGGTCCTTTGGTGGGCTCAGGGACACCAGATGAGGCTGAATAACAAAGAGGAGATTAATTATCTATTAATTATCTATTAGTTATCTCTCAGCCCAGCGTCTCCCAGGTCTGGACTAAAACCTCCTCACCAGAAATCCTGGGAAACAGGAACGAGAAGCAACACAATTCCCCCAAAGCCCTGGGAACGCCTCCATTTCCGTGAGCTCCTCGGCCGAGATGGATAAATCCCAATTCCCAGCAGCCTTTTGCCCTCCATCCCTCAGTTCATCGATGTAGGGAATACCTGGGGAGGTGGGAACAGCCTGGAATATTTAACCAAGAGGAGGGGAACGATCAGGGTGTTCTGAGAGCATCTGCTGAGGCACTGGAGGATCCCGGTGGGAGGAACAGCCCAGGCAGGGCTGACACCTCAGATTTTTGTGGCAAAGACCTGCCATGGATATTTCCCTCCTTGCAGATGGATATTTTTCCATGGATATTTTTGCCTTTGTACACCTTTTGTGCCTGGGTTTGCACGCTCATCTGCCACCCCTGGGTGATCCAGGTGGTGTTTTCTGACAAATTTCATGAATTTAGGGGCTTGGGGAGCTTTAGGTTCAGAGTTAAAGCTTTCAGGAGACCCAGAACTTTGAGCTGGGTTGAGCTGAGTTGAGCTGAGCTGAGCTGAGCTGAGCTGAGTTGAGTTGAGCTGAGTTGAGCTGAGTTGAGCTGAGTTGAGCTCAGCTGAGCTGAGCTGAGCTGAGCTGAGTTGAGCTGAGTTGAGTTGAGTTGAGTTGAGCTGAGTTGAGTTGAGCTCAGTTGAGCTCAGTTGAATTCCTGGCGAGGCAGGAAAGATGCCCGGAATTCTTCAGCACATGGATCACACTGGGGGCTTCATCCTCCTCCCACCCCAGGCAGCTGAGGTGGTGGCATCTGCCTTGGTCCTATCCCAGAGGAATTGTCCTCAATGCAGGATGTGGGAGTGGCTTGGGAATGGCCCTTGCATGGCTTTGAGGGGATGCAGGTTCTCCCTGCTGGACAGCCCCCACGGAGCTGGGAACAAGGGACTGGCGAGGGGTTTTGTCAGCTCTCCTCAGCTGCCAGACTGCTCCGAGGTCAGGGAATTAGAGATGGATGTCCAAGGAGGATCGTTTGCTTCCCTCACTCTGCTGTGATGGAAAAATGTTCCCATTCATCCATTTCATTTTCCACCGAGGATAGCCCGGCTGGCCTGGAGCTGGCAGCGACCTCCCCTCGGAGTGCCAAGGCTCCTTTGCACACAGGCAATAAAATAAATCACTGGAGGTGCTCGCAGTGCAACTCGCTGTCCCTCACACCTCAGCACCAGGAGCCCGCAGCCAAAACCCCGCGGCCGTGGGAGGCTCAGCCGTGGGCTGGGTGTGGGATTTGTGCCTCCAAGGGGAGGAGCTTCATAATCGCTCTGCTACAACCCCCCTGTGCTCCTCCCTCGCCCTTAACTGATGCTAAATCACCCTGAGCTGAGTGTGCAGAGGGTCTGGGGAAGGCGAAGGTGACGTTACAAGGGGGAGGTTACTTAGGAAAGAGGCTTTGATAACGTCCTCCGGACCAAATTCCAAGCCACCAGCTTTAGGGATGCATTTGAACTCCAGGCCAAGCCTAAAGAGGGCAATACCAGGCACATACCCAGGCCTGGCTTCTCCCTCCCACCATGAGCATCCCTCAGGGAGCCATCTCAAAGGACTTGGCCAAAATTTGCTGGTGGGAATCCAAACGAGCGCCTTTCCAGAGTTACAAACCCTGGGCTTGTCCGTGATGAGAAGGGGAGAGGTTTCCAAGTGCTCCTGGTGCTCGGGGGTCCCCCCTGCATGCAGGAACACCCAGGAGGGTCAGGGCAGAGACGCTGAGGGAGCAGAGCCAGTCCCTCCCCAAAGGTAGTTCAGATCCCATTTACTGGCAGTGGGGCTGGAAAGCTGCAGCCAGAGCAGGTTTGCTGTTTGATGGCCCTGAGAGCTCCCACCTTGCAGCCTGTCCTGCTGGCCCTGAGGGCTGCTCCAGGCTGCTCGGGGAGGGATATGGTCACAAACCCAGCTCAGCAGCTAAACTGAGGGTCACCACTGACAGGTCACCTCAGGGCATGTTCTTAGGGACTTCCATCAATGAGCAGAGGAGCAAATCCCTCGTGGGCCCTGGGAACGCTGCCAGGGCTCCCAGGACTTGGTGCCCTGGCATTACGTGGCTGCAGTGGAAAATGACTCCCAGTTTTCCCGAAACCCTTTCTTTGCCCTGATGGCTCAGAGGATACAACCGGGCAGGGGCTGTGTTGGGGTGCTGAGTGCTGTCCTTGCTGCCGTGGGCAAACCCCACATGGAATAAATTGATCCTGGTCCACAGAGCCAGTTCTGAGAGCTCCCGATTTCCCACATCAGCACCACGTACTCTCCCATTTTTCCACCACGGCCCATTTGAGCTTCTTCCCTTCACACACCAAGAGGTCCCTGCCCCCTGCACCAGCCCAGCTCACAGGGGCTCAGCACGGCCCATCCACCTTCACACCCCACGTATCTCCTTGGCTTGCTTTGGAAATCCATCAGTCCTGAGCTCCCGGGGCACCGCTGCAAACATCCAGCCTCAGATATTTCTGGAAGAGGAGCAAGAGCACCCGTTAATGAAATGCTCCCCAGGCCTTTCCGGCAGCATCCAGAGGAGTCAGCCGGACATCTCCACACCTTGTGCCGTGCAGGGCAGGGTTTCCTCGGGGCCGGGCAGTGGCCTTGGATGTGCAGATGTGCTGGAGCTCTCTGCTGTGCTAATTAATGCACAGGGAGCAGCTGCAGCTCTGGGATTTGTTCCCTTCTCACCTTTCCGTGCTGGGCTCTCCGGGTCGAGCGCTGGCTCCCGGCGTTCCCTGCACGCGCCTGGAAGATGTGCAGGGATGTGCTTTGATGTCTGCAGCATTCACCATCATCTGTTTTCTGATCAGCTTGTTCTCCACGCTCAGGAGGACTGGATTCAGGGATACTCCCGCCTGAGCCCGATTTCTGCCGGCTTTGTGCCACATCTGGGAATTCCCCACGTGCACAGGAGGGCAGGACGCCGTTAATTGGACAGTGCATGTTGTATTAATTACTGGTGGTTAATAACAACCTCCTGCCCCCGGTATTTATAGAATAATAAAAGCTGTCCAGGACACTGCCCTCACATCTGCTGCAACTGGCAAACACATTTTCCTTTTCCTCCCTTTCCCGGGCGTGCTGATGGCTTTCAGATTTCCAGGGGGACAACGGGAGATCTCTGGCTCATGGGCACATTGCTGGTGGCTCCGGAGTGAAGGGGCAGCTGGGATTTGCACTTCAAACAGGCCTGAACTCCTCTGTTCCTCCCTTTGCCCACGGTGGCATCACGACTGTGGGATGAAAAGCTGGGATTTTGGTGTATTTTGCTGACTCAGCTGTTTACAAACAGTGCAACCCTGGTTTGGAAACTTTCCCCTGTGGAGCTGCAAAAAATAAAAGCATCCCTGTATCCCTGCATCCCTCTGTCCCTCTGTCCCTCTGTCCCTGCGTCCATCAGTACTCCCAACGCCCATGAGAAGGATGCTGAGCACCATCTCTGCAGAGGATGGAAATGAGTGTTTGGGGTCTACGCAGAATCCTGGAATGGTTTGGGTTTGGAAGGTGCCTTAAAGCCTGTCTAGTGCCACCACTGCCAAGGGCAGGGACACCTCCCACGGTCCCAGGCTGCTCCAAGCCCCATCCAGCCTGGCCTTGGGCACTGCCAGGGATCCAGGGGGAGCTGCAGCTTCTCTGGGCACCCTGTGCCAGGGCCCCCCCACCCTCACAGGGAACAATTCCTTCCCAATCTCCCATCCATCCCTGCCCTCTGGCACTGGGAAGCCATTCCCTGTGTCCTGTCCCTCCAGCCCTTGTCCCCAGTCCCTCTCCAGCTCTCCTGGAGCCCCTTTAGGCCCTGGCAGGGGCTCTGAGCTCTCCCTGGAGCCTTCTCTGCTCCAGGTGAGCACCCCCAGCTCTCCCAACCGGGCTCCAGAACAGAGGGGCTCCAATATAAGGCAGAAAATGCCCTTTCCCTGTGTAAGAAAGACTTGGGAGGAGAAGTGCTTCCAGGAGGGGCTAAAAGGGGGTGTTCCATTATTTAAGAGAGTTTCTTGCTTGTCAGGGACTCTGCTCTAACTTCCAAGGGCTGGGAAGTGGAAATCGGGGTGCTGCAGGTAACTCAACTCAGCTCAGCTCAGCTCAACTCAACTCAGCTCAACTCAACTCAACTCAGCTCAGCTCAGCTCAACTCAACTCAAGTCAAGTCCACTCCACTCAACACCACTCAACTCAAAGTTTTGGGTCTCCTGAAGGCGTTAACTCTGAGCCTAAAACTCCCAAAGCTCCTAAACTCATAAAATCTGTCAGAAAAGACCACCTGGGTCACCCAGGGGTGGCAGAGAAGCTGATGCTGCTCTGAGATCTCCAGGGGGGGTTCTCAGGTAGGACCTTAAGGATCCTGGCCTGCCAGAGGATGGGAACAGAGCCAGGACAGGCTGCTGAGCTCAGGCATCTCTCCTGCTCCAAAAGAGGGGCTGGAGAAGGACCTGTTGTGGGAGGACTCCATCTTACCCCTCCCATTCTGGAAGTCGGCTGTTCAGAGCCAGGTGGGCTCCTGCAGTGGGTTCCTGGCTGGCACAACTTGGAAACCTCATCTTAAATCAATGCCGAGGCACTTCCCATGTGCCCAGCACACTGCTCCCCTCCTGGGCTGGGCTCCAAAGCTCTTGGCAAATCCCAAAGGAGTTGGCATTTCTGTGCCAACAGCAGGCCGGGGAAAGGTGCTGCAGGGATGCTGAGGTGGTGTCCTTACCCTAAGTGAGTAGGGACCGCTAATGGGAAGGTCGGCACAGGGAATAGGATGACATCAGGGGTAATAGTGCAGAAACTCTGGACCAGTTTTGGCCCAGGGTTGATGTGATCCTGCAGAAATCCCAAGGAAATGGCAGTTCCTGGGGCAGTGCCATCCTCCAGCCTTGATGGATCAGAGAGCCTGAGCTGCCAAGCTCCAGGCCCAGGCTCCCAAATACCTGAAAGCAACGGAGCTGGAGGACAGTGGTGCAAATACAGGATCACAGAAACACAGAATATCCCGAGCTGGATCCCCAGGGATCACCCAGCCCAGCCCCTGGCCCTGCCCAGACACCCCAACAGCCCCACCCTGGGCACCCCTGGCAGCGCTGCCCAAACGCTCCTGGAGCTCTGGCAGCCTCGGGGCCGGGCCCATTCCCTGGGGAGCCTGGGCAGTGCCAGCACCCTCTGGGGGAGGAACCTTTTCCCAACATCCAACCCTTGCCTGAACCTCTGAAGTACTTACTTGTCCAAAGGGTTGCTCTTCTCTAAAGCTTTTGGGAAAACCCTGCCATGGGATTTGGTATTGTACTTGTAGGGGCAGCTCAGAATAAGTTAAGGATGGAGAATCCATAAAGAGGCAGCAAAACTCCTCATTTCCCAGTCCAAGCTGCTCCCCACACATCGCTGGGGGATGGTCCTGCTGCTCTTCCCTTCTCCCCACCCTCACACAACCTCTGTTCTCTGGGATGGAGCCCCAGGCTGTGTCCATGCCAGCCTGGAGGAACTGATATCATCCCGCAGGAATTGCCGGGTGATGGTGGCCCTGAGGGAGCCCCTTGCCATCATCCTGGGCACTGGGCCAGGGTCCCCTCCACGCCATCAAAGCCCCTCTGTGTTGCTGCCAGTCGGGAGGGGACGATGTCCCTCTGCCACCAAAGCAGGAGCAACAGGAAAGTCGTGCATTTCCATGATCCTCTTGTCTCTCCGTGCAAATCCATCTGTTCCCTGCAAAACGCTTCCCATGGCCACTCAGGGGGCCTCACTGCTGGCCAAGTGGCCAGGAACAGCCTCCCCGCTGGTGCCTGGAAGCATGAAGGGCACTGAGATGGGACAATCCCCTGCACCAGGGTGGGAAACGGCGCCCAGTGAACCCCTGGGTTTCCCTGGAATGGCGTGTGTGGGATCGGTTTTATCCCAGAACTGATAAACTGGGATATCATAGAGTCATGGAATAGGCTGGGTTGGAAGGGACCTTTAAAGGTTGTCACGTCCAACCCTTTGCAACCAACTTGAAGCCTTGAGTGATCCCCTGGGAGAAGTGCAGGGAATGTTTCCATTGCAAAGGGAAGTGTCCAGATGGAGCAAAAAAGCTTCTGGAAATGTAACACAGCCCAGTGGTGCCCGAGGCTGAGTGAGGACCCTGCTGTGCCTCGTCCTGGTGAGAGCTCCATGGCAGGAAGCTCTTGAGCTTGAAGCCCACGATGGTCTCAGTGTTGAGGGAGGTGCTCAGATCCCTGACCGTGTTCCCCAGAGGAGCTGTGGCTGCCCCATCCCTGGAAGTGTCCGAGGCCAGGTTGGACGGGGCTTAGAGCACCCTGGGATAGTGGAAGATGTCCTTGCCCCTGGAATGAGGAGGTCTTTAAGGCCCTTTCCATCCCAAACCATTCCAGGACCCAGTGATGATCTCCCACGTTCGGGTCCCACACCCTGGTGAGCAGCAGGATGAGGCTCGTGTGGGGCATCACGGAGCACTTTCCTCCAACCCCGGACCTTCAGGGCTCTTCCTGCCTAAATTCCCCTTTCATCTGCTCCCCTCCCCGCTGCCTTTCCCCCACACACACTTGTCACCACCCCTTCTCCCAGCTCGGAGACATCTGCTCTGCCCGTGTCCTCTGGAAACGCCGAGGGGAGGGAGAGCTCCTTGGGAGCAATGTCACAGTCCTCGCTGCCTTGAAACAATAACTTCTGGAAACATCTGAAACGCACATAATTCTCCTTTTCAAGGGCCCTATCGGAGCAGCTCCCAAATGCTTGGCTCGGGCTTCAAAGTTGGCGTTTAGCTATAAATAAATAGCATTTCATTTAAAAAAAAAATAAAGGAGAGAAATTAGCCAAAAAAACTTCGACGAGCAGAAGCTTAACCAATGCCAGACAATGGGGCAATATGGACTTTTATTTTTATCCACATGGGTCCATGTGCTCTTTATCTCCCACTGTAATTTATCCTTATAAATGAGGCTCATGATATTAAAATAACATTACAGCCTTTACCTACCACAGTGAGAGGCAGCCGAGCCTCATCAAGGGCTGCGAGATCCTCAGATGAAAGGGACAAGGACCTTGACCTATTGCTGATAGTTAAATGCGTGCCAGGGCTTTGCTGAGCAGGGAGAATGGATTTAAAGATGAACCTTAATTGGTCCTTAATTGGCAGATGTGTCCCTAATTAGCAGATCTGTACCCATTAGGCTGATGCTGGGGAAGGAGAGTCCACAGTTCCCACTGATGTCTGTCCTGAAGCCGAGTTTATCATTCCAGAACAACCTTTTGGTCTCTTTTTGCCCTCCAAGTGTGGCCCCTTTGCTTGTCCCCACCCCAAAGGCTCCCCAGGATTCCTCCACCTTCTCCTGTACCTTTGATGATGCCCATCCTGGATCCTAAATCACCACAGGATGATGGAAAACTTTATCGGGTACCTGCCATCCCTAAATGATGATCCAAACTCTGTGGTTGGGAATTGCTCTCCCCGCCCATCCCAGGGGCCAGGACAACCCTCCTGGGCCTTCCAGCAGAAACTTTGGGGTTTTTAGCAGAAATCTCTCAGAGCTGGGTCTCTGCTCACAGAAGCCAACGCTGCTGGGTAAGAAAAATAACGCAAGGGGTGCAAATCAGCGCCCCAGAGCTATAACCTGACTCTGGCACCGGAATTTTCCTCCCTGTATCTTTCTGGATGTTGGGGGCTGTGTTTTCCTCGTGTTCAAGGGGTTTCTTGACTCATTATCTGCTTCTTTGTGTGTGGCACCAGCAGCATTTGGGTTTTCTGCTCCGTGCACCCGCCGAATGTGCTGCTGCTTTCTCCAAATTTCCTCCCACTTGAACATCCCCCAAGGTCTTTGAAGCACAGGAGCACTCATTTACAACTATTTCCAACACAGACGTGTTGATTCACAATTTTGCGCTCTCAATCATCCTCCTGATGCCTTCGTCCAGAACGTACCTCTGATACTTTAACTTTTATCCATCAACAGTGAGAATTCAGACTCAAATCTGGAATGGATTTTCCATGGATGGATTTGAACTGCTGGACCCGGTTGGTCGCAGCAGAGGAGGAGCACCTTTCGCTGGAAAGGCACCTTCTCAAGGAGCTCTGTTTTCCCATGGCATGTCCAACCCCAGGAGACCCCACACTTTCCCCTTTCCATCTGGTTATCACTGCACAGTGCCCTGGGAGCCTCCTGTTTCCAGCTCAGTTTCTGATCTCTTCCAAACTTTCGGGAGCCGCAGGGATTTTAACCCTGTCCAGATGCCCACGTGAAGTGCACACATCACTTTCTCCCAAGCTGGCTCCTGAGGAAAGAAATCAGCTGCTCCCAACTGCAAACACAGCTTGGGATATTCTCATCCAAACCAGGAAGGTTTGAAGGTGAATGACGTTTTCAGGAAAATGGGCTCTCTGCAAACTTGCCCTGCCTAAAATAGGTGCCCTCTTTGCATTTCTTCTTCTTATTCCGCAAATTTTTGAGCATTTTGGTGCAGGAAAAGCTAAGTGGGGACTCTGTGGTGTGACTCTCAAAGTGGCATCAAATGGTGCTTGAGAGAAGAGCCCCGGAGGAAGAGCAAGAGTGTCGCCAGACGGGGATTTCCAGTGACTCATCTGTGTCACAAGCGCTGAGGATGTTGAGGAAAGGGGAGCCTGAGTGCGCAGGGCTGGGTTTTACCTGCAGCCACCTGTTTATCACACAGGCCTGGCAGCCAGGGTAGAGTTTTTTGGTTTTTCTCTGAAAAAAAAAAAAAAGTGGCTTTTCGTCAAGCTCACCACGGACGTGGCTGTGAAAGCCCCGGGTGCTGTGCAACACGCCCGGCCAAAAGTGACTCCTGATGTCCCAGAACTCTGAGGTTTGCCCCTCCGTAAACCTCCACATCCTGCACACCCCAAAGGGGAAAAAAACTGGGTCAAGACGGGCCAGGAAATAATCTGCATTTTCTGCTGGGCACAGCCAGCGCTTTTCACCTTCTCTGCCCCTCGAGACTCCTGTTCCACAAAGCAATTGTGTTTTCTTTACCAGGAAAATTCAGTTCTCTCGTTTAATTGAATTAGAGCTGTCTTTGACCGTGGCCTTCAGACCTGGGAGATGAGGGCCACGTGCCGGGGGAGCTCCCAAGCCCGGCGGCTCCCCTGGCTCCTCAGGAACTTGGGACAGACACAAGATTAGCGGCTGAGAAAGCGTCATCCACCCGGAGTGCACCGAGATAAGAGATAAAAACGCGCCTGCCTTGGGTCTGTGCTCTGCTGCCGGAGCTGATAACGCGCGGCAGTCTGCCAGCGCCACCTCTCGGGCCGGGAGTGTGGGACGTGCTCCTCCCACAGCCTCGGCCATGTCCATCCCACAGCCTCGGCCATCTGCATCCCACAGACTCGGCCATCGCCATCCCAACACCCCAACATCTTCCATCCCACAGCCTCGGCCATCTGCATCCCACAGACTCAGCCATCGCCATCCCACAACCTCGGCCACCTGCATCCCACAGCCTCGGCCATGTCCATCCCACAGCCTCGGCCATGTCCATCCCACAGCCTCGGCCATCTCCATCCCACAGCCTCGGCCATGTCCATCCCACTGCCTTGGGCACCTCCATCCCACAGCCTCCGGCATCTCCTTCCCACCACCACAGACATCTTCATCTCACAGCCTTGGGCATTTCCATCCCACTTCCATGGGCATCTTCATCCCACTTCCATGAGCATCCCAATCTCACCACCATGGGCATCTCCATCCCACCACCCTGGCATCTGCATCCCACCACAATGGTCATCCCAATCCCGCCACCTTGGGAATCTCCCTCCCACTGTTTTGGGAATCTCCATCCCACTGCCTTGAGCATCCCAATCCTTCCATCCTGGGTGTCTCCATCCCTTCACCACGAGCATCCCACTCCCACCACCCTGGGTATCCCAGTCCCTCCACCACGAGCATCCCAGTCCCACCACCACAGACATCCCAGTCCCACCACCCTGGGTATCCCACTCCCACCACCCTGGGTATCCCAGTCCCACCACCATGAGCATCGCAGTCCCTCCACCACAAGCATCCCAGTCCCTCCACCATGAGCATCCCAGTCCCACCACCCTGAGTATCCCAGCCCCACCACCGCATGGATGCTTCCCACCTCCCTCCTGCGGGTGGTTTTCCCGGTGGGTTCAGGCTCGGGGTAGGATAACAATACCTGAGGTCTGCAAAGCATTAACGGAGAATCCTGTCAGCTCCATGAGCTCATCGGGGGAGCAGCCAGACGCATTTGTTACCGGGAGAAATTCCCGCTGCCCTGACCCGCTCCGAACCCGCTCCGTCTTTATTGGTATCTCTCAGCACCTTCCGGATTCATTTGGAGCCGCTGCCTAATTCCTCTCCTTGACCACCTTCTCCCTCATCCTCAGCAGCTGCTGTGGGACCTGGCACGTCAGGGAGAAAGGGAATTTTTTCCATAAACAATCTGTTCTCTCTTGATTCCACAACATTATGAAATAATAGTAGTTTCCAAGAATATTTGTTCTCCTCGTCATCTCCATCACACCACCATGTGGAGATTTTGGCAAAAAAAATGTAGGTTTATGGGGTTTTGCTTGTTTCTTTGAAGGAAAATACCCAATGAAAGCTGAGGCCGGGCTGCTGTAGGGAACCAGGAAGGTCTTGGCACTGTGAGGCCCTGCCTGGCAGCGCTGGGATACAGGCAGAGCTGTTTTCCTGGGAAAAATGAGCAAAATTGGGTGCAGAGACCCAGAAAGGCACCAAGCTGGATCTCTTGCTGCCAGTGAGTCCGTGAGCTTGTGAACTTCTCCTGCCCACCGCGGGGAGGTTCCCTCTGGATGCTCTGGGGACTCCCTGCAGGCTTTGGGAGAGGAAGACTCTTGACTCCCTGTAGACACTGGGAAAGGAATAAAAATTGGGATCCCTCCAAATTTTAGAAAATAAAGGAGGTGCTCGAAGATCTTGGAGTGCAGCGATGGCCAGGAATGGAGGGACACAAAACTCACTGAGCGATGTGAAACTACGGGGAAAAAGAACAGGAAGGCAAAACCATGGAATAAACTTGTCAAGCCGTGCTGAAACAGGGAAACTTCTCATTTTACCCCCAGGTGTTATCCCTCAGAAACCTGCCCCGGTCTGTGCGCCACAACTGAGAGGGAAAAGTGCCTTTTCCATCCATGGAGTCCAGGAAACACAGTCCGGCAACCACAGACGCCAGCAAGTGCTCAGAGATCCACAAAGTCCTGAGGATGGTTTTGGGAATGGATTCATTCCTCAGATTTTGAGTCACCCCTGTCTTTTTGGAGATTTCTTTTCTTCCTTACCCTTTTTCCTTCCATCATTCCTGCCTTCTGAATTTTTCTTTTCCAATTTTAAAGAGGACTGGGCAAAGGGAGGGAAGGGGCAGAGGCTGGTGGGGGGGCAGAGGTGAATTTCCTAATGGATTTGGCTGATGAGAAGGACACCTTGGAGGGTCCCTCCATGGCAGTTTAATGGCAGTTCCAAAAGTCAATTAAAGCATTTCCCAGCTCTTTCACCCATGACTCTTTGAAATGCTTTTCTGAACTCAGGGTGCTCCAGTTAGGCTTTCATGGCAGGAAAATAACCAAATCCAGGGAGAGCCTCTGCAAATCCAGGCTGTGCTCACTGATGTCCATTTTGGGATCAGCTCTTCCAGCCCTCAGCCCCACCTGGGGCCTTGGCAAAACAACCAAATCAATAAAATTCACAGAAAATAACAATAAAAATCAAAGGAGAAACTCTCTTTTGCCACAGTCCCTTCCCTGGTGGGACCTAAAGGATGGGATTCGTTTCAGCAGAACTGGAGGTGTTGGCATTTCCTTGAGGGCGCACAAGGAGGGGAAGGAGAAGGCAGCTGGCTTGTGGCTCTCCAGCTTCTCCAGTCTGCCTTGAATGAATTTCCAACCAGACTCTGGGATCTCTCAGAGCTTGTGGGGGGATGTGGGGAAAAGGCTTTGGGGTCAGGAGCTGAGCCTTCGGCAGTTTCACCTTCCCGAGGGAAGCTGTGGCTCCCTCAGTCGGTGCAAGCTCCAGCAGCTCCAGTTATGGAACTCTCAAAACTGGGACTGGGATGCGTCAATTCCCCAAAATACCTGCTGGGTTTGGGGTTCTGAGGGCTTAGGGTTTCCTCTTTGGGCTAGGAAATGAGCCATAAATACCCCCATGTGCGTGCACACCAGGAATTCATTAATATACATCTATATATATAAATATGTGTGTGTATATATCTATATCACATCTGTGTGTGTAATTCCTGGTGCCTGGAACTGCACCTGAAGAGAGATCCTACTCATCACCATCAAAAATAGTTCACCTCTTCCCAGATCAGGAAAAGGAGACACGGATGGATGCAGGAGCCAGCTGGGATGGTGCAGCAGGAAAGCCAGGGTAGATCCCGATGATCTTGGAGATCCAAGCTGCCCCTGAGATCCTGAATGGCTCCACTGGCGTGGAAAATCCACCTGTGTAGGGCAATTCCTGCCCTGCTCCACTGAGCAGCCTCCCGGAGCACCCCGAGCATGGCGCTCCCTGTCCTGGTGCTCCCCAGGTGCCTCTGCATTTCAAAGGGAGGTTATGACTTTACATGCATTACTTTAATCCACATCTGACCTCCAGATAGGAATCAGCAGGCTCTGGGATACAAAGAATTACAGCTCTCCTGGGATTTTAGCTCTTTTTTCATGAAAAACCCTTGCCAAAATGATTCTCTGGCAGAGAGCGAACTCCTGTGCAAAACACATGTTTGGTGTGAAAGGATTTTTGGCAACTCAGGGTGGATTTGGAAGCCTGTGCTCTCCTTCATTCTTTCCTCTTGGAAGGAGGAACAGGTCCAAGGCTGAGCTCTGGAGCAGCTGCCTTCGGAGTTCCAACAGGGAATGTTTTTGACAGGGAGAAGCCATCTGGGTCAGGGAATCCAGAGGGCTGCAGACAGAAATGAAGGGAAAAGGGTTCGGAGCAGGGACCTGGGCTGGGGTAAAGTAACACCTGAGGTCAGCGTGAGATCCTGCAGCTCCCGGGAGCCCTCAGAGCTATCCATGGAGAACAGAAGGCGATCAACAGGCTGGAGAAAGCTGGGAAGTTGAGAGAGCATCCCACCAGGAATAAAGCCCAGGTTAAATGCAAAAAGCGAGGGTTCATTTGAGGATGCTCCTAAAGCCATATGCTGTACTTTGGATTCCCAAACCTGCAGAATTTTGCAAGATGGGATTGGGTAACACCACATTTTTTGAGGATTTTTTGTTATCTTGCCCTGGAGCTCAAGGCCTGAGCCCAGGAACGCTTTCTGGCCGGCAGCTCATGGTTTGCTGAGATGAAGGGTGCTGGGATCCTCAGGATCTTGGATACGCAGCTCCAAAGAATCCTCTTGAATACAGCAGATAGCAAAAAACCTGAATTAATTGGAAGATAACTGCCTGAGCTGCCTGGAACCAGCTGCAGACACAGCCCTGGGTGCCAGAGTCAGCACTTCCCCCAGCCTTTGCTTCAGGCTATTTTTATTTTGTGATTTTGTTTTCTCCTGGTCACAAACACGATGTGGATGGATGGGCCGAGATCCAAAAAGTGAGAGAAAGAAATTGGGGAAGGAAAAACCCCCCTGAAGAGCAGAGGAGCTGCAGGAGCTGAGCTCAGCACTGACCTGGAGCACGTAGCTCACCCTTCCTTTGCCTGATTTAGACCCAGCGTAGGTGGATTTGGGGAAATATTTGGATCCCTAATTAAGAGTAATGATGTGAAAGGAAGTGCAGGCATAGTGAAAATGGATCAGAAAAGAATTAATCCATTAATAGGGGTGTTCACAGCACTGGCCTGATGCTATTTCTGTTCCTCCTTGGGCTGGAGGGAAGCCAGGATAACTCGATGGGATGTGCTGGGCAGGGAGCAGACGGTCCCAGTGCACCTCCTGTGCTGATGTCACTGCACTGGTCGCATTCCCAGGTCATTTCTCCATGCGGATTCAGTTCAACCTCCTGTCCTCAGACCCTCTAGTGAGCGCTGGTAGCACAAAAATCAACTTCCTGTAGAAAATCCTGGTTCCAGAAGGGGGGAAAGCCCAATCTTGGGACAATTCCTGAGCCACAGGTTGGGGTGCATTGGCGGGGTGCCGGGGGATCCACGCCGGGATAAATCCCAGATAATCACCGCTCCTAAAGCAGTTCTTGATGTGCTGGCTGCTGCTTGCTGAGCTGACCTCAGAGCACAAATAATCCTGCAGGACTCCAGGGGTTTCCAGCCAGTGCATTCCCGCGTAATCGGCTTTGGCATCTCTGATGGGTTTTTTCCCTTTTGGCTTCTCGTTTGGGCTCGGACAGAACAAGGTCAGACCAGTCTCGGAGCAGAGGGATGCAGACACCCCTCACTTTAACGCACAGAATTATATCAGCAGTGGCCAGAGGTCACATCCTGCTGTCTTCTGGAGGATAATTCTGTTTCCCTGGATCCGCACAAACCTGGCTCGCCCCGTTCCCCGCAGCAGCCAGGCTGCACGGAGCAACATCTTGGATTAGTTACGAGCTCTTCAGATGAGCTCCAACTCATATTTCATCTGCTTCCCCCCAGCCCGGAGAGCCGAGCCTGTCACCCTCACTGGAGGCTGCAGCCCCCACATGTTTTATTCATTATCTGTTCTCTGCTCCTCACCGAGCACCTGCAACACATTTCGGCTGGGCCCGGAGCAGCGGCTTCGCTAGGCCTGACACTTTCTCCCTGCCTTGGGTGTTGGAGCTCTGTTTTATCCCGGCACTTCCAGCCTGGAGCGCTGCCTGCAGATCAGCGCCCTGGAAGAAGGCGGGCTCCCAAAGGCGCAGGAGCGAGGTGGGGAGAAGGGCATTGAGGCGAGGGCACGGCCCGGCTCCCCGCGGGCTGAGGGACGCGGAGCCGTTTTAGCCCTGAAGGGTGCAGAGGAAAGCAGAGTCCTGCTCCATCCGCGTGGGAATGGAGCTTTCCCACAGCCTCCCTCAGGGATTCTCCAAGCTGTGGGGAGCACACAGCCTCTCTGTTATCTTGATTTGACCAGGAGTTGATACTGGAGCAGAAGTTCAAAGCTCCCTGCCCGCTGCAGCCCCAGCCTTCCCCTCTCCCCGCCCCTCCTCTCCTGCCCAGTGAAAATCCATTGGACGCAGGACAGGAAAGCTTCACCAGGAGAGGCAGGGGAGTTGTTTTCCCTGCAAAGCTCAGCCTTGGAAATAAGGGAGGAATAAGTCTCTCCTTGCTCTGAATCAGGCACAGCTGAGGTTGAAGTGTTACTTGCCAAGCTTAAATAACTGAGAAAATTATTTGGGAATGATGTCCAGTGCCAGGACGTCTTGGGGAGACTGGGATCCTTGGACCACAGGTGCCTAAAGAGGCCCATGAGCATCACGCTGGGTTTTGGCCATTTTTGCCCCCACCAGCAGCTCACTTAGACCCCACATCTGTCCCACCAGCCTTCCCTGGGGCCTGAACTGCTGCCAGCAATTCCCAAATTGAATGTGATCATGAAGAGGAATAAACCCCCCAAGTCCTGGGGTTTTATTCCTCTCCATGATCACATTTAACGCTGTGCTACTCCTTCCTTGCTGCCCCTGTGCCCCAGGAGCCTTCCTGACGTTGTTTTTTCATCCACACACGTCTTTTTCCCCAAGTCTTTCATTGCTTGTCTTCCATTTCTTCCCGAGATTCCCAACACGTGCCATAAAAATTCTGGTTAAATATTCATGAGGAAAGGCTGGTCTGGGATCGCGGAGATGCCGCTGGTGAGATGTCTTGCAATGTAACTACAAGATAGCGCCAGGAATGTTGTGAGGAGCTCTTCGAAAGGGGCCTGGGAGATGCAAAATCCGATTTCCAAAGCTCTGCCTGTTTACGGTGACAGCAGCTCCTTGTTAAACAGCAGGGAAAGGTGGCCCTGGGAGAGAGGAGTCAGTGGCAAAGCAGAGCCAGGGATTTATTCAGTGCTAACACAGAAGTGAGCTTAGAAATATTAAAATGTCACTTTCTTTTGGAGGAAAAAGCTGAATTAATCCCAAGAATTACAATATTCCACAGGCAAAGGGCTTTGTCTGAGCAATAGGACTGAGGGATGCAGGAAGTTGTGTCCCCAGCCCAGGAGCTTCCATGGATTTTTCATTATTTTCATGATTTTTGTCCATTTTCAGGTCTTTATGGTGACTTTTACAAGTGGTTCCTGCTCCTTGCTGGGGGAAGTTATGGATGGAAAGGGAGAAAACTCTGGAATAATCTCTTTGGGTATCAGTCCCACCAATTATTCAGGCACAACCAGCTCTGGAGAGGTGCTGCTGCTGACACAAAATCCCCTTTCCTGTGCCCTTTCCAGGCAGGAAAGGGGCGTTCCAGGGAAAAAAAGCTCTACTTTGGCATTGTACAACATGCCTTAATGTCCTTCCTAAGGCTGCCAGGAAAATCGATGGTGATCTGTTGGCTGAGGAAATTGGGGCATGGATTTGTCCATGGTGAGGATTTTTTCATGGCAGGGATTTATCCATGGCAGGAATTTATCCATGGTGAGGATTTGTCCATGGTGAAGATTTATCCACGGCACGGATTTATCCATGGCAGGGATTTGTCTGTGGTGGGAATTTGTCCATGGCAAGGATTTATCCATGGTGAGAATTTATCCATGGTGAGGATTTATCCATGGCGAGGATTTGTCCATGGTGAGGATTTATCCATGGCAGGGATTTTTCCATGGCAGGGATTTTTCCATGGCAGGGATTTATCCATGGCGGGGATTTATCCATGGCGGGGATTTATCCATGGTGAGGTTTTTTTCATGGCAGGGATTTGTCCATGGCAGGGATCTATCCATGGTGAGGATTTATCCATGGTGAGGTTTTTTTCATGGCAGGGAT